>OX596243.1:18800942-19334283 GCA_951394255.1 Polyploca ridens
ATAAGGAAGCCGAGAGTGTAATGATCAATGCACACGCGTGTCATACGACGTTTTTCAACACACTTGTGAGGAAAAATACTAATCAATGAGAACGTCAACAAATATGGCGCGCAAGTTTTTTTTTACAGCGATTCGCTGTCATACTTATTTAGGCGGTTAACACACTGCCATGCACCACGCAGCGTAGCGCGTGAATGCGTGTTTTAACGTTGCTTGTATGTATCTCCGTTTGTATAGAAAAGACGCATCACTCAAACACACAGAAAATGCATCCACCCGCGTTCATACAGATCACACTTGCTCGTAAAGCGACATTTGCAATAAATGTCGCTTTACGAGCAAGTGTGTTTTTAGTATCTTAATGCAGCTAATCACGCACTAGTGCTTTTTACTTTACATTACCATACAGTTTTATAATAGGTATAATCTCGATTATGTTAAGTTTGTACCTCAATGCAATTGATATGTGCGTAGACGAAGCATTATTATTTTAAACGGGTAAAACCTGTGGGTAAGGTGGTTATCACATTGCCAGGCATCAAGCTGCATGTCGCGTGTCAACGCACCTACGCGTGTACTTGCGGGAGGGCAGATCTGCATCATCGTGCGGGTTTTTTACGCACTGACGCGCGTGGTTGCGTTTTGTGTGACTCATTTCATTCAAAGCCGTTCACTGTGGTCCAAAATCACGCACGGCACTGCGAGACTCTGTGTGCCATACCTTGCGTCTCGGCCCGCACCAACGCGCGTGTGCGCATGTTTCTCCGCATGTAGGCGCGTGATCTGTATGAACGCGGGTGGATGCATTTTCTGTGTGTTTGAGTGATGCGTCTTTTCTATACAAACGGAGATACATACAAGCAACGTTAAAACACGCATTCACGCGCTACGCTGCGTGGTGCATGGCAGTGTGTTAACCGCCTAAATAAGTATGACAGCGAATCGCTGTCAAAAAAAACTTGCGCGCCATATTTGTTGACGTTCTCATTGATTAGTATTTTTCCTCGCAAGTGTGTTGAAAAACGTCGTATGACACGCGTGTGCATTGATCATTACACTCTCGGCTTCCTTATCGCGCTTAAGAGCACTCAATTCGCCATACTTTTCATACAAAACCTCTGTACTTATTATGGCGTTGTTAAACATTTATCGTTAGATGTTTTGAACAAATTAGTATCTTGTGCACTATATCTAGCCGTGTATCTAGGCGAAATTAAAAAAAAAGTGTGAAACAAATTCAGTAAAAGCCTCAGAAAAACAGCGTTTGTGCTCAAATTTTACCTGAACTTTGGCCATATCTAACGTACCTATACATTTTAAAAGTACAGAAAACACTTAGATACCAGGCTTGCAAATGTATTGGTGATTCTAAATACCTAACTTTTTTTTCACAAACTTGTAAGATTTTTTCACAAGAATTATACGCCTGTAACAAGTTTTATGATATGCGAAATCATGAATGACGACCTAGCGAAGCGGCCGCGAGTGATCAGCGGAATTTACTGACTGATAACCGACGGCTCTGATGTTGTCTCTCTTTTTTCGAAGTCAAACTATATTATATTGGATGAAACAACAAGCTTTTAGACTATGCTTGCGTTGAAGTTGCGCCGGCCACAGAGGGCCGCCTTAATATTCGCTTCGTCTATAATTATCAATTTTGCACACATGTATCATAATGTGCTATAATTAGATACAACAAAATAATAGTACTGAATGACTTTTATTGTAGATCATCGCGTGAATGTAATCCATTCGATATTCATCCAGACTCAAAACTAAGAGACACATAATATTTGTTCAGGTTGGAAAGAGATGATCCCCACGCTAATCGGACTTTCGAAGCCAATCGCAAATGGCACCTAATTAATGATTGTTTTTCGTTTTCAGGTAATTTGATTCATCAATGTTTGTTGCAACGTCACCTTCCTACCTCCAAAGCCGTATGGGCAATATTTTTGCTGACGACAAAATCGAAGCTTATGTTTACTCTGTTATCATGGTTTTTACATGATAAACCTGCGAATATTATTGATGGAATATGCCTTTTAATTGGGAAGAATAGAATGTGAGTATTATGTCAATTTATTCACGTTCTCAACGGTTTTTTTTCTCAGAATGAAGGTCCTATATATTTATTTATAGTATATTTAATGCACAATCGTATTTACGTGCATACGGTACTATATAGTGCACGGTCTTACTAAGTGCATGGCCACAATTAAGTGCACGTTCATCAAGTAAAATTTACGTCTTTTTGTTGAGAAAGGATTATGTATAGATAGGCTGTGATACCAATGTTACCTTCTCAGGACATGAATATAATTATTTATTGTACTATAATATAATATTTGGTTTACAGGTTTAGGAAAATATACGAGAAAATCAATAAAATGTCAAATACTTTGTCAAACTTTACACTAAACGAATGGTTTTTTGATATGGAAAGTTTAACCAAATTGTCAAATGGAATGACAGAGTCTGATAAAAATATATACAATTTTGACATAAAACAGTTACAATGGAATGAGTACATACAAATTTGGTATATTGGTCTCCGGAAATATATTATAAAAGATGGTTTAAAAGATACCGAATATGCAAAGAAAAAACAGTTTTGGTTGAAAATAGCAAATTATTTTGTAATGCTCATTTATTTTTGCTGTGTATGGAAACTTATATCCTTTGTTTTTAAGGTTATGAATATGGTTTTGTGAATAACTTTTAGCCCTACCACACTAATCTATATATTCTATATATTTATAAAAGAAAGACCTACATAATCTATATATTTATAAAAGAAAGTCGTGTTAGTTACACTATTTATAACTCAAGAACGGATGAACCGATTTGGCTGAAAATTGGTGGGGAGGTAGCTTAGAACCAGGAGACGGACATAGTATACTTTTTATAGAGTATGGTAGTGTCTATTTGCTTGTTTTAAATTAAGGAACGGAGGAAAGTAAAAAAGCGTGTGCTCGCTATGTCGATCAAATTTAAATGTGTCTTTATTTATTGCCCAATAGATGGCGTTACTTGTAACAAATTCCCGGCCCTTTTAAAATGAAGTTTTTAAAAGTACTTGTCTACATCTTTATTTATCATATTTATTTATTTATTTACCTACTTACATCTACTTTTACAGGGATACCCTAATACAGTAGTGTCGGACTTACTTAAAAATTATAATAACATTTCCTTATAACATAAAATTTCCATTGCTATCCTTGTGAATTCACTCAGAGTACAGTGGAATATGTCAGTTTCCTCAGCAATGAGATTGAGGGTGCGAACAGCGCGCGTCAGCGGCGCCTCTTTCAGTAGGTTGGTACGCGCTCGGGGCACTGCAACCAGCTGCGGTCGCCGTCGCTTCCACACGAACTTGTCCGGGGCACATAATCCTATCTGCCCTAATATGTGTCACCGTTATCTACTCTGCCTATCAAGACCTTACATAGATATGACACGAGTGCCAGGTCCCTCCTAACCCTTAATTCGTTGTATCCGACCATACCCAAAATGAAAAAGGTCGGATACATAAGTGGATAAAACGGGTATACACCATACTGTCTCATGTATAAAAATCTAACAAATTTATTTTGTACCCTCTCCAGCATGAGACTATATTTAGTCTCATATTGAGTTATTGAGTTATCGTTCGATTGAAGTTGCACGGGAATACGAAATTAAAACTAATGTTTAGTTGGACGATTTCTAACCTCTAGCCACGGTACAAATAAATAGGTACTTTTGGATCGTTTCATATTACGAGAATCGTGCTACTGATTGGCCAAGTCACGCGATGCAGTGATTGGTCTTTCCTACTGTTCAAAATCAGTGCGTAAGTGCAAACTCACTGACTAGTTGTGGAATTGGATTGCTCGGTATTACTACTCTAATGCCTCGGCCATACGCTTGCAAACTCATGCAAACTCCAAACTCCCACAAACGCTTGTACAAATCAAGGTAGACAAACGTAGCCATCCACACGTTTGCAAACGCTTGCGAGCAGCGTTGGTAGTGCGTTGACAAGCAAGCATGACGGACGTCGAGCTCGTTTATGCAATAACGTTTCTTATTTAAATGTTTACGGAATGTAACCATAAGTATTTATTTCTTGTATTTTATTTCCATAACATGCTTATTTAAAATTTTACTGACATTATTCCATGCATTAGTATCTTGTTTCTGATCAATATAATCCAAATTCATATGGGAACAACTTCGAGGTGTACCCTATCAAATAAAAAAATAATGATTAAAATCGGACTACTCTATAAAAAGATATGCATGTTCATACATAAGAAAAAATATATACGTGTAAACTTTAAACCTCCGTTTTGTCGTCGGTTAAAATGCAGGGTAATGCATCCTGCATTTTTCAGCATTCGAGGAATTGTAAATTTACTGAATAGACCATTAAATCATATATTTTTAGGCATTGCATAGTTTTAACAGTACGCAGGCACACGTCTGTTCGCCGCCAGTGCGCAAGCGATACTAACTACACACAAACGTGTGGATGGTTCGCAAGCGCTTGCCGCAAACTTCCTTTGATTTGTGCATGAAAAACCGACACGGATCGGGTCGGCGGCAAGCGCTGGCAAACGCTTGGCAAGCCACGGCAAACACTCATCCACATGTTTGAATTTGCGGAGGCTTGCCGAGGCTTGGCAAACGTGTAGAGGGCTCATAAAGTGTCTAAAGGGATTTTTCCTCGATGGTAGAGAGAGACACACAAATTGTCTTATAATCTTCTGTAGGTATATAGGTAGGGTTATTCATTGTACTCTTTTACACTTCACATTTCGTTTTATTAACTTTTGTTTATTTAAGATTAGCGTACATCCGTACCTTTTATATACCATTTTACCAAATTGTTAAATTTTTGTTCATATTGCTGTTTTTATAACCTTTGTTATCAAAGAGAGTGAGAGCTGGAACTCAGAACACATGTTAAATCTTACCGTGGGTTCCAGAGCTCAATCAACACTTTTATTTTATTTTAGCACTGTGCTATTTTACTGTAGCCGGGATTATTGCTTCATGACTGTAGCTATAAGAAGATTAACCAAACTTTGTTCTTATGGCGCTACGCAAACGTGTGTCCTGTGTCGGACATAAGCTACCTTTGAAACCGTAGTTGCTATAGCGGCGATCGGACACACAGTTTACGTCTGCGCAGGGAGTGGCTGATTTCATACTTGTTTTGGTTCTATAGAAATCAAATATTCGTAGGTAGCTAATTATGGAGGCCACAGCCGAAGGATGTAAAAAAAATCAAAACTGAATTTAAAATATTAATTTAATGTATAAAAATTACATTGATTAATTATAATTAAAATGTAGTGTCTTCGGACGAAGTTGGTACCGAAGTGAAGATCCCTTCCGCGTCGCTTGGTCGGGCGGGAGCCGCTCGGTGCAGGTGCAACGTCGCGGCGTCATCAATATAGATTCACATGGGAACCGCGTCGACTCAGCATTGCGCAATATCGTCATCGATGATGTTAAGGCTATGTGTACATTGGCTTCATATAAGGGTCTGTACACATAACACCTCCACCCGTAGATCAGCAACTATTTTAGAATGTTCAATGAAAATGTTGCTGGATGCTGGTTTCTATCTTCAGATTTTTCTAAATTCTCTAATGGTATGTCATTAGTATTGGTGGGTATCTTAATTTTCTTAAATGTTCTGTAGCGTTGAATCAATACGATGAATACAAGTATAGCTGCACTCAGTAATATGCCATAGATTGGAATTGTAGTATGGTATAATGTACTCGTAGGTAGTTGTTCTATTCGAAGCGGAGGCTGGGCCGAAATTTTTTCTTGAAGGTTTCGTATGTCATCCAACTTGATTGAGTTGAGGGCAATGGTAGGCTTGCTTGTAGTTTCCTGGTTCATATAATATGGAATTTTCATGATCTTCATCGGCTTGCCTTCTATACGATTATTGATGTTAATAAGAGTGAATTCTTCGGTGCGTAGACGGCAGGTCTGCGGAATGGTTGCTAGATAACTGCCGCAGAGTATGTTGTATTCTTCTCGTTCACAGGATAGCTGGACCTTCGTTGGTTGCGGGAACACGACTATGTAATGTCTTTCATCTAATTTTTCCATAAGTTGTCTTGAAATTGATACTGTGGTTGTCTTGCAGGATTCGTTAGATTATTGAAGAATTAATTTATGTATGCAGTTTGGTTGTGATCTAATTTGATGTTCCATGCCTTCCTCACATAAGTAGGCGTTGCTCAACTTCGGGCATTCAGCCGCAATGTACACGTAATAATTCTCATTGGTTGCTATATAAGGATAGGGAGGTACTAGGGCTTGATTTGATTTATTTGGTAATATGGATAATTTATAAAGATCATATGAATGCGGGGAAACGATTGGGAACCTAAAGACTATAACTAATTTATCCTTATTAAAGTATGTACCTGGCTTAATTACGTTATAATATTCTCTAATATCTACGTCCAATAACTGTTTCCTATCATAAATGGTACCTAACTTAAGTAACATACTATTTAATATTTCTACACTTAACATTGAATGGTGTGTGCTCGATGCACGCGTAAAGGCTAATATATCTTCTATTCTACGTAATTCACTTATTAAATCATCAATGTTCTCACTAACTATAACTAACAATTGGGTCAATTTTGCGTATTTCAATAAATTGTCTTGGTAAGATTTATTATCTTTAATAATTAAATATATCGTCTTATTAATTTTACTCTGATTATCCAATATATTCGATAAAATATTAGTATGATGTAA
Organism: Polyploca ridens; assembly: GCA_951394255.1. Classification (NCBI taxonomy): domain Eukaryota; kingdom Metazoa; phylum Arthropoda; class Insecta; order Lepidoptera; family Drepanidae; genus Polyploca; species Polyploca ridens. The sequence continues at coordinate 18,807,729 of OX596243.1, forward strand.
CATCCAATCCTTACTTAAACTGATAAAACTGTTAAATTCAGATACTGTCTTATCTTGATTTTCCTTTAAAACTTTAATGGCATCATCATATTTTACTGCATCTGTATAATCTAAGTTACCAGTTATACTTTTGATTACAGAACCCAAACCGTCTATTAGGCCTCTTTTACTTCTACTAGGCTCTAAGCCTCTTAAATGGGATGATGCTTTATCTAACTTAGTGGTAAGGTAGTTAATTTGGGTGTCATACAAAGGATATGCTTTGTCAGGTAGTTGGGTCTTGAGTTGACTCAATTGGTCATGTACTGTGTCAATCTTGTCTTTGATTTCATTCAATTCAATGTATTGTAGGAAGATATGGTGATGAGTCACTAACTGTACGGGTCCAAGTTTAAATGGTAGAAGTCCAGGTCCGTCATTAAAGCTTTCAAGTTTTATCTCTTGAGCTTTTACTAGGTGGATGATCAGTATCAGGGTTAACCTGTAACAACATAGCACTTTTTGGTACTCGTTTTAATCGTGACTTAGCTACAGGGCCTCGTTTTCTAGATGTATAAATATGTATAGGCAAATCGGCAAGAACTTTGTCATGAGTATATCGGGGAGCTAACTTCTGTCTACTAGCTGAGGGATTTCTGATGAAAACTTGTTGTTCAGGCTGTAATTCTACTTCAGGCTCACGGTCTCTATTTCTATTCTCAATTATGTTAGTACGATCAGTCAAAGTGAATTCATTTATAATGTCATATACAGTTTTCATCTGTTCTTTATGTGTCTGCATGTACTGTTGTAATAACTGTTCAGTCGGGTTAAAGTCTAGGGGATCACGAGGGTCATAGTGTCCTGTTATTATGTCATAGGGTCGACACTTAGTAAAGCTGTGGATAGAACTATTGTAAGCTAAAATAGCATATGACATTAAATTAGTAACTGGTTCGTCTCGCTGCTGTAGACGTAAGATTCTAAGATGTTCCAATAATGTCGAATGAAAGCGTTCTATAATGCCATTATCGTTAGGTGCATGAGCTAAAGTTTTATGATGGGTTATTTTATGAATTCGTGTGAACTCAGCGAACATTTGGTTCGTGAATTCAGTACCTTGATCAGTAATAATTGTTAAAGGAAGACCATGGTGCGTGCAGAATGTTAGTAGTGCTTGAATAATACTTATTGCCGTGCCATCTCGCAATAGATAAGCTTGTCCGTATTTAGAGAATACATCTAAAAATGTAAGGTACTTTTCATTCTGGGTAGTGAAAAGATCCATGTGAATGATTTCAAAACGCTTTGTAGCCGGGGGTACGACATTAAATTGTTGTCTAATGGGATGACGATCATATTTTGCCTGGCCGCATATAGTACATTCGTTAATGAATTTAGTTATTTGTTCTTTCATTTTAGGCCAGTAATATTTCCGTGACAAACTAAGGTAACATTCATTGATTCCGCGATGATTTGATTTTCCGTCATGATAATGTCTAATTATTTCTTGTTGTCTGAGATATTCCTTAACATTTTCGAGTTCCTTTTTTACTAAAACCAAGTTCATAGAAGAATTCTTAAAGTATTGTTGTAAAATCGGTACTATCGAATACATACTAAGAGACGGCGTAACTAATATACCAGTTTTAACTCTAGGGGAAACGTATTCTTTAATTGCATCAATTAAATCTTTTTCTAAATTGGATTTAGATAACTGAACTGAAACACGCGTATGTGTGTCAAAGGGTTTTGTCACTTTCGGTCGACCTTTGATATCACCAACTATAGTCAAACATAACTGTCTGTGAAATTTATTAAGAGGATCGTCAGTAATTGGTATTTCAAGAATGGGATTTTCGCTGTCTGTATGTGCTGTGTCAGTGGATGATCTATGTAATGATGGGGCTGTATTTGTGGATGATCCGTCTAATGATGGTTGCCTTTCTGTGGGATTTACAACTAATGAGTCGGTCTCCTCAATATTTACCTCAATACGTGACAGAGCATCGGCGTTAGTGTTATATTTGCCTTTCTTATATATAACTGTAAAGTCGTACTCACTTAGCTTAAGACGCCACCTAGTGAGTCGTGAGTTCGGTTCCTTAATATTCATTATCCACTGTAAAGGCTTGTGGTCTGTCAAAATTTTAAATTTACGTCCAAATAAGTAAGGTCGGAAATACTTGGTTGCCCATACTATGGCAAGCAATTCTTTTTCAATCGTACTGTAATTAATTTCACTTTCATTCAATGTTCGTGAAGCGTACGACACAGGCTTATCGGATCCAACAGTTCCTTGAGATAGAACTGCGCCTATTGCGAAATTAGATGCGTCTGTCGTCAGAATGAATTCTCTTGTAAAATCTGGATATCTTAAGATGGGGTCATTTGTCAAAAGCATTTTACATTTGTCAAAGCAATTTACGTATTCTGGGTCAAGAGTAATTCTTTTACCTTTCTTTAAACACATTGTCAGGGGTTTCGTGATGCGGGCAAAGTCAGGGATAAATTTACGGTAGTACCCAATGAGTCCTAAGAATTGTTTTATTTCCTTTGGAGTCTTAGGTATTGGATATTTCTGTATGGCTGAAATCTTATCAGGGTTTGGCTTAATACCTTCAGTACTTATAATGTGCCCTAAATATGCAGTTTCTAGTTTTAAAAATTCTGACTTGTCCATTTGTATTTTGAAGTTTGATTCCTTCAGTCTCTGAAATACTTTTCCTAAATTTACAATATGCTCTTGTAACGACGTACTAAATATAATTATATCATCGAGATATACCAAGCAGATAACGTTTTGTAGGCCTCTTAAGACATTATCCATCACCCTTTGAAAGGTAGATGGAGAATTCTTAAGTCCCATGGGCATACGAAGAAATTCGAAGTGCCCGTGTTCCACATTAAACGCGGTCTTGGGTATATCGCTCGGCTCCATTTCGACTTGATAAAAACCACTAGCCAAGTCTAGGGTACTGAAATACTGACACTTCCCTAATTTATCAAGAACATCGGTTATGTTCGGAATAGGGTATTTATCATCGATAGTTTTTTCATTTAATTTCCGGAAATCGACTACGAGACGCCACTTTTGGCGACCTGAGGCATCTGCCTTTTTGGGGACAACCCAGATTGGAGAGCTCCAAGCTGAATCGGAAGGTCGTACTATACCCTGTTCCAACATTTTAGAGATTTGGTCACTAACTTCCTGTCTGTGTACAAATGGATAACGGTAACTTTTAGTATAAATCGGTAACTCATCGGTTGTTTTAATACTGTGTTTAATTCTATTAGTGAATGTTAATGGTTCTCCATCAATATAAAATACATCGGCGTAATTAGAACAAAGAGATAATAAATTTGCTCGTTCCTCATCATTTAAATGATCGGTACGGAGGCGGGAAAGTACTTCCTTAACACGCGTACTCGATTGTTCAGTGCTCGTGCACTCGATATTGAACAAAGTAGCACTGGCGGGACGGTCTAATGAAAATATAATATCATTCTGTGTAGGGTTCTCTAATTCAACAATACCTCGACTGTTACGTACTACGGTTATGCACTCGCGAATGTGACAATTGCACATAACTTGTTCCTCTACAAGTACCTCACCGTCAGGTACATTGATAGGGATCCTAATTAACTTCGAACTATTGGCCGGAATGATGTCTTCATATAAATTAACGTTTCGGGAATTATACATTCTTATAGGATTCACTGCTAATTTAGTATTCAACGTTAAATCTTTAAAATTGATTTGAGCTTCCCATTTATGTAGTAAGTCTGTACCTATAAGTCCGTCAAAGTGATTATGGAAGTTATAAATAAGTAATGTCACATTGTCAGGGTCATTGAATTCAGGGAAACTGGGGACAGTTATCGAATAATCGTTCTGACTCGTTGCGTGCACATTCGTAACCTCAAATGGATCATAGTTCAAAGGATAATTAGAAAAATATTTCTCAACAGCATCCGGACTGATAAATGATTGATTCGCGCCGGTATCAATTAGAATATTTAATGGTGGATTTGAAATACTAATATAAGGTAACTGTCGCTGGGTTTGAAGATTCAATTCTATTTTAACTTTTTTAAATTCTGATCCTTCTGAAAATCCTCACTAGTGGCAGGCTGGGGTTGATTGTCAACCTCAGTATTATAATTCTCATGGTCTTGCAAATCACCATTAAAATCAGATTCGGGACACTCATAATATTCGTTATAATCATTATATTGATCTGATTCGTAGCACTCAGGATAGTAATAATAGTTATAATAGTCATCATAGTTATCACTTTCATTAAAATTGACATCTCTAGCCTTAAAGTAGTTATTCGGCGGCGGATTACCTGCTTTACGCCAGTCATGACCAGATGGAGGTAAAGTCTTTGTGACGTAGTGGCTAACTCCGCTCATCGGCTTCGGGCCGGTATTGTATGGGGTTTGATTCCGAGGTTGTAACCGGAATACATTACTTTGAGGATTATAATTAGGTGGAAGAGACTTAAACATTTGCTGCGTACGGCTAGGCATTCTAAATTGTGGGTTAAATTTAAATTGCGGCGGCGGCGGCGGCGGCGGCGGCGGCGGCGGCGGCGGCATGTGACGCTGCCAATTAGAGTGCTGTGCTACAGGAGGGAACACAAATGGTTTAGGTACAGGGGCATGCAAAGAAGGCATAGGCATAATTTTAGAATTAGTAGGCTGCTGTTGCTGCAATCTAGGAAAACTATCATTTCTATGTTGTAAGTATATAACATTTAACTCCTCCTGAACAAATTCCAACGCTTTTTCTATACTATCAGGACGCATACATCTGATTCTTGAACCTAAGGGTTCCTTAAGTCCTCGTACAAATGCCTGCATAGTTAATTTCTTATAGAGAGTACGTTTTGCCTCTACAGTTGTAGAAACTTCGTCATGTAACGTAACGTATGTCATGATAGTACTAAAAAGCGTCTGACATCGCTCGAAAAATTCCTGGGGCGTACTAGACCCCTGGGTCTGCAATGCTAAATCATTATACAGGGCAGTTTCATCCCGCTGGTCTGAAAAGTTGTTAATAAGTACGTTCCTAATTCCTGACCAATTCTCGGGAATGCCATTAGAGTTTATGGTTCGAGCAGCTGATCCTGATACCTTGTTAAGGATTCCGTTTAATAGCGAGCTATTGTCCAATTCACATCTTTGATCATCCTTAACATATTTCGCAACTAACTGATCACAAATTCGAATAAATCTAGTTAATACGTTTGGGTTCCCGTCAAATTCGGGAACTAGGCGTAAGGCCTTGAATATGGTGTCTGGATTATGCTCGTAATTAATAGCCATGATTTCAAAATCTAAATTCCTATTTGAGTCTACTAATAGATCCCGCTGAGACTGTCTGGGACTAGCCTTAGGGGAACCTAACCTTCGAGGGTGAAAAATCTTGAACAAATTTAAATATAATTTAAATTAAAATATAAGGATCACTAAGGACTAAAGGAGAGCAACACGAGAGAAAAATCTTGTGCAACTCACAGTTTCATTTTGATTTTTTATCTTCAATGGTTGGAAGTCCTCCAGCGGTGTTCCTCAGGTTCTTCTTCGGATACTCGTCGATGGTTTGAAAACCAGTCAGCCACGCGGGGCTCGGCCCGATTTCGATGTCGGAAATCGTCGTATAGTTCGCGTCACGCACTGACTCGAGTATCCTACCGACTGCGCCAATTATGGAGGCCACAGCCGAAGGATGTAAAAAAAATCAAAACTGAATTTAAAATATTAATTTAATGTATAAAAATTACATTGATTAATTATAATTAAAATGTAGTGTCTTCGGACGAAGTTGGTACCGAAGTGAAGATCCCTTCCGCGTCGCTTGGTCGGGCGGGAGCCGCTCGGTGCAGGTGCAACGTCGCGGCGTCATCAATATAGATTCACATGGGAACCGCGTCGACTCAGCATTGCGCAATATCGTCATCGATGATGTTAAGGCTATGTGTACATTGGCTTCATATAAGGGTCTGTACACATAACAAGCTTGTATCCGACACAAGACACGTTTGCGCAGCGGCTAAGTGTTTGTTCAATTAGCAACTCAATAAACCTTATTATTATTATTTCATTTATTTCTTTTTTTTTTTTATAGAGAAATTAGTTTGCTCAGTATCACAATAATAGAGTTTTATGCCATATTTTTTTTTTGTTACGAATGTTTTTAAGACTCTGTAAAAATATATGAGGGCTAAAGTGGTCCCACTAGGACACACATTACAGACATGTCCATGACATGTCTGTAATGTCCTGAGTCTGTCCTAATTCCGGACCTAATACTGCAAAGAGCAGTCAATATTATAAATGTTTGTACTAGTAAGGGTAGGCATGTGAGGTTTACACCTCCAAAACACTAAACCTATACTGCCGCACGCATTGCTAACAGGCAGTTTATAGATGTACCTAGCTAGACTGTCTACTGCACGGTACCTTATCAACAATTTGTTATTCGTAATCAAGAATCTTATACAGGACGTTTTTTTGGTCGGCGACGAGCGACCCAGGAGCGGTAGTACAAACCATACATTTTCCAAAAATGGACTTAATTCCATTAAATACTGTAAATGCGTTGAGAAATACCTTATTCAATTTGTAATAAAATTACCGCAACGTATGGTCACTAGGGACGTGTACAGACTAGAGCTAGGCGCAAGCCGCCATCGCACCATCCTGTAGCGACATCTATCAGCCATCTATCAGTAACACTGAGATAGTTCACACACTGAAAGATAGATGGCGCGGCGCCACATTAACCTACATCCTGCATCGCGCTTAAGAAGTTTTCTCGAGAATCTGCATATATACAACTGTCCGACATGTACAGTTGGACCGCGGTCCCCAGGCACGATGACCCAGCCTGGCGGAAGATCTTCCCTTTTAAATGAAGGTGTCATCCACCTTGCACCTCCATAATCCCTTTAGTCCCTCGCACTCCCGTTGAGTATTACAACACATCTGCACTTATTACATGATTTTCCAATTAATAATGTTTTTATTATTATAAAAAAATAAAGTATTTTTTTTATATTTTTTTTGCACCAGTATCATTTGTATTATCGACCCTAAGTCGCTCGTCTCTGACCAAAACAACGACCTGTATATGTTGTTATATTCGCACCCCCCCTGGAACAAAGATGCAAGTCGACTTGCGTGATTTTTTTTTATTGCACTAAAAAATCAAGAAAAAGCTAATACATATTGTAAATTTTTTTCATAATTTTTATCTTCAAAATGAAGGAATAAAATACAAATATGTAAAATATTGCAACATTAAAATATTTATATTTCCATCATAAAAACGAAGTTAATATATTTGCACTTAATTATTCACTAAAGTTCCATATGACTAATAGCATATTCATACTTACATACATTTTGAACGAATTTATTTGGTGGGTATCGTAGTGCAAGTCTAGTTGCTTACTTTATCCACGAAACTTTTATCCACATTATATTATATAACAATTGATACGTTATTTACACAAACGAGTAGCTCGAGGAAAACCTATGTAAACGACACTTACACATTAAATGCACTACTAAATCAGAATTCAAATAAAGAGTTATCTGCAATAATACCGAACAGCGAGATTTCCATAACATGTCAACAATGCAATATTCATAATTACTCCATCAAGTGTTTAATATGTTTCGAAGAATAATTACGCAACGCTCTTTTTTAGGTTTTTCTCAATACACATTGAGTAAATTTAAAATATAAACACGTAGGCCCCTCACAGGTAGTTTTAGCTATCATTTGATGTATACTACATATTTTTAATAATGTTGATAAATTTTCAGGACAGTTTTTTTACGCTCCTGAAAAGTTGTCACTTTTCACTTACAACATTCTTCCAGGAAGGGTGCGATATACGCTTCTTGTTCGGAATTATAGTTTTTAACTTGCCAAACAGAACGTTGTATCCAGTTGTATCCATAGACTTAGAATTTTTCGCTGACTAACGAAGCGTTGAAAACGGATAGGTAGGTATCACAATTCTAACGAATACAATGCGGAAGAGAAAGATACACATGGGTAATAAGTACATTAATTATGATACAATAAGTATGCTAATTAAGTTGGTGCTTTGTGTGCTTACCACCTGCGGTCACATCATCAATCACCATGGTGAGATTAAGGTCAAAAACAGGACTATAACCTTATAACTATAATTAAAAAAAATATATATGATATTTGGTCTCTTAAAGATACTATATTATTAAATTTATATTAGTATTGGCAACACTATTAACGCTTATGACATAAATATTGATGAAAATCAGCATCAACGAATACATACCTGTTTTAAATACAATGGAAAAGGAGGAGACTAGAATTCACTACGACATTTTGAAAAACATTCTACAAATATTACTGTATTGATTACCTTCTAACGTTCATCGATTATTGTCTGGATAAAAAATGTCAATTATTGTCATAGACCCTGTCCAGAAGGGGCGAAATCGCGGCGATTCACTAGCGCGAATGCATTACGCGCGTAGGCGAGATACTGGGAGCCGTGGGAGCCCATACATTGCGACCGCATGGCGTCGACATTTCCACAAGCAGCGCGCGATTTTAAAAGACGCGCGTAAAGCGAGTCACACACTAAACAGATACGATAACATTTTATCTGCGTATAAAAAAAATATTATCTGAAAGTATCACGCAATACGCAGATAGGATAATATTAAGAATTGATACATTCAATGGAAATCCTTCTAACTTACTAGACCTGTCTTTGGTGCGGATTAGTAATACAGAGAGTTACCTATAATAGTAGTAGTTGGCGTATATTGCTTCTCGATTTGATAGACAGAATGTCAGAAGAGGATTCAGGGGGCTTACCACAAGCTCTTAAAACAAGGTTAAAATAACCTTATTTGTCTTTTGTCCCGTTTTGACGCCGGATGTCAAAGAAAGACAAAAGTTAAATAAGGTTTTAATAATATTGTATTAATTAATCGCTTGGCTCGCGGTTAAAAATATAACAATGACATCAATTGTTATAATAGGACGCGCGTCCCTCACGAGAACCAACGGGTTAAAACTTACAATCAACCTTAGATTACTACTATAAGGTTCATAATACACTGCAGCTGTTATAGGTTATAATAATATTGTTTTAAGAGCTTGTGGTTCGCCCTCTGATTTTGAATTTGATGCAAGTTTTGCATTAGCATCTACTAAAAGGCGAAGAATTTGGATGGAACGTCATACGAATTTAATCTTTACGTGGATCTGTACAATGTATTTTAGAAATCCAAGGGCAACATTTATAGCGATTAAAGATTTGAATAGAGAAGTTTTTTTTTTTACTAAAATGCGTGTAAGTATGCATTTCTACCAAAGAACGACTTACAATCCATATATTTTATAATGTAGAGTTTTCTTTCCATAGAGTTTTATTTAGTTTGTTGAAAATAACTGTCAAACTGTGCGTATCTTTCTCTCTCGCATTGTATTCGGATTCTTGATTATGAGTAACAAACTGTTGATAAGGTACCGTGACAGTCTAGGTACATCTATAAACTGTCTGTTAGCAATGCGTGCGGCAGTATAGGTTTAGTTATTTTAAGAGTGGGTATAAAGCAAAATAACAATCTTAGAATTGAAATTTACCCAAGTGAATAGTATTTAAATGAAAAAATATTTTTATATGGGTATGTTCATTATATACGCGAGGGTTCTGTCTGAGCAAAAACATAATGGAATGAAATTTTCTCGATAGAAAAAATTCACAAAGCTACCTCTAATAATAATGAATTTTCGGTTTTATTCGTTCATGGTGTATCTAATTAAGACAAAAATTCGATAAGTAATATCACTAACATATGACCTAGGGCTGCTACTAACGATTTTTTAAAATATTCTATACTTTACGAGTTATTTAGATAAAAAGCGCTTAGTTCATTTTTGTTCCGCGAAACACGCTATCTCCATCTCATCTCCACGCGAAGATTAGACATAAGTTTGTTTCATCTGACATTGCCATATTTTTCTGGCTTGGTACGCACTCTTAATGTTGCCTCACATGCCTCACCCTTACGAGTACATACAAACATTTATAATTTTGACTGCTCTTTGCAGTATTAGGAACCCTAATGACGTGAGCCCAACACGCTCTTGGCCGGTTCTCTGAACTGCATTATGCATTAACGCATAATAATATACTTATGTATATAAATTGAATTATATAGTTACAGTGCAAATTTCAAGTTTGTAGCCTCTAAACGGGTTTGGTGTTAATACTTATTAAATTATACCTTTATACAAATAATTATATCAGGAAGGTAAGTGTCTCCTATTTCGGTAATATTGTTCCGTGTAAGACCATATACTATCGACTACCTATAAAGCTCTAAGCTTTATCGTCCATGTACTGTATTTATTAAAGTGTATTACTAAAATTATAGGCTGAATCTAAAGTGATAGAACATAGCGTTTTCGCTCATAGAGTAGCTCGACTGGGAAAATCGTTACAACCTCCAATTACAGAATACCGTAGCCCAATAACTGAATGTTGTGTTCCTGCACGTGATTAGCTCGTGATAGATCTCCGTGAAGAGGCGCTGTGCTGGTAGAGTAGAACCCAGCCCCCGGCTAACGATGACGATTGTCGATAACCATCTTGTCTACTGGCCCAGGGCCGTTGTGTAGTATCAAATTTGAATGACACTGCGATACTTCGAACAAGAATCGCAATGAAGTTAATTTTGTTCGATATCCATTCAGCCAATTCCCCACCATCGACAATGCGCTCTGATTGGCTTACTCAAGGACACACTAAACGTTTAGATGCAGTTATTGGTTGATACTGTTATAAATCAGTACAAAATCACACTTTTTTATACGAAGAAGTCCGTTAACTAGTCAGCTGTGAATCTATAAAAATTGATTGATGCTAAAGGCAAAAGTAGTTATACCTATGTATTTAATTTGTTACTCGATATTTTAATCTGTTACTTAATTCATAGAAGAGAGTAAAAATTACAGTTTAAAAAAACCTAAAAAAAACACGCTTTAAAAAGCCCTGCACTAAAAAGTGTTAAATAATTATAAAATTGAACCTAAATATATTCACTGTCTATCCCGTAAGGGCCTAAATGTAAGCAATTTTTGTAATTAAGTTCAATATTTGAATGAAAAGTGTGTGGCGCTTTTCATTTTGTAATTTACGATATTTCTTCATGATAATGATAATGCTTAGAAATTCTATTGGGTTACAAGGAAAAGCGCCCCACGCTTTTCATTCAAATATTGAACTTAATTACAAAAAATGCTTACATTTAGGCCCTTACGGGATAGACAGTGAATATATTTAGGTGTTCTGGTAACGTGAGCCTGTGGAACTTCTTTTTGACATCTCATATTTTTTTCACAGTAACCATGGATCCAGCCCTAGAATTAGAAATAGCCATGATGTCCCACCAGAAGGCACTGGCAGACGCCATAAACGAAGCCTCAGAGAGAGGTGACTCTAACATCCAGCAGTTCTATAAAGACACCGTGGTCTTCGTGACTGGAGGGTCAGGATTCCTAGGGAAACTGCTGGTTGAAAAGCTGTTCAGGTAAGCATAGGAAGAAACAGACGGGAGTAACAAAATGAATAACGTCTCTTTAAAAAAAACATTCGCAGATGTAAAATACTCTGGATCCGAAAGATCCAGCTTTGTATCAGACAATGTACCCTAACACTGTGCTATGGCTTTGCTGTATGTATATGCTATTTACTTATTAAATATCGATTCAGTCTACTTTATAGTTTCTGCCGCCGCACGGGCACGCAATTGTTGTCAGTGCAATTAGAATGTAAATATTATGTAATGAATCTAAGCTGACGCTGTGTTGAAAATAGTAATTGCTGACCGGTATTAGAGTGACTTTTCATAAGTGCCTGCGAAGATCTATTTGAGTAAATGATTTAGAATTTTACGAAAGCTCAATACTTTGTAGAAATTGAGACGACACTACTACTGACTGATCTATTAATGACTGATCCTTCATCATACTTGCCTATTCTAAATCATTGGAATTATCATCATCTTTAGGTCAGCGCTGCTCTTCAGCAAAGAATTAATTTACATTTTCCAGATCATGCGATATTAAGAGGATGTATCTACTGATTCGCCCAAAGAAGGGAAAACTGGCAAGAGAAAGACTAACAGATACGCTGGATGATCCGGTAACGTGTTTTTAATAAATCATACATGGTTTTAAAATGGTGGTCCAAATACAATCCTCAAAAGTATTTAGGGATCAAGCACATTTAAGCGAATTACCGCAAGTGAGATTCTTAAACTGCTTTTTTAAATTAAATTAAACTACTTACTTTACTTTACTTTTTTAAATAAAATAAATTTAATCACTTTTCCAATAGACTTTATTAAATCAATGCCCATTATACATTTTTTATTGTTCGTCTCTGCTTCTTTATACCAAAGTTTACATACTTACTCCGCAGTACGCACTTGTTCAAATTCGACCAAATATTAGATAAGTACTCTTATTAGCTGGCTCCCGGAGTGAATTAGGTCACTGGTTGCAAGATATTCCATCCACGAATACCGGGACAGTGTTAGATCGTATAACATTAAGCCTGTGTATTTGTGTTCGTCTTGGTTCCAGGGCCAATAAGCCTCATCACTACCACTGCGGAGATCTCGTCAACGAATTCGGCCACCGGGGCTGGGCTTTCGTGCTCCCTAAGTATGCGAAGGGCTCTAGTTGTTCCTATCATGCCTTCCGTACTGCAACAAGTCGATATTGCGCGCAGTGACGGTGAGAGGCCGGATGGTATGTCTTCGATCCCTTAGAGTGTCGGCAGGTTGCTGGTTTGGGATGCCACATGTGTTGATACAATCACGCCATCTCACTTACAGGTGACTTGTAAAGTTGCAGGGGGAGCTGCGGCTGGTGCGGAAATTTAAAAAAATACGCGTCTATTGTACCAAATTATCTTTTTATGCCTAATGCGGTCGAGTGTATGGGATCGCGGAGCTCCGCATCTTGCTAATTTGCTCGCACTTTGTTAAATATTCGAGGCCTGCGGAGAACAGCGGGCGGGGGGTTTTCCGCCAACGCATAAGCTTGGCTATCCAAAGAGAAAACGCTGCCAGCCTTCTGGGACCCTTGCCATTAATCGGTAGCAGAGATAGACTCGAGGAAATTTTCTATAAATAGATTGTATATTGTTAATTAATTTGTTGTTTATTATATGCAGGTATTTGACACTGTACGTAGAATGATACCGGACTTTGCCAACCGTATTGTGAATATCAGTGGTGACGTCACTGAGCTAAGGCTTGGCATTTCTGAAGAAGACTGGAGCACTCTGACTAATGAGGTACGGAGTATCGATAGTTTCCACCCGCGGCATCACCTGCGTTCCTATTGTATTGCTAGGAGGTATTCTATCTGTATTATATTATATTTCATTAAAATCCGTTCGGTAGTTTTTGCGTGAAAGAGTAACAAATATCCTTACATCCTCACAAACTTACGCATTTCTAATATTAGTAGGATAGGATTGGCTATATTTATTACAGCCAATCCTATCCTACTAATATAGTAATAGTAAAAATGAGTATTCGTTTTTAAAATTAAACTAGGTACTCGACCCAATATGTACAGAAAAGGGTAAATGTGGAGACAACAGTTCTCGAAGAAAAAGCACATAGCTTTTATAACTACTTTTATTATTCTACAGTTCTTCAAGAAAGACGTCAAAAGAGCTCTTAATAGTTGGCAATACATCGGCGTCGATGACCTGCCTTCAGGTGGACCGACTTGCTTTCAACCTGTAGACATAAACAATCGTTCAAAGTTTAGAGTAATGTTTCTTAATCTAATAGTTCCTACAATCCAGGTAGACATAATATTCCACCTAGCAGCAACAACGAGGTTCGACGTTCCACTCAAACAGGCAACTCTCATCAATGTTCGTGGGACAAGAGAAACTATGCAATTGGGCAAGGAGTGCAAGAATCTTAGGTCAGTTGTAACGGTTAAAACTACTTTCGCCAAACCCTTTTTCTCAAGGCAATGTTTTGACAAGTCACTTTTTTGCTAAGTACAGTTATTGTTAGTTAAATAGACAAAAAACTTTGTTATACAACGCACATGTCATGTTGAAGGTAATAACTACCTGAATCTGCTTTCTAGATCTCTCGTCCACGTATCCACGACATACGCAAATGCGATATTTAGCCGCAGGGGTCAGACCATACTTGACAAGTTCTACCCCAGTCCAGTACTCCCAAGCACTCTGATTGAACTTGCTGAGACCGTCGATGAAGACAGACTTAAGAACATCACACCAGAGTAGGTATATTTTTTAAGACGATGATGGCACTGTTGCATGGCCTTAACCTTGAACCCTACGGTTAGCTTGAGCTATCGATGAAGAAGTGGAAATCTATTGGTTTGAGATGGCACCTTTGGCCAAATTATCACATACAATGACGAGATCGTGGTTACAAATAAGCTTATAAATACTAAGAGTATGATACAACTTTGATCAAAAACGTACAAGCTGTGTAGTCCCGCATCAGGGGACAAACCACCAGAGACATAAGTTTATCCTTCTATTAGCAGAGCTGATTGTCTATTCTTTCAGACTCATCAAAGACTGGCCAAATACGTACACATTTACTAAGTTTGTTGCCGAAGAGGCGGTCAGATCTTATGCTGGAGATCTGCCTATCTGCATCGTCAGACCATCAGTAGGTATGTATAAAACAATGAAATTAAAAGTAAAGAAAATATTTTATATTCTAATAGACCTTCACAAGTACTTAAGAAATCTTCCGACTCAAAACTGAATTTTGTTGTAGCTGAGAAGAGCTGGCAATAAACTCGTAGCTTTCTGCCCCGTAGCCTTCTAATTTAATTCACAATTATTGTGCTTGTCCTTGCCTTGATCTTGTCTTGTCCTTTTCAACTCAGTCAGCGCACTCTTATGAAAAAATCAATGCGAAGCTCCATCACAGAAAGGAAGGACATACTCGTAGTATCGTACGATCTCACTTACAATTTTACATTTATGTGGGATAACGAAATAAATAACTCGATTGGACGAAAACAAACTTCTTTTATTTAAAATATCGACCTAATCTAATAATAATTGTATGCACGTTCTTTTCAAATCTTACTTTCCGCCATCATGTCTTTCACACAACTCCTCTCTCTCACACATTCTATTCATCTCTTTCACTCCTTCAGATGCGTTCGGAAACACATCCCACATTCGGCCATCCTGCTCAAGTCTGGCCTCAGACTTGCAAAATGTTTTTGAAACAACATAACAACTTAACTTTTTTTTAAATAAAAATAAAACCCCTGAAACCACTTTACTTATTAAATACTACTTAGAAAATAATAATAGAAATAACATACGAGCCTTTGGCCACGATATGATACTAGGTGCAGGACTTCAATGAGAAACTTAGATATAAAATATAAAATTATATTATTTTCATCATACAACCATGGATTTAATATACAAACAGGATTGAGCTCTTGGGCCAAAAACGCGAGCAGAGAGAGATAACGCATACCGAGGCTGTTTATCCCATTCTAATAGGGTGACCAAACATTTTTATAACGAACAGGAAAGTTGGATTTGAGAGATAATTTGTGTCCGGTTGACACTTCTTCTTCCTAGTCGTGCACTCTTGGCAGAGTGGTCGTGGTCATTGTTAGTCCCTTTCGCGCACAATCGCTGCATTGCAAAGTTCCTCCAATTTCGTCTGTTTGTGGCGTTTTGACACTAGTTGATTTCAAATTATTGTTTGTATTACAAAAATATTAACATTATGTTACTTAAAATAGTGAAATAATAATTTATAGAAAAAAGAAGAGATAAAACCATAATGAAAAACTATAGATATCGAGATACTTTTTCGCGAAAACCCATTATTTGAAACTGAACATTGTTATGTTCTATGTGGGTGTTGAATCGTGTACGCACGATTAATCAAGATATAAATTTCCAATATTAGCTGACCTCTCATTGTACAGAAATCCTATACAATGCGAGATCTGGGGGCACGGAAGTGCCCCCCGCCAAGACAGCCAAGCGAA
This sequence comes from Polyploca ridens, assembly GCA_951394255.1. Classification (NCBI taxonomy): domain Eukaryota; kingdom Metazoa; phylum Arthropoda; class Insecta; order Lepidoptera; family Drepanidae; genus Polyploca; species Polyploca ridens. The sequence continues at coordinate 18,823,834 of OX596243.1, forward strand.
GCGAAAGGGCACTACCTACCTTTTCTCGAAGCGCTTCGACGTATTTTTGAACCCTCATAACTTGGGTTTGGATTATACCAGATAAACAAAATTCTCAGGACATGATGTCAATAGTAAACTTATTAAACATATTAAGTTTCAATAACATAGCTCTTATACTTTAGATTTTATTGATATCTAAAAATCCCCGATTTCGTCACTGACTCACTGATGATCATCAAAACTCATAGGGTACTTCCTGAAGTCCTAGAAAGCTGAAATTTGGTATGTAAGCTTGTATTAGTACACAAACAACAACAAAATTATAAAACTTGGAAATTTCAAACAAAAAAAAACATAAGCAACTTACAAAAAGAAGTGAAATCCCACCAAAAACATTGTTATGTAAAATGTTGCCGCCAAGACATATGGCTCGTACTGTCAAAAAGTTATCAGATTTCATGTAGAGCCAAGCTTATAACTCTACATGCACTTACTCTATAAGCCCTAACTTCACAAACTCTACACACCGTAGTAAAAATATGTGGCTTGGCCGTTTCAATACTACAAGAACTATTGAATAACAAAAAAGTAATGAACAGTGAATACATTTTTCACCTTACTCCCATGTGACGGTAGCGAAACGGCCAAGCCACATATTTTTACTACGGTGTGTAGAGTTTGTGAAGTTAGGGCTTATAGAGTAAGTGCATGTAGAGTTATAAGCTTGGCTCTACATGAAATCTGATAACTTTTTGACAGTACGAGCCATATGTCTTGGCGGCAACATTTTACATAACAATGTTTTTGGTGGGATCAGTTTATACTGGAAATGTATAGCTTGATGTGTAGCCGTGTATACCCATGTTTTTGAGAAAAGTTATGATTAATTTTTGAGTTATGGTACGAGAGCTACCAACGTTTTCGAGAAAGAACTTTAGCAAGGCTGATTTTTTTATATTTCCTTGCTCATAGAAGCCTGATTGAGATGCACCAACTCTGACAGCCGGAAGTGGTTGCGTTTCCTTCTGCGCATCCTGTTTGTACTGGTGAAAATTTCGGAGTTTGAAACATTTTAACATTTTTTAAATTTGTTCATCACTTTCTCCGTCCTCTTAGCAAATACATTTTTTTTTTTTTGATGAGCGTTATGTGTTTACTACTACTTGCGAGATGCTATATTAGTTGTGAAAAAAAAAATTAAAACATTTTCAAAAAGCAGAAATCTTAATATGATAAAGTTATGCTAGAACAAAAAAATATTATTCCAGGTGGAAATCTGGTTGCATAAGAGTATACAGACCAATAGTGTTGATTCTCGCGAGAGACGCGCATCCTATAATAACAATTCTTTTCGTTGTTATCATTTAACCGCAATCCAAAGATTAAGATCGGCTTAAGAATATATTGTGGTACTCGAATATCTGTTTAGATTACCTTCGACCAAGAAGTATGAGGATTCCATCACTGCCTAAAAATAGACAACAAACTGCTTTGTCAGAGAAAGTCATGACAATTAACGAATGCCTACAAGCACGTCTATAAGAATTGGCTTATATAATATATCAGTTTATATTAAGATTTATTACATATTCAGATTCTTCATTATCAAGCTCGTCAAAGACCAAATCAGAGGGTTTAATAATAATAAATAAATAAATATAAATATCCTGGGACATTCGTCATACACGGTCAACAATATAAAGAATATTCTGAATGAGCTATTTATTCGGTAACAATTGAAATAAAGACACATAAACAACTTGGTAATAAAAATCTAAATATTTTAGTTTCATTATAAAATAAAATAAAATGCATTTATTTTCAGACAACAGGGTCCATAGATTGTTAGTAAATACACAAAAAATAGCTAAGTTAGTACAAATTTTAAACATTAAAACAACAGAGAAAGAACGACAGGCGGTTTATGAAGCATAACGCATGACGTGCAGCTTCATAAACCTGCCTAAAGTAGGCCCATCTGCCCTCACAGCAAACACGTTCAGAATGATGTTGGTGCTCCCTCTCACCCTGTTTAAAATAGAGGCCACTTGTTTGCGCATTATGGCGAAAAAATCTACCGTATTCGCATCGCAAACATGCCTGAAGCACTACAGTAAGGAGGAAGCCTCAACAGCAGAGTGTTGTATGCTTATTGGGTATAATTAGCCAATAGGCTGCTGGAATAAAAAAATTGGCAATATGCCTTAAAGAGTGGGATCTTGATATTGACTGAGCTACCAGCAAACCTACGAGCCAGCATATTTGACCGCACTGCCAACGCTCTGCGCTCCCTTTCTATATCACAATCATCTTTGAGGTCTTCAGTCACAATAAAACTTTTTGCCATAGTGTATTGTTGTAGTGTATGTGTAGTGCCATTTAGGGTTACTGGAGGGATATATTACGGACTTTTATTTCTACCCCTAAACACCAACAGTTCACTCTTGCTTGAGTTATATTTTAAACCATGATCCTCAGCATAAGCTTCACATATGAATAATGGTTTCCTAATACTACCAATCGTAGGAACCAGCAGCACCATGTCATCGGCATAGCTTATGTTATTTACACAATTACCAGATGGTAAATCACTGATCAGAGAGCTCATATTAGCCCAAAATTAGCACTCTGATCAGTTGATCTACATAAATATTGAATAACCTTGGTGATGTCAGACCTCCACATTCCAGTTTGTATGGATCAGACATTGCATTAGACCATTTAACATAATTTATCTGTTTGTTATACCAGACGGAGAGTGTAGTAACTAATTCCACAGGGACACCTCCCTTCCTAAGCTTATCCCACAGGATATTATATGATACTAGATCAAAAGCTTTAGAAAGGTCCAGGAAACATGCATTCACGAGAGTTTTCCTATCTGTGTAGTATTTAACCGTATGTTCTAAGGTAAAATATAGCACTCTCAGTAGACAGCCCCTGACGAAAACCATATTGAGCATCATGTAGCTTCATGTATCTCCTGACTGAGGTTTGAATTATTATTAAAATTATAATGAGACTGTCTAGAATAATGTTGACTACCCCTGAGGCGTCACTTGGTTGTCAATATGACAATAAAATTTCTTTGTTTAAATTGTTTAGACACCAGAAATGAACCAATGCTAACTTGGAATTTTGGAAATTTGCGTTTTATTCTGCCAAATTGTTTATCTTAAGGATATTTTTTTATCAAATTAAAAAAGAAATAATTAAAGCAGTTCCAACAAATGGCACAGCACTAAGTAAATTCACTTTTTGCGCTCGCCCGCTATATTATTAATTGGGTTAAAATCCTTGCAATTATAATCTTAAGGCCCCAATGCCACGGAGAGATATATCAGCAAAAGACAGCAAGAAAACATTTTAATGTAGAAAACCCTCGTGAATACATGTTTCCTGGACCTTTCTAAAGCTTTTGATCTAGCAACATATAATATCCTGTGGGATAAGCTTAGGAAGGGAGGTGTCCCTGTGGAATTAGTTACTACACTATCCGTCTGGTATAACAAACAGATAAGTTATGTTAAATGGTCCAATGCAATGTCTGATCCATACAAACTGGAATGTGGAGGTCTGACATCGCCAAGATTATTCAATATTTATGTAGATCAACTGATCAGTGATTTACCATCTGGTAATTGTATAAATAACATGAGCTATGCCGATGACATGGTGCTTAACCATGACTTGCCATGGTTTATTGTGACTGAAGACCTCAAAGATGATTACATCGACCATAATAAGGTCAAGGTATCAAGGAGGGTAAATTCATTATATTATTATTCATTATAATAGTGGATGGATGTCCGAAAAGAAATCCGAATAAGAGATATATGAATTGTGTGAAAGATGAAATTAGTAAGAAAGGAGGAAATGCTGATATAATGGTCGAATTGAAGCAGCGCAAAAATCCATTTTTTCGATTTTCTTTTTGGTAAAATAGTTACTCATTATGTTCAATTCAATTCATTAAAAGACTCGGATTTGATGAATTACTTAAATTCTGCTGTAAATTCGAAAAAATAAATTGCGTTAGCAATATTGCTTAGCTTCCTTTTTAGGGGGCTAGGTCGAGTGCTTGCGATAGACTGCCTCCTCTAAATGCTACACGCAAACTTTTATTAACTTTGCTATTGACTTTATGGTCAGTGTTGCCACTTAATCAATCTTTCTAATGATCCAAATAAGTCGGACCAACTATTCAGCTTCCCGATACATAATTTATATTAAAAAATTGATTAAATCCTAACTTCGTAACTAATGTTATAAATGCGAGAGTGAATTTGTTTGTTTGTTACGCCTAGAAGGAGTTAGGCTACTTTTTATCCCGGGAACACGGGTGAAACCGCGGGGGACAACTAGTACAAAATATTTTCGGAGATTTCTCAGTTTAAGTGTATTTCGAATCGTCGATAGATTCAACTGTAACGTTCATAAGTGCCTTATCAGGGCCTAACCTGAATAAATAACTTTTTTATTTGGATTTTGAAAATAAAGTTATCTTATTCTTTCCTTCAAATGGCTCTGGTTTAAAATAAACTTTTTCGAGTTAGCATTTTGTTCATTGCTGCTATCGATTGGGTCTCTAATTCCACTTCCGGTACTTGCTTTCCGTGTGCTGAACTGATCTTAAATTAGTCTTTGTACCCTTATGCAACCAGATTTCCATCTGGCAAGGTTTGTTTTAGGTTCATTGATAGCATAACTATAAAATGTTAAAATTTCAGCTTTTAGAAAATGGTTTGGAAGAAAATATGTCATTCACAAGATTCACAACTAAAATAGCATCTGGCACGTAGATAGCAACCACATAACGCTCTGTCGATTTAAGTTTAGGTTGCTAAAAGGCTGTAGAAAATGGTGATGAAAAAATTATTCGTGCTAAAATGGTTTAATGGGTTAAAAATCCGAATTTTTCACTAGTACAAATAGGATGCGCAAAAGGAAACGCAACCACTTCCAGCTGCCAGACTTGGCGCATCTCTATCAGGTTTTAATGCGCAAGAAAATATCAAAAATCCAGCCATACTAAAGTTCTTTTTTTCGCGACGTTGCTAGCTCTTATACCATTACGTTTTGTGTCGAATCATCAAATATTACGTATGAATAGGCCAGGGTGCATGCAGAATTTCGTTCCGGGACCACGGCTTTTCCCCTTGCTCTTTTTTCAGTTTGCTCTACAGAGCTGTTATTTGGGAATTAAAATAGAGCAAAGGGAAATAAAACTCGAATGTGCTTGACAAAGTAGGTATTTATTAAAATTAAACACGGCTAAACAAAATCGTTTTATTTAGTTTCTGCCTTAGGCCAATCTCACTGCCTAAGTTTCTGAATGCATTACATTTCGCGTGGTGAATAGGTACGAATTATTAGCCAATGCTTTTACTAGTTACAGTTCGTGCGGTTCTTCATCTGTTATGCATTGGAAAGGATGCGGTGGAATAATAAGATATTTCAATCTTGTGGAAAACATTTGTTTTAATCGCATCAAAATTGCATTTTTTTTGCTTCATTTCTTCTTTCGATGGAAAGCTGTAACAAACATAAAAAATAATGCTATTTCAATTATGCGATACATAGGTACAAATAATTTATACAATAGGTACACATTACAACACACAATAAACATTATACTTAGTTTTAAAAAGAATTACACTAACTTTAGTGTCTTTAGCGTCTACATTTTTTTTTAATAAACCATGGTCAAACTACTTATGACTCACCATTGTTAGTAAATAAAATCATCGTTATTCCTTACTTGTGAAATAAAATCCCACAACCAGCACATGATTCACTTTTACATGTCTTGATACAAATTTTTTTCACCATTTTCACGATAAAAAGTATAAAAACCGTTGCTAAAACTTAAAATGCGTTTCCACAAAACAACAGAAAAAGTCGCCATGTCGCCATGACACCACTGATATCAGATTTCAGTGCTACCAGAATAATTTTATGATAGCTACCAAACAATCATATTATTTTGATTATTTTACTTAAATACAATTATTTCTTATTATGTACAGATGTAAACCTACAAAATAAAATGATTTAAAACTAGTTTAATAGCAAAAAAATATTTATACGTAATATATTTTACTTGTTGTGGTGAAATATTTTCTACCATCTTTAACATTTTTATCTTTTGGCAATTGAGGAAAAGGGACAAACGGCCTCGGTTCGGGCTATCTCTCTCGGCTCGTTTTGCCTCGGCTAAGATAACTAACAAAAGTAAACCCTAACGTGCATGACTTATGGTTTATTTTTGTATGATAAAATTTTTGGAGAGTTCAATCCTGTTTGTATATTAAATCCATGCATACAACTGAATAGAGCAAATTTATTTTATAGAGTGACAGACATCAAAAGTAAAATATTCAAAATTATTATTCTATTGTCAGAATTAGCTTTTATAGAACAGGGTACGGATTAGAGGTTTTATATCAAAACTCCAACACCCTCCCTTAATCCGGCACTGTATCTATAAACCAAGATGTGACCTAAGATTGTACACCTACACCCATAAGCTCAAGACAAAATAAAAGTTTCGGCTTCGGAACTGCTTTTGTTAATGCGTCAGCAGGCATATGCTTAGTATCACAGTACTCTAATTTAATTTCCCTATTTTTAACAAAATCTTTTATAAAATTATATCGAATATTTATATGTTTGGTTCTCTTATGGAAATTACTATTTTCAATTAATTTAATAGCACTTTGACTATCTGAATAAACAAGCACTGGACTAACTTCTTTGCTCAACAATTCATTTAAAAGACCTTTAACAAAAATAACTTCTTTAGCAGTTTCTGATATAGCGATATATTCAGCCTCAGCACTACTGAGAGCAACGCATTGTTGTTTGCGGGACTGCCAACTAATTACTGCCCCACCAAGAGTTAAGCAATATCCAGTAAATGATTTTCCGTCGCAAGACTAAGGACACTAAGAAATGTGTGTTTTGTAAATTTTGTAAAAAAAGAGGACATACTATTTCTAAATGTTGGAAACTGAAGGCAAATAAAGGTAACGCTAATTTACTATCTTATGAAACTGCTGTCAGTACGTATATGCATTCACCAGTGAATAGGCAATCAAATAATTGGGTTATTGATTCTGGGGCTACCTCTCATATGATATTATCTAAAAAGAATTTACGTAATGTCAAATCTTGCAATAATCTTATAACTACTGCAAACAACAACAAAATTGTTTCTAAATTAGTAGGAGATTTTACCATAAAAGGAGAAGAGAAGCAGGCAATTAATTTAAATAATGTGCTTTATATGCCAGAGCTAGTAACAAACCTCATTTCAGTTAAAAGGTTGGCCAATGAAGGTCATACAATAATTTTTGACAAAGATAGCTGCAAAGTTTTTAAAGGTGATTTAAACATAAGCTCTAACTGTCAACCACCTATTTTAATAGGTAGTGTTAATAATGGTCTATATATGATAGATCAGGGAAATAAAGCAATGGTCGTGAATGGTAATTTAAAGCTGAGTGCACACGAATTGTGGCATCGTAGGCTAGGGCATTTAAACCGTGTTCAGATGCAACTTTTGAAGGATTTGGTAAATGGCCTTTCATTTGATACCATCAACAGGGATCCATGCGCTGTTTGCTGTAAAGGAAAACAATGTGTACAGAAGTTTCCACGCAGAAAATTCAGGAGAGCTAAGCAGTTATTGGAGTTGGTGCATACTGATTTAGCAGGACCCATTGAAGCATCTTGGGGTGGAGCTAAGTATGCTTTAATTTTCGTTGATGATTTTAGTCGTCGAGTGTTTGGATACCTATTAACATCGAAAACTGAAGTATTCGGTAAGTTCAAGGAATTTAAAAGCTTTGCTGAAAATCAGAGTGGTAATAAATTAAAATGTTTACGTAGTGATAATGGTACTGAATATTTAAACAAACCATTTAATGATTTTTTGAAAGCGAATGGTATTTTACACCAGACGTCTGTGCCACACACACCTCAGCAAAATGGTGTATCGGAGCGCACTTTTCGTACAATTTTTAACAAGGTTAGATGTATGTTGGAAGATGCGAATTTAGACAAGCGTTGGTGGGGTGAAGCATTTAATTGTGCAATTTATTTAAAGAATCGATCACCTACAAAAGCATTATCTGACAAAGTTCCAGAAGCCGTTTGGACCGGATCAATGGAGAAACTGAACCTCTCACATCTGAGAATATTCGGATCAAAGGCTCATGTCTTGATTAAAACTAAACGTGCGAAGCTCGATCCAAGATCTCGAGAGCTGACGATGGTGGGATACAGCGAAACACAAAAAGGTTATCGCTTCGTAGATGATACTATAAATCCGAAAAAGATTATTGTGGCCAGAGATGCAGTATTCACAGAAGAACAAATACTTGTAAACAATACACAGTCTAAAGATGTTATACCGCCAACAAAGCCACTTATAAAAGAGAATCCTATTCCTGTTAACGATGTAGTGTTAATTCCAATCTCGGAAACCGTCGATTTTAGACTGACTGATTCACCTGTTACTACTGAAAGGGAAAATACTTGTGAAATACCAGAACAAGAAGAAGTCGATAATTTCTATGATTCTATTGAGCATGTAGATTCAGAGAATTTAAATCCTATTGCTTGTGAATTGTCACCTCAACAGAATATATATAACAGAATTAACACTACATCGTTAACAAGAATAGGATTCTCTTTTATAAGTGGCTTTGTTGGCGGTATAACATCTTTAGACTGTGTATTGTTTACAAGTATTTGTTCTTCTGTGAATACTGCATCTCTGGCCACAATAATCTTTTTCGGATTTATAGTATCATCTACGAAGCGATAACCTTTTTGTGTTTCGCTGTATCCCACCATCGTCAGCTCTCGAGATCTTGGATCGAGCTTCGCACGTTTAGTTTTAATCAAGACATGAGCCTTTGATCCGAATATTCTCAGATGTGAGAGGTTCAGTTTCTCCATTGATCCGGTCCAAACGGCTTCTGGAACTTTGTCAGATAATGCTTTTATAGGTGATCGATTCTTTAAATAAATTGCACAATTAAATGCTTCACCCCACCAACGCTTGTCTAAATTCGCATCTTCCAACATACATCTAACCTTGTTAAAAATTGTACGAAAAGTGCGCTCCGATACACCATTTTGCTGAGGTGTGTGTGGCACAGACGTCTGGTGTAAAATACCATTTGCTTTCAAAAAATCATTAAATGGTTTGTTTAAATATTCAGTACCATTATCACTGCGTAAACATTTTAATTTATTACCACTCTGATTTTCAGCAAAGCTTTTAAATTCCTTGAACTTACCGAATACTTCAGTTTTCGATGTTAATAGGTACCCAAACACTCGACGACTAAAATCATCAACGAAAATTAAAGCATACTTAGCTCCACCCCAAGATGCTTCAATGGGTCCTGCTAAATCAGTATGCACCAACTCCAATAACTGCTTAGCTCTCCTGAATTTTCTGCGTGGAAACTTCTGTACACATTGTTTTCCTTTACAGCAAACAGCGCATGGATCCCTGTTGATAGTATCAAATGAAAGGCCATTTACCAAATCCTTCAAAAGTTGCATCTGAACACGGTTTAAATGCCCTAGCCTACGATGCCACAATTCGTGTGCACTCAGCTTTAAATTACCATTCACAACCATTGCTTTATTTCCCTGATCTATCATATATAGACCATTATTAACACTACCTATCAAAATAGGTGGTTGACAGTTAGAGCTTATGTTTAAATCACCTTTAAAAACTTTGCAGCTATCTTTGTCAAAAACTATTGTATGACCTTCATTGGCCAACCTTTTAACTGAAATGAGGTTTGTTACTAGCTCTGGCATATAAAGCACATTATTTAAATTAATTGCCTGCTTCTCTTCTCCTTTTATGGTAAAATCTCCTACTAATTTAGAAACAATTTTGTTGTTGTTTGCAGTAGTTATAAGATTATTGCAAGATTTGACATTACGTAAATTCTTTTTAGATAATATCATATGAGAGGTGCCCCAGAATCAATAACCCAATTATTTGATTGCCTATTCACTGGTGAATGCATATACGTACTGACAGCAGTTTCATAAGATAGTAAATTAGCGTTACCTTTATTTGCCTTCAGTTTCCAACAGTTAGAAATAGTATGTCCTCTTTTTTTACAAAATTTACAAAACACATTTCTTAGTGTCCTTAGTTTTAATAATATTAGCATTTGACACCATAATAGATTCACTCGACATCTTGTTCATTTTCTTTTGTCCTTCCTTGAAAAGCGCCGACATAACTGCTTCCGAAGATATCTTTTGACCGGAATGCTCGATCGCCATTACAAGAGGGTCATAATCATCTGTCAAACCAGCTAGCATAATTATTCCAACAAATTCATCTTCTAATCCAGCTTGAATATTTTCTAATGCTTGCTTTGTAGACTGAACAGCACTACAGTAATCTTCAATATTTGAGAAATTCTTTAGTTTTAAATCAAATAGCTTACGCAGTAAGGTAAGTCTGCGGGTAAGCCCACTGTCAGCATAGGCCCGTTGAAGAGCTTTCCATGTCTCCTTGGCCGTCTTTACATTTTGAATTAGTGGATAGATATTTTCATTACACATTAAACAAATCTTAGATCTTGCTTTGGCATTTCTTTTTCTAGCTTTCTCATCATCCAAGTTCTCTGGTTCGTCTTGTACACAATCCCACAGATCACAATCTGTGAGTAACATTTGCATAGCAAAACTCCAGGCATTATAATTGTCCTGACCATTTAACTTACTGAATGTGTAAATATTTTTGTCTCCCATAACCTATGATACTAGGTGCAGGACTTCAATGAGAAACTTAGATATAAAATATAAAATTATATTATTTTCATCATACAACTGAATAGAGCAAATTTATTTTATAGAGTGACAGACATCAAAAGTAAAATATTCAAAATTATTATTCTATTGTCAGAATTAGCTTTTATAGAACAGGGTACGGATTAGAGGTTTTATATCAAAACTCCAACACACGATTTTATACCATCAACAGCTGTAGAAATCTTTAAAGGCCCTTCAGCAGCAGCATCATCCGTTTCATCCGAATTATTTCCTACAACACGGCTTACTCTATATGGCCGCCCTAAATACTTTGCCTTTAATTTAAAACGTGTCCCAAATCGTATTCTCTTTATTGCAACTAGATCACCAACTTTATACTTAATTTTTTCTTTACGCTTCTTATTATAACTACTTTGGTTTTCTCCATGTATTTTCAATATCTGTAACTTAGCATGATCTCTTAACTCTTCTTTATATTTTATGTACTCCTGCCTATTTTTCTCTTCCAATATAGACAATATTTCCATATCATCTTTATTCTGCCACTCTCCTATTTGTTTATCCACTATTTGCTCTTCTATAAGGGATACTATTTTTGGCTGTTGAACAACAGGTATTTCATTCTTCAAAATTGTTTGCATTTCAATTGGCGCTTCCTTACATTGCAACGGTTTGTTACTATCTACTAACATTTCAGCATTTTTCATAATTTCAGGGTCAGGCACATATCTAACAGGTTGCTGAACTTCTACTGACAAACAATTATAAATTCGTTGATCTGTCGTATCTGTCTTATTTGTCATATCAGTCATAATAACTGTCAAATCTTTCACCTGTTTTTTACCATAGTCAATCGTAGACGACTCGACAGTGCTGTCAATATCAACAGAACCTCCGTCGTCTGTTGCGCATTTCACACACATCGAACTTCGCTTCCAACCTTGCGAACTTGCTTTAGCATTCGTGTCTGACTTCACTTTGGACGAATTTTCTGGAGTTTGCGTATTCACTGGAACATTGCATGACGTCGATAAATGACCATAATTGTTACACTTAAAACACTTTATACCCCGCTTACATTCACTGGCTACGTGATTCATGTCACCACAATTATAGCAGCGCCGACCTTGTCCTGATTGGATGCTTTTCTTTTCATCAGACTTCTTGCTATCGCCTCGATGCTTTCTTCCCTTAGCTTTTATAGTTTCATAAATCTCTAACTTCTCCTTCAGCGTAGAATAGGTGGTAACGCCGTATAACATAGCTTTATTTGTCTCGTAGTCTACTATCCCGTCAACTATGTATTGGATAGCGACATAGTCTGCTAGTTTTCCTCTTTTTCCAAGCTCCTTCATAACTAGCATGTACTCGTAACATGTTTCTGTATGTTTTTTCTTCCTATTAGTCATTAATTCGTGTATTTCCTTAGAATTCACGGTGTCAGGAAACTCTTTGAGCAGCGCAGTCTTCAGTTTATCATAAGTTCTAAAAATATTTTCAGATTTTAACCATAACCCCGCGGTGCCGATGAGCGACCGACGTGCCACAATTAATTTCTGTGTAGCGGTCCACCCAAAAATCTCCGCGTTGTCGTCAATATCCTGCGCCCATCTTGTCGATGTATAGGATTTGTCACTGCCGCAAAATTTTTCAATCATAGTATCTTCTGCAAAATTATGCGTAGGCTGCATGGGCTGAATAGGAGCAACTTCTCCTCGACCCATTTTTAATACCTCTTCTTATAATATTCCGTCTTTAATACGATGCCACCACGTCCGCCACACCGATCCGTCTATTCGGTTAGACCCGCGGCGCACCCCGTTCTAGAACAATCTTCGTCCTTTCGATTTGTTTCGTATCCCGGAAGAGCCCCCAAAAATGTGGGATAACGAAATAAATAACTCGATTGGACGAAAACAAACTTCTTTTATTTAAAATATCGACCTAATCTAATAATAATTTTATGCACGTTCTTTTCAAATCTTACTTTCCGCCATCATGTCTTTCACACAACTCCTCTCTCTCACACATTCTATTCATCTCTTTCACTCCTTCAGATGCGTTCGGAAACACATCCCACATTTATTAAATTAGAAGCTCGATCTTTAGAAGACCTTGATATGATCAGAGGCCCATATTTGTAACTATTGGATTGTTTCTAGTTGTGGCAACCTATCGAGAACCAACTCCAGGATGGGTGGACATGAGTTGTGCCTATGGCGCCAGTGGAGTGAGTAATTAAAAAAATATTAATAAAACGACTACTCTGATATCTAAGTGGTAATGACGGTTAATACCGAAGAATGATGCTAAAGCGATCTTGAGCTTCTCGAAGGTGGTAATCATACAAAGCCTAAAACGGAACTGGTTCTCAACTGCAGCTGCCATCAAAACACCAGTAGGTGCTTGGCGATAGATTTTCAACTTGAGGATGGTAGCCAAGCAGGTAGGTACTAAAGTAACTTCTCTTCCGGGGTCTGTGTTTCCCGACACCTATAACCTAGATGTATTCAAGGCCAGAGTGAATAGGCTTTTTCTGGGTAAGCGTGCTACATCCTCGGCCTCGTCATAACTCCTCATGGGGTCAGTCGAAGGTCAAACGCAAGCCCATTTTACATATTAAAAAAAAAACCACCTTCTATTCTACCATATTAAGTTTATTCATCATCAATACATAACTTTTTATCAATTTACTGAAATCTGATTAAAATTTCCAGTAAGTATTTTAGGCTAACTTTAATTTTTGTTTTACAGTTTATCCTTGGCCCTGGGCTAGGTTTAATGAGGGTAATGCATTGTGACGAGGAAAAAAACGTCAACTTGATACCTGGAGACATAGTCAATAATGCTACCATAGCAGCTGGGTGGAAGACTGGAGTGAAAGACAGGCAAATACATAAAGAGATAGAAATATACACTGTTTCATCGACTGAGAATCCAATTAACTTTGGTAAGAGCAGACCGCAGCGTTCGCTTTCATAGAATAGATAGATAGAAAGAAAGAATAGATAACTACAATAGAAGGATAAATAGTACAAATCTGTACCAATAATCTAATCTAATCTAATCTAATAATATATATAAAATTCTTTTGTGGGTACGTAAATACGCAGTTTTCTCAATCACCACCAACCCCAATCAACTTCCCGTTGGGGTGGTAAATACCCCTTGGTCTCCAGGTGGTAGTAAGGGAGTTTGGTCGCGGTGGGTGGAAGGGGGTGATTGTGGGTGGCGAAAATGTTAAAAAATATATTGCTGTCCTTTTCTAACGCATGAGGACTTCTGAAAAGATCTCAAAATTTCTGGAATGGAAAGTTCCAAAATGTGTAAAACGGTTATAATCGATCTGGAATGTTCTAGAAAGTTCAACAAATATCTGGAATTATCTAGAAATTTCTAGAGTGAATGCAAACTATTATAATCGATATAGCATGTTTTGAGAAAGTTCTACAAATTTCTGGCTTCATCTAGAAAGTTCCAAAATGTCCAAAACTGTTATTATCGAGTTAGAATGTTCGAGAACGTTCTAGAAATTTCCAGAATGATCTGGAAAGTTCCAAAATGAGTGCAATTTATTATGATTGATTTAGAATGTTCGAGAAAGTTCTAGAAATTTCTAGAATGATCTAGAAAGTTCCAAAATGAGTGCAATTGATTATGATCGATTTAGAATGTTCGAGAAAGTTCTAGAATGATCTAGAAAGTTCCAAAATTAGTAAAAATTTATTATGATCGATTTAGAATGTTCGTGAAAGTTCTAGAAAATTCTAAAATGAGTGCAATTTATAATAAGCGATTTAAAATGGTTGTGGGTGGCGAAAATGTTAAAACATATATTTCTGTCCTTTTCTAACGCATGAGGACTTCGGAAAAGATCTCAACATTTCTGGAATGGTCTAGAAAGTTCCAAAATGTGTAAAACGGTTATAATTGGTCTGGAATGTTCTAGAAAGTTCTAGAAATATCTGGAATGATCTAGAAAATTCCAAAACTGTTATTATCGAGTTAGAATGTTCGAAAACGTTCTAGAAATTTCTAGTTTTTTTTTTTTTTTAATTTATTTTCAAGAATCAACAAACAGGTACACACTAAAATTATTAATAAAATTTATTAACAAAACAAACGTAACAAATGTGACACCAACCACGTTGACCACAAGTTACACTAAATACTTAGGTATAAAACGTTAGTTGAGTTAAACATGATAGTAAAATGATTATACAAATGATTATTTAAATACACAAATATTTGCATCACAAAGAGATATAAGTGCTGCGATAGGTACTTATCGTAGCACCATTAATCGGTGTTAGCTTAACATCATTAAATACCTATGTAATTCAACCTGTATAATAGATGAAATATTCCAAGTAGCTTCAAAAGGTAGAATGATCTAGAAAGTTCCTAAATGACTGAAATTTATTATGATCGATTTAGAATGATCGAGAAAGTTCTAGAAATTTTCCGAATGATGTAGAAATTTCCAAAATGAGTGAAATTTATTATGATCCATTTAGAATGTTCGAGAAAGTTCTAGAAAATTTTAAAATGAGTACAATTTATTATAAGCGATTTAAAATGTTCGAGAAAGTTTTAGAAATTTCTAGAATGATTTAGAAAATTTTAAAATGAGTGCAATTTATTATAAACGATTTAAAATGTTCGAGAAAGTTCTAAATATTTCTAGAATGATCTAGAAAATTCTAAAAAGAGTAGATATACTCTCCATGTTTAATGGCCACATACACCACATGTTTAATGGTCGAATAAGTCTCTCAATATCGAAAATAGAAATCTATCATATCTATGTTAAAAAATGTATTCTTATATATTTTTATACCATTAAACATGCGATGTATTTAACCCGAGCAACGCAGGGATTCGCTGCTAGTAATATATATAAAATGCTTTTGTGGGTACGTAAATACGCAGTTTTCTCAATCACCACCAACCCCAATCAACTTCCCGTTGGGGTGGTAAATACCCCTTGGTCTCCAGGTGGTAGTAAGGGAGTTTGGTCGCGGTGGGTGGAAGGGGGTGGTTATGGGTGGCGAAAATGTTAAAATATATATTGCTGTCCTTTTCTAACGCATGAGGACTTCTGAAAAGATCCGAAAATTTGTGGAATGGTCTAGAAAGTTCCAAAATGTGTAAAACGGTTATAATCGATCTGGAATTTTCTAGAAAGTTCAACAAATATCTGGAATGATCTAGAAAATTCTAGAGTGAATGCAAACTATTATAATCGATATAGAATGTTTGAGAAAGTTCTATCAATTTTCTGGCTTCATCTAGAAAGTTCCAAAATGTCCAAAACTGTTATCATCGAGTTAGGATGTTCGAGAACGTTCTAGAAATTTCCCGAATGATCTAGAAAGTTCCAAAATGAGTGCAATTGATTATGATCGATTTAGAATGATCGAAAAAGATCTAGAATATTTCCGAATGATCTGGAAAGTTCCAAAATGAGTGAAACGGTTATAATTGATCTGGAATGTTGTAAAAAGTTCTAGAAATATCTGGAATGATCTTGAAATATCTGGAATGATCTACAAAATTCTAGATTGAATGCAAACTATTATATTCGATATAGAATGTTTGAGAAATTTCTACAAATTTCTGGCTTCATCTAGAAAGTTCCAAAATGTCCAAAACTGGTATTATCGAGTTAGAATGTTCAAGAACGTTCTAGAAATTTTCCGAATGATCTGGAAAGTTCTAAAATGAGTGCAATTAATTATGATCGATTTAGAATGTTCGAGAAATTTCTAAATATTTCTAGAATGATCTAGAAAATTCTAAAATGAGTGCAATTTATTATAAGCGATTTAAAATGTTCGAGAAAGTTCTAAATATTTCTAGAATGATCTAGAAAATTCTTAAATGAGTGCAATTTCTTATAAGTGATTTAGAATGTTCGAGAAATTTCTTGAATAATCTAGAAAGTTCCAAAATGAGTAAAACGGTTATAATTGATCTGGAATGTTCTAGAAAGTTCTACAAATATCTGGAATGATCTAGAAAATGTTAAAGATTCTATATACAATTGAACTACTGGCAAGTTATCTATGTAAAGTATTACGAGTACAATGTATGATAGATACCTAATTCAAATGTAAAATAATCTGTCTATATTGATTGTACCGCATGACGTATTAACAAAATATTATTTTGTATAGGGGAGAAATCTCCCCTTCTAAGAGGTTATGGGAAGCATAAAAATAGAATTGCTGAATGGGCAAAACTATGAAACTTGGAAAATTCAAGTACAAGCTTTACTTGTCAAAAATCAGGTATGGAAATACGTAAACGGTACCATTAAAAAGCCAACATCTAATGAGGCTGCGGAGACCTGGTCAGATAAGGATGAAATGGCAAAGGCTGACCTTATCATGGCGATGAATCCAGGTGAGTTGAAACATACTCGTGGGTGCGTGACGTCGCACGAAATTTGGATGAAGTTAGAAAGCGTATATGCTTCTAAAGGTCCCGTGAGGAAGGCAAATTTACTTAAAAAATTGATATTGAGCCGTATGAAAGAGACTGATGATGTGAAAAGACATCTCGGAGATTTCTTTGAAGCCGCAAATATCTTGAGCGATATGGGTGTAACGATACACGAGGACATGCTGTCAATTTTGCTACTATATAGCCTTCCGGAAAACTATGAGAATTTTAGATGCGCAATGGAAAGCAGAGATGAGTTACCGAATATAGAGATACTCAAGATTAAAATATTAGAAAAAGATAATATTTTGAAATCAGATGAAACTACGAAAGTAGATGGAGCAATGTATGCGAAACATCAAGGACCAAAAAGGAACCAACCAACTCAGGTTCAAAAGGCACGACCGAGCAAAATTTACAAATGCTTCAAATGTCATAAACTAGGACATAAAGCTTCAGAATGCAGAACGAAGCGTGACAATTATGAATCCAGATGTGCAACAGAAATAAAGAAAGAGGACAGTAATTTTGATATTCTTTTTAGTTGTAATTCTAATTTTACAAATATTTGTGAGTCTATGACAAATAACTGGATCCTCGATAGTGGCTCTACATCACATTTATGTAATGATAGAGATAAATTTACTGATAATTTCTGTGCTTTTCAGGATAAGCTGAATCTAGCGTCAAATCTGTCGACTGATGTGAAGGGCAAGGGTGATGTAAGGTTGTCAGCATCAGGCAAAAGGCGAATAACTTTTGGAAATACTTTGTATGTACCAGATCTTCGTAGTAATTTGATATCTGTGGCCAAAATTACTGATAATGAGTATGAAGTAAATTTCACTAAAGATAAAGCCTATATAAATGATGAGGTAGGTAAAACCGTGATGACAGCTGAACGTATTGGGAATCTTTATCATGTTAGGGACTTGAATGAACAAGTTAACATAGCTTTCAATTCAGTTGATATCCGTACGTGGCATGAACGTATGGGACATTTAAATGGTAGAGATCTCTCAAAATTACTAAACCATTGTGGTCATAACATAAAAGAGATAGATTTACGTGTTTTAGATAATTGCGATATATGTTCTAGGGGGAAAATGAGTTCATTACCATTTTCAAGGTCGAACGGTCCGTGTAATGAAATATTAAGAATTGTACATTCAGATGTAGTAGGTCCGATGAAAACAGCATCAATAGGTGGTGCGAAATATTTTGTTAATTTCATTGACAGTTCTCGATGGTGTGAAGTTTATTTATTAGGGAAGAAAAGTGCAGTGTTCAGCGCATTTAAGGCGTATAAAAATTTCGCAGAAAAGTTTACTGGGAAGAAAATTAAATTTCTTCAGAGTGACAACGGTGGCGAATATTGTAATTATGAATTCGATGAATTCCTAAAGAGTGAAGGTATTCAAAGAAGACTGATATACGATGACTTATGACTATTCCTCATACACCTCAAATGAATGGCGTTAGTGAACGTATGAACAGAACTTTGCAGGAAATGGCAAGATGCATGTTATTATCCTCTGGTCTATCTGTAGGCTTTTGGGCGGACGCTGTTGTGACCGCATGCTATGTGCGCAACCGATGTCCAACTAGCAGCTTAAAAGGTGATATTCCGTTCGAGAAATGGACTAGAAATATTGTAGACCTTAATAATATGGTTAACTTTGGAACTAAGTCATATGTATTAGATAAGACACCAGGAAAGGATAAGTTTGATGCACGTGCCAAAGAAGGAATATTCGTTGGATACCCTAGATCAACCAAAGGATATCGTATATGGATACCTAATGAACATAGAGTAATAGAAGCTCGAGATGTTAAATTCCAAAAAGAAGAAAATGCATCAAAGGATCAGAAGAACATTCGAATAGAGCCAGAAAATATTTTTCAACTAAGAGTCTAGAATACACAATCAAAGGAAGGACCAAATGTTCAAGAAGTTGAGTTTGAGATGGATAATGAAATTATTCAGCGACAACCTACAGGCGATGTCGACCATACTGATGAAGGCGAACACTCGGGAGGAGGAGAGCATTCAGGTACTGGCGAGCGTTCTAGTAGAGGGGAAGGTTTAGGTTGTAATATTAACCCAAATTATGTCGAGCAAACTCAAGAACGAGAAGATCAACAAGTGATGTTGAAACGAGCTCCTGGAAGACCCAAGCTTGTCAAAGGCAATCGTGGGCGTCCTAGAAAGGTGTATAAGATGGTTGAAGAAGTAAACAATCCTAAAGAAGATGAAGAATATTTTTCTGCAATGACTGAAATATCCCTCGAAGAAGCGCTATCAAGCGATGAACACAAGGAATGGCGAGAGGCAATCTTTTCTGAAATAAGAAGTTTAGTTAAGAATGATACTTGGGATATTGTGAAAAGACCTAAAAATAGAGACATCGTAGGCTGTCGATATGTACTGACGACCAAGTTTAATGTTGATAAAAACATTCAAGAAAAAGGCTCGTTTAGTTGCAAAGGGTTTTAGTCAAAGGTATGGGATTGATTATCACCGAACGTATGCCCCAGTAGCGAGACTAGAACCAGTTAGATTGTTGATGGCACTTGCTGTAGAGCTGAATCTAGAAATACATCGGCTAGATATCAATACAGCATACTTAAATGGCCGACTTGATGAAGAAGTTTATATGCAGGTACCAAAGGTACTGAAAGATAGTCTTAATATGCTTATTCAAAGAGAAGATGAACAATCAATAGTTGTGAAGCGTGCTAGGCAAATGATATTAGATATCAATGCTGGAGGAGATGCTTGTCTTTTAAAGCGTTCGCTTTATGGTTTAATACAGGCAGGGCGGCAGTGGTATTTGAGATTGGATGAGAAATTACGAAGTATGAATTTATTGCCTACTATAAACGAACCATGTTTATATTTTCAGCGAAGGGGAGATGGAACTATTTTGATTGTTATTATATATGTTGATGATATATTAGTGGCATCCCAGGATATCAAGTGGATAGAGATATTTAAGAAGGATTTAGCCAAAGAATTTGAGCTGAAAGATTTTGGACCGGCTAAATACTGTTTAGGTATCGAGATTGAGAAAAAGGACGGAGTTATAAGTCTATCACAGCAGAAGTATATTAAAGATGCACTAAAGAAGTATGGTATGGAAGAGTGCAAGACTGTATCCACTCCATTCGAAGTTGGGTTGAAGTTTACTAAACCAAAGGAAGAAAACCTAGATGATGTTTGTATAAATCGAGAACGATGGCCGTATCGTGAATTGATAGGTACGTTAATGTATTTGAGCGTAGGTACGAGACCTGACATAAGCAATACAATTTCAAAATTAGCTCAATTTGTGACTTGTCCTACTCACATTCATTGGATTTCGGCAAAAAGGGTTCTTCGATATTTAAAGAAAACAATCGACTATCGTCTGACTTTTAAAAAGGATGGTCATTCGTTGATAGGCTATTCAGATGCGGATTGGGGGAATTGTCTATTAGATAGAAGATCGTATTCTGGTTATGTTTTTATATTAGGAGGAGCAGCTATTACATGGAGATCTCAGAAGCAGCGAACAGTAGCTACGTCTTCTACTGAAGCTGAATATATTAGTACTAGTGAGGCAATGAAAGAAGCTCTCTACCTAAGTAGTTTGTTAAAGGAGATAGGTTGTTTAAAATTATCTAAAACTACTGTCTATGCTGACAATCAGGGGGCGATCTATCTTGCTAAAGATCCCGTTTATCATGCTCGTAGTAAACATATAGACATAAAGTTCCATTTTATCAGGGACGTACTCAGGGATAATGTCATAGAGTTAAAGCATGTGCCGACAGATTTGATGCTGGCTGACGTTTTAACGAAAGCATTACCTGTGGGTAAACATAATAAGTTTATTAGTGGTTTAGGGCTTCAGTAGTTTAATTGAGGGGGCGTGTTAAAGGTTCTATATACAATTAAACTACTGGCAAGTTATCTATGTAAAGTATTACGAGTACAATGTATGATAGATACCTAATTCAAATGTAAAAGAATCTGTCTATATTTATTGTACCGCATGACGTATTAACAAAATATTATTTATTATATTATATACCTGATTTACTGCGTTTACTTTGTATAGGGGAGAAATCCCTATCTAAGAGAAAATTCTAGAATTAATGCAAACTGTTATAATCGATATAGAATGTTTGAGAAAGTTCTACAAATTTCTAGCTTCATCTAGAAAGTTACAAAATGTCCAAAACTTTTATTATCGAGTTAGAATGTTCGAGAACGCTCTAGAAATTTCCAGAATGATCTGGACAGTTCCAAAATGATTGCAAATAATTATGATCGATTTAGAATGTTCGAGAAATTTCTAAATATTTCTAGAATGATCTAGAAAATTCTAAAATGAGTGTAATTTATTATAAGCGATTTAAAATGTTCGAGAAAGTTCTAGAAATTTCCCGAATGATCTAGAAAATTCTAAAATGAGTGCAATTTATTATAAGCGATTTAAAATGTTCGAGAAAGTTCTAAACATTTTTGGATTGATCAGGAAAGTTCCAAAATGTGCACGAGTGTTATTATTGATCTAAAAGAACCAAATCGAAGTGATATACATCTAAATATTCTAGAGTGATCTGGAAATTTCGGTGTCTGATGGTATATATAAACAGATATTCAGTGACTTTTCGTCAGTTCAATCGTGATTGTAGTCTAGTAAAGATCAATTGGAATCAAGAAAAACAGTTACAAAAAAAATTCAAGTGATTTTCACAAGTGAAAAAGAACAAACTATTTGAATGTTCTGGAAAGTCTCTCAATATCGAAAATGGAAATCTATAATATCTATGTTAAAAAATGTATCCTTATATATTTTTATACCATTAAACATGCGATGTATTTTAACCCGAGCAACGCCGGGTTTCGCTGCTAGTAATATATATAAAATGCTTTTGTGAGTACGTAAATACGCAGTTTTCTCAATCACCACCAACCCCAATCAACTTACCGTTGGGGTGGTAAATACCCTTTGGTCTCCAGGTGGTAGTAAGGGAGTTTGGTCGCGGTGGGTGGAAGGGGGTGGTTGTGGGTGGCGAAAATGTTAAAACATATATTGCTGTCCTTTTCTAACGAATAAGGACTTCTGAAAAGATCTCAAAACCTATCACTATATAATGTAACATTTCAGAGCCACATTGGCTGTCATGCCAATGTGGCTCTGAAAATATTATAATTTTAAAAATACAACTTGTTGACGTGTACGCCCAAATTCTTTTTGGTTTTCTTCATTGATGTGTTGTGCCCTTCTCTTATTTAAGGAGTGTGGAAATACCATCAAAATCAGCTGTTTTAACTCAATTTCAATTGCTGACATGGATCAGCTGTGATTTCAAGTTCACGACATTTCTCCATGTTGCCTAGCAACAATTGTTGCACATGCGCAGCGTAGTGTAGTAGAAGATTGGCTGCTGCCCCTTTTATCAGAATTTCCATAGAGGTCCCGGCCAATTAGAGTCACTGATTTCGTGTTTGGCTTCTGCCGAGGAACCGCCGATCTCTGCCGAGTGTGTTCGGACTTTGAAGTTTGTTGATAAATCAACGTCAAATTGCGTCAAGTGTAAATTTTTAATTTTATTTTCAGTGTTTATTTATCTTTATCATATTTTTATGCTTTTTAGCCATATTTTAATCATGATTAGTGGGTACAGTCTATATTCTAGGTTGTAAGGACGTTCTTCGCATGATTCATGCACCCGGACAAACGAATGCAGGCCGAGGAGATTCCAACGGAAGCATTAGCTCGTCGGAAAACAGTATTCAATGCCAGAGATGTGCCCAGCCGCGGTTTTTTAAAGGTACAAGGGGTTTGCGGATCCATGAGAGTCGCGTTCATAAGTCAGATCTCACTTTTATTCCACCAGTAAATGTATCAATTCCGGAACAACCCTTTTGGGAGAAAATCAGTCATTTAAAATCCACATTCCCCTTAGTAAGACGCATTCCTCGTGGCGCCCGTACCTCAATTGTACAAGCGCTTTCATCAGTTATAAAAAGCACAGTTTCTCAAAATTCCAAGCAAAGCTGGGAACATCTTCTGACCTTCCCTTACAGGATCCTCCACGTACCTTGAGACCCCCATAACAAAATTTCCCTAACTTCCAGATTAAAACAAAATTGCAATAGTAACACTGCCACCCAATCTACCCAGAGCCGAGTTTTATTTCATAAACCTACTTTGTCAACGTCTGTACAAAATAAATTAAACGATGGAGACATTCAGGGAGCCGCTAGAATACTTTTTTCCAACGACGTCTTTGCACCAAATACGCCCGACACCCTATGCGCCCTTTCTGAAAAACATCCACTTCCAGCAGCAAATCTCCACCTGCCCGATCCACCACAGCCCGCAGATGTTACAATACAGGCAAGCCCTAATGACGTCTATAGTGCTGTCAGGTCTTTCCAGAGTGGATCTGCCGCTGGCCTAGATGGGCTGTCACCCCAGCACTTGAAAGACTTGTTATCCACTGGCAATTCAGGTGAGTCGCTACTGGGAGATCTGACAGCACTTATCAATCTTATGTTGGCGGGTAATGTTTGCCCAGATATCACTGATATTTTATATGGTGCCAATCTATGTGCTTTTATTAAGAAGGACGGAGGGATAAGACCGATCGCAGTTGGCACCACTTATCGCCGTATTACTGCTAAAATATGCTGTAAAAAACAAGCAGAGTCATTAAAAGGCTATTTCCAACCAACCCAGCTAGGCTTTGGCTCACGTGGTGGCTGCGAAGCAGCGGTCCATTCCCTCCGTACCTTTCTTGAGCATAATGGTGGGGACGTGCTGCTGAAAGTGGATATTAAAAATGCTTTTAATTCTGTAGACAGAGGCGCTCTCTTGTCACAGATAAAAGACAAAATTCCTGACGCTTTCGGTTTTCTTTGGCAATGTTATAGTAATCCTTCAAAATTAGTTTATAAAAATAATCTTCTTCTGACATCGGTAGGGTGTCAACAAGGCGACCCTCTAGGGCCGGCTATTTTTAGTTTAGCAATACATCCCATCATCACCCAATTGGAATCTAAATTTAATGTATGGTATCTTGATGACGGAACTTTAGGAGGCAACGTGGATACAGTTCTGAAAGACTTTAGATCTCTTTTAAATAATCTCAATTCCATTGGACTTTCCTTAAATACATCTAAATGCGAGGTTTTTATTTTAGATACCTGCCCACTTAAAACCTATGCCATAGAGGAATTTAAAAAAAATGCACCAAACATCAAAATTCTAAAT
Organism: Polyploca ridens; assembly: GCA_951394255.1. Taxonomy (NCBI): domain Eukaryota; kingdom Metazoa; phylum Arthropoda; class Insecta; order Lepidoptera; family Drepanidae; genus Polyploca; species Polyploca ridens. The sequence continues at coordinate 18,848,358 of OX596243.1, forward strand.
AAGAGTTCACTTCGCCTTCTACGTTCCCCAATTTTTATGGATTCTTTTCAATCTTTTATTGATGAGAAAATTCAAAATTTTAATAACGTTTCGGAACGCCTTTTAAAAATCAATACACATTCGGCTTACACGGTTATCAAATATGAAATGAAATGAAAATAAATTTATTTACAATTTATTTACAATACTGCCTTTTCGTCCCTAAATTTACATATTTCCTAAGATGTTGTCCTTTCTGGAACCACCAATCCATTTTACAGAGCCTAGACATCATCATTAGAGAAACCCTCTCATCAATTTTAAATATAAATTATGACGACCGCACTTGGACTCAGGCATCACTTCCAATACGATCAGGAGGCCTGGGTATCCGCAAAATTTCAAGTATTTCACTCCCGGCTTTCTTGTCATCAGTCAATAGTACACAAATACTCGTCAATGATATACTCAAAAATTCGATTCCATCCTGTGACATAGCCTATATGACTGATGCCAAGATAGCATGGACTTTAGCCTGCCCTAATTCCAGTTTACCCACATTCCCATCCTCACAGAGGCAATGGGATGGGCCACTCTGCGAGCTAGTACGGAATCAACTTATAGAAACGTCAACTAGCCACGCTGATCTCGCCCGTCTCATTGCCGTGTCAGAATGGGAATCGGGTCTTTGGCTGCGAGCTCTTCCGTCAGCAAACATAGGAACCTTGCTCGATCCATCTACTTTCCGGCTTGCGTCTTGTCTGCGTCTGGGTGCACCTATCTATGTGTCTCATCGCTGCCAGTGTGGTACTTTCGTCGATCAGCTTGGCCACCACGGGCTATCGTGCATAAAAAGTGCAGGCAGAATTCCGCGCCATTCGGACCTCAACGACATCATCCGCAGGGCTCTTGCCAGCGCCCACGTATCAGCTATTCGTGAACCGAGCGGCTTCATGCGGGACGATGGCAAGAGGCCTGATGGAATGACTCTGATGCCCTGGAAGATGGGGCGGCCTTTAGTATGGGACGCAACTTGCGTCCATACTCTTGCGCCGTCCCACCTTCCAGAGACTATCAAAAGGGCGGGTGGTGCGGCTGTCTGTGCCGAAAGCCTCAAGCGGCGCAAATATAGTAAGCTAGATGTTGCCTACATATTTGAGCCGTTTGGGGTAGAGACTTTGGGCCCGTGGGGGCCAGGAGCCCATCGTATTTATCGCGAAATTTCAAAGCGTCTGATCGACGCTTCACGTGACCAGAGGGCTGGCGAATACCTAGGACAGAGGATTAGCATTGCCATACAGCGTGGCAATGCCGCCAGCGTTCTGGGCACTTTACCCACTGGCAGCGACCTGGAACAGCTTTCCTTTTTATAAACGGCTTTTTTATTATTTTATTTCTTTATATTTGTGTTTTCTTTTCATTTTTTCCTATGTAAATATTCTTTATATTTCTATATCATTTGTAAATATTGCCATCTAGTTTATTAATTTACATTACTATTAAAAAAAGCAAATAAAGAAAGTAAAATAAATTTTCAACACACTTGCTCGTAAAGCGACATTTGCAATAAATGTCGCTTTACGAGCAAGTGTGTTTTTAGTATCTTAATGCAGCTAATCACGCACTAGTGCTTTTTACTTTACATTACTATACAGTTTTATGATAGGTATAATCCCATTTATGTTAAGTTTGTATTGTACCTCAATCCAATTAATATGTGCGTAGACGAAGGATTCTTAATTTAAACGGGTAACCTAACCTGTGGGTAAGGTGGTTATCACATTGCCGGACATCACGCTGCATGTTGCGTGTCAACGCACCTACGCGCGTACTTGCGGGAGGGCAGATCTGCATCATCGTGCGGGATTTTTACGCAATCACGCGCGTGGTTGCATTTTGTGGATTACGGCGGCTCGTGACTCATTTCATTCACATCGTTCGCTGTGGTCTAAAATCACGCACGGCACTGCGAGACTCGGTGTGCCATACCTTGCGTCTCGGCCCGCATCAACGCGCGTGTGCGCATGTTTCTCCGCATGTAGGCGCGTGATCTGTATGAACGCGGGTGGATGCATTTTCTGTGTGTTTGAGTGATGCGTCTTTTCTTTACAAACGGAGATACATACAAGCAACGTTAAAACACGCATTCACGCGCTACGCTGCGTGGTGCATGACAGTGTGTTAACCGCCTAAATAAGTACGACAGCGAATCGCTGCCAAAAAAAACTTGCGCGCCAGATTTGTTGACGTTCTCATTGATTAGCATTTTTCCTCACAAGTGTGTTGAAAAACGTCGTATGACCTGCGTGTGCATTGATCATTACACTCTCGGCTTCCTTATCGCGCTTAATATCGCTTCGTCTATAATTATCAACTTTGCACACATGTATCATAATGTGATATAATTAGATACAACAAAATAATAGCACTGAATGACTTTTATTGTAGATCATCGCGTGTGTATGAATATGTGTGTGCGTGGTTGTTTGTGTGTAGGTATATGTAATCCATTCTATATTCATCCAGACTCAAAACTAAGAGACACACATAATATATGTTCAGGTTGGAAAGAGATGATCCCCACGCTAATCGGACTTTCGAAGCCAATCGCAAATGGCACCTAATTAATGATTGTTTTTCGTTTTCAGGTAATTTGATTCATCAAAGTTTGTTGCATGGTCAAGGCTTTCCTACCTCCAAAGCCGTATGGGCAATATTTTTGCTGACGACAAAATCGAAGCTTATGTTTACTCTATTATCATGGTTTTTACATGATATACCTGCGAATATTATTGATGGAATATGCCTTTTAATTGGGAAGAATAGAATGTGAGTATTATGTCAGCATTTATTCACGTTCTCAACGGTTTTTTTTCTCAGAATGAAGGTCCTATACAGGGTGTAAGGGACATCGCCGCACAAACGGATACCATGGGTCCAGGACATGATTCTGGACCCCCCCATGTTGGAATTTTTCGTCGGTTTTTCCCAAATTAAAAAAAAAATGAGTTTTTTTTACTTTAGACTGTTTATAATCGTTATTCTTACCTAACCCAAAGAGATTTAAAATAAATAAGTTATTAATTCATTACTTTCACAAAAAGTAGCAATGTAAATAAAACTAGAAACGGTGTCTTATGGCGATATTCGCCTGCAGTCAGCGACATACTACGTAGGCACAACGTTATCGCGCGTTTAAATCGCGGTGTTCACTATACATTGCGCGCTCGAAAATGCCAATTTCTACATATAACCGATCATTAGCGAGGTGAATGACTTTCACAATTTGATTAGTGGCATTAGGTGTAGCCTTTTCGCGAAGTTTGCGTTACCATGCGAAATACACCCTGTATATTTATTTATAGTATATTTAATGCACAATCGTATTTACGTGCATACGGTACTATATAGTGCACGGTCTTACTAAGTGCATGGCCACAATTAAGTGCACGTTCATCAAGTCTTTTTGTTGAGAAAGGATAATGTATAGAAAGGCTGTGATACCCACGGAACAAAGAAAACAGTGGAAGTGTGAAGTGTCAAAATATGTATCAGAACCGCTGTCGCCAAATTTCACACAAAGAAATAGATACTCACATATTGCACACCAATAAACAATTCATTTGATTAGTCGTTTCTAGTTTAGACAATATTAGCTCAAGTCACACATATCGTACATTCAAAAATATATCTTCAATCTCTAAATATAAAATGTATTTTGCTATAGCGTAGAAAGAATATACAATGTTTTGTAATCTACAAACAATCTATATTCAATTGAACGATCGAGTTCCGCTACTGCCCCATAGATGGCGCTATTCTCAGTGGACGCAATTATTTAAAAAGTTTAATTTAAGTTACTTAATGTTCTTTACTTAATGTATTTTAACATAAGGTTGATAATTGCGTCATACTTCGATATATTCTGCCACTCAACCAGTGCAGTGACACATTGAATAACATTATCGATACTGATCGATACCTTGGGCCCAATTCACGTAAATATTTTACCAAAAATGAAACTTGAACGAATCAAGATTTAAATTTATTGTGAATTGACAAAAATAAACTAACCTATTCTACTTGTAATTAATTACAATCTAACCCCTATATGATTTCAGTCCGGTCAACTTACAAACCAAATTTTGATTATGTTTTTTTTGGTTGTTTGACAGATTGACTTGATATTTGGTATACATTAGTATACTAGCTGACCCGTGCGGTTTCACCTGCGTTCCCGGGATAAAAAGTAGCTTATGTCCTTTTCCATACCATAGGCTATATGCATGCCAAATTTCATCGCGATCGGTTCAGCGGTTTAAGCGGGAAAGCGTAACAGACAGACAGACAGAGTTACTTTCCCATTTATAATATTAGTTAGGATTGGATGACAATGGAAGTACTAAAAAAGCTTTTAATGAAATTGTTTTTTTTCAACAAAAACTTTTATTATGATAATTGGGCATCTCCTTACGCCACGCCGTGCTTGGCGGGAGAAAATAATTTGAATTTGAGTATGTGAGAGGAGGTAATATTATGAAGTGGAAGAAAAGGCAAAATAAACGAATAAGTTTAAATAATAGAAATTTATTAATTTAAGAAAATTCTCGTTAGATTAATTTGCTTGATTGTGAAAAACGTTTAACATAATCTTTACATAGTATAAAACGAAGTCACTTTCCGCGTCTATCTCAAAATCAAAAAGTAATTTATTCAGTTTAGGCCCACTTATGAACGTTAAGTTGGGTACATACAGTTGAATTTACCACCGGTCGAAATACATTTTAACTGAGAAGACTCCGGCAAGAAACTCAGCAAGGCATTTTATTTTGTGGAAGATCTTTTGATGTTACAGCTTTTGTTCAATATACTTATACAAAATATACATTATTATGCTTATTCATACAATTTTCACTTAGCTAGGGGGTATGCAAGCGCAGAGAGAAGCTACTACAACCATATATTCTTGTCTTCCACGTAATGCCACCTTTATTTTTAAGCCTTGTTTTTTAATGTTATTTTCGCAAAATCTTATCCATAATTGCTTTTTTCTCGGTGTTGAACTGTAGTATAAATATTTTCAATGTTTTCTTTTTCTAATTGAATTCCACACCTTACGGAATGAGATTGTACAGAAAAACTGGTTATAGTTTTTCGTGTCCACGGAACATTCATAAAGTCGACTCTGTTTTTTTTGGTTACGTCTCGGAGTTAACTAGTCTTTTTGAAGAACCTGCAATAGTATCATTACAGCTGCATTGCTGAAACCAAAATAAAATTGTTGGTTAAGAAAGGTACTAAAACAATAAGCTTGTTGTAAAACACAGGGCTATTCATATTTTAAAAACGACACATTGATTTCAATACTTTTGCTCATATCTTGTTAAAATATGCATGTCGATAAATCCAGCATCCAACCAACCTGACTACATCACTGGGTGAGTAGCGAAAAACTTAAAGAATAAAATAAATGATGAAATGAAATGTATTGCAAAGTGATAAGGATGATTTTAGCTTGAATTTCTATTAAATTAATAGTGAATTGAAATAATTTGATTTTAATAGAAAAACTATCAAATCGTACTCACTGATGGTATGAAACACTTCCATTATTAAGATTTTTCCTTCTACTATCATTCTTGCACTCCAAAATTGAACAGTAAGGCATATTTACGGAAAACAAGTAATGTGACGAGACTACCGACTAGACGTTACCGACTGTTAAGATACGCCTGGGATCAAATATGCGTTGATTAAGCGTAACAACGCTTAATAGTGGCGACACGGGTCACGCCTACTTCGCACTTCCATTGTTTTTTTTGTTCCGTGTTACCTTCTCAGGACATGAATATAATTATTTATTGTACTATAATATAATGAAAACGACAAGTGTAAAACCGGACTGTCCTCTATTAAGGCACTGGGTCAGCGCTCATGTTGTGGGGGTGACTTAGTTTTTTATTATGTATGTACCTTGTCCCATTACTAACATAGTTCTTAAGTCTTTTTTTATTAACATAAAATGTATGTCTGTAAAGATGAAATAAATAAATAATAATAATAATAATATAATATTTGGTTTACAGGTTTAGGAAAATATACGAGAAAATCGATAAAATATCCAATACTTTGTCAAACTTTACACTAAACGAATGGTTTTTTGATATGGAAAGTTTAACCAAATTGTCAAATGGAATGACAGAGTCTGATAAAAATATATATAATTTTGACATAAAACAGTTACAATGGAATGAGTACATACAAATTTGGTGTATTGGTCTCCGGAAATATATAGTAAAAGATGGTTTAAAAGATACCGAATACGCAAAGAAAAAACAGTTTTGGTTGAAAATAGCACATTACTTTGTAATGCTCATTTATTTTTGCTGTGTATGGAAACTTATATCCTTTATTTTTAAGGTTTTGAATATGTTTTTGTAAATAATTTTTAGCCCTACCACACTACCTACATAATCTATTTTTATAATTCAAGAACGGATGACCCGTTTTGTCTGAAAATTGGTGGGGTGGGGAGGTAGCTTAGAACCAGGTGACGGACATAGGATACTTTTTATAGGGTAGATTAGGGTATGGTAGGATAGGGTAGGGTAAGCGAAAACTACGCGAATGAAGTCGCACCGGACCATAGCTAGTATAATATAAATCTCTGTGTTAGTCATTGAATTATTACGCTTAGAAGCGAAGTATCGAACAAAAATCCTTGCAATACGTAGGCCACTTGACAACCAATGTGTGCGTGAGCACCATATAATTACACTCGCTGACACGCACACAAGCGTACGAGTAATGTTGCAAGCTAAATCAAATTTTTCGGTAAAATTAACCTTCCGATTTCGTCTACTAGTGAAATCGGAAGTATATATTTATTTAATTTTACGAAATTAAATAAATAGTTTAAAAAGTTCTGCTTCTTAGATAATTGATCATAGACACAGACCTGTTATTTATTTATTACTAGTTTAATGGTTATGTTTCATAGTACTTATGTCAGGTATTTCAACATAATAAAACCAAGACAATGACCAGAACTATGAACGATCGTACAATTTATAGCTTTCCTTGGTAATGATAGGTTTCATATATTTAGGAGATTAAGTAGTATGTAGGTATTATATATCATTATCGCATAAAAGACGAATAGCTATACATTCTTATAATATCTACTGAATCTATACTGATATAATATTTATAATACAATAAAGCGGAAGAGTTTTTTGTTTGTTTGTTTAAACGGGTTAATCTCTGTAAAAAAAACTACCTGTAAAACTACTACTGTGTAAAACTACCAGTCTGATTCGAACTTATTTCACTAATATGAAACTATATTATCCCGAGTATTATATGCTACTTATCCCAAGAACGCGGGTGAAACCGCGGGGGACAGCTAGTCGGTTATAATAGCTATAAGAAAAAGAAACAACCACATGACACCTAGGTGTCGGACTCAATTACTTTATTAATAAAAAATCAGTACATCAATTACGTAAAACAACGCAAATTCGCACACAAAAAGCTGGCAACACTGTGCTCGAAATCTGAGTGAAGTATTTTTATTTTTGAATTTTGTTATTTTAGATGAATTACGCAATAAAATTAGTGGCTTACCTGTGGAATGTTACATCAGAACTCTTATCTTTCTTCTCTGATGAATGATGACACAATTTTACTGCACAAACCGTCATATTTATTATTTATCTGAGAGCTGCACTCACTATAACGTCACTCAGTACTCTGACAGCGCGGCGGTCATACGAAGCCATATATGGCTTACTTTGAATGGATTATTTCTCGCGCGTGTACTTTGTTTCTATGTGTAATAATTCAATGGTGTTAGTTTTTTTTTTTTTTTTAATCTGTTTTTTGGGCTTTGTAGCTTATGCGATTATGTCGCCCTGGTAATTACAATTCATAATCGTCACAATCATCCACACTAATTTCTAATGATTAATTTATACAATGCCTTGGCGGGATCCGAAAATGGGTCAGCCAGAGCGTTGTTACATGCTCCTATATTCTTTTTTTTTCTTTTGTGGCATATCATAATTATAAGCTTTTGTGTTTTATTTTTTGTTATTCTTTTTTATTTTTATTTTAAGCTTTTGTTTTTGTTGTTTGCATACTTTGTAATTTATAATTTTAATGTTTGTGATGTCAAATAAAGCTTTGTCTATTGTCTATTGTCTATATTTTGAAATCAAACTGTTCGGAGAGATTCATTCCGGACACACTCCATCAGTACATGGTATACATCGTCAAAAACCTATTTCGAATCTGATGATCCTAATCATAACTATGAAACATTGTTTACTGAGATTTGTAAAGGATTTAATAAATATTGCCCGATTAAATCTACTAAGGTAACTGATAAACTAAAATTCTGTGACTGGGCCACTAAAGGAATAAGATTGAGTAGAGAAAACATGTATGAACTCTATCGTAAAAAATCAAACACTACTAACGAAGAGTTTCATACATATGTTAGGAATTATTCAAAAATATTTAAATTAGTTTGTAATAGAGCAAAAGCCATTTTCATTGCCAAAAAAGTTAGTGATTCGACTAATAAAATTAAAACTGTGTGGAAAATTATAAACACGGAGACTGGTAAAAATAAAAAGGGAGAAGACACAATTAACCTTAAAATTAATGATAAGCTTATCTCCGATAAATTTGAAGTAGCGAGTGCTTTCGAATCTTTTTTTTCAACAATACCTACTGAAGCTACTAAGTATCTTGCATCTTCACCTAAGAAAGCCGAGTGTCTCCTTAAAGACAATTTCCCAAAACATATTCCCAATTTTTTATTTAAGTTTATTGATGCTAGTGAAATATTAGGAGCTTTCAAGTCTTTGAATATAAAAAATACAGAAGACTTATCGGGCTTATCAGTTAAAGTAATCCACTCAGTTATAACTAGTATAGCACCTATTTTAGCAGCTATTTTTAATCAATGTATTGTTCAGGGTTCTTTCCCCGATTTGATGAAACACAGTAAGATCATTCCTATATTTAAATCTGGGTGCAAAAATAATCCTTCTGATTATAGACCCATCTCTATACTTCCAGCGTTAAGCAAAATTTTTGAGAAAGTTATACTAAATCAATTGTTAACTCATTTCACCAAAAATCAGATTTTACATGATCATCAGTTTGGATTTACAAAAGGCCGGTCTACGACAGACGCTGGTGCTAAACTTTTAAAGCATATTTTTGAAGCCTGGGAGAATTCACAGGATGCGGTTGGTGTATTTTGTGATCTCTCCAAGGCATTTGATTGCGTAGATCACTACACACTAGTTTTAAAACTCCAACACTATGGAGTTCGTGGAGTGGCACTCGATCTTATATCATCTTATCTATCAGGTCGCCAACAAAAAGTAGGTATTAGCGGTACTACGTCCTCAGGGTCTTTAGTGAAAACGGGCGTACCGCAAGGATCAATTTTAGGCCCTTTTTTGTTTCTGGCATATATTAATGATCTGCCCTATATGGTAAATGAATTGTCGGATATAGTTTTATTTGCAGATGATACTTCTCTAATTTTTAAGGTCAATAGAAAAGATACAGACCTTACGCAGCTCAATGACACCTTATTAGCTGTATCAAAATGGTTTGCCGCCAATAATCTTATGCTTAATTCCTGTAAAACTAAATGTATAAGGTTTTCTCTCCCTAATGTTGTTAAGAGTGACACTCATATCTTTGTCGATGGTAAAAGACTTGCACTAGTGGATAAGGCAGTTTTTCTCGGCGTTACATTAGACAGTAAAATACAATGGGGTCCTCATATAGAAAGATTAGCTAGTAAACTGAGTTCCGCCGCCTTCGCAGTTAGAAAAATTAGACAAATAACAGATGTGGCTACAGCCAGGTTGGTTTACTTTGCTTATTTCCATAGTTTAATGTCCTACAGTCTTCTGCTGTGGGGCTCAGCTGCAGACTTTGAAACTATATTTATTCTGCAGAAAAGTGCAATTCGCGCAATCTATTGTTTGGGTCCTCGCGAATCACTACGAAGTCGATTCAAGGAATTTAAAATTTTAACGTTACCGTCACAGTACATTTATGAAAATATTATGTTTGTCCGTAAAAACTTAAATTTATTTGAAATTAATAGTAGCCGCAATAACTTCAATACAAGAAATAAAGATAAAATTGTGACACCTAGATTCAGGTTATCTAGAGCTAATAAGTCTTTTCTCGGAAATTGCGTTCGATTCTATAACAAAATCCCACTCGAAGTAACTAAAATGTCTTATGATAAATTCAAAGATTTCATAAAGCAGAGGTTAATTGACAAAGCCTACTATAAGGTGGCTCATTACGTGGATGACAAGAATAAATGGTTGTAGTAGCTTCTCTCTGCACTTGCATCCCCCTGGCTAAGTGACAATTGTACGAATAAGCATAAAATAATAATGTATATATTGTATAAGTATTTGGGAAAAAAGCTGTAATATTAAATTAAAAGATCTTCCACAAAAAAAAAACCTTGCTGAGTTTCTTGCCGGAGTCTTCTCAGTTTAAGTGTATTCCGAACCGGTGGTAAATTCAACTGTATGTACATAACGTTCATAAGTGCCTTACTAAGGCCTAAACTGAATAAATGACTTTTTGATTTTGATTTTGATTTTGAATGACTCCGCACTCTGAGCAATTAGGAGAATCATTTTTACGCATCAAGTATGCAAACTTATTTGAAGGAATGTGTCCAGAGCGAAGTCTCATAGCAGTCACAGCATCGTTTCTACTCAATACTCCATTGTCAATCCAGGGATAGCTCAATAGCTGTGACTGGATCGTTTTATACCATATTCCTTTTGATTTTGATCTTTCATCAAAGTATTCTTTAAACCTAGTAAAACAATCCTTTTTTACTTCTTTAAAATACTCGGTAAAGAATGGCAAAACCGTGACAGGAACACCATCACTTACGGCCTCTTTGGCTAAAACGTCTACCCTTTCATTTCCGCTTATTCCAATATGGGATGGGATCCACTGGAATATTACTGTCCTACCATTGAATTTCATTTTAGTTATTTGCTTTAAAATCGAATATGCCATCGGGGTACCTCGATAAATAGAGGAGCATCGAGCCAGGTGCTGGAGTGAGCTTTTTGAGTCTGTCAGTATTAATAAATTATTAAAATCTATTGAATCTAAATATGACAAAGTTTCATTAATGGCTAAAAGTTCGATGCTCTTGATTGAAATGTCGGAATCTACTCTAAATTTCATGAAAGTGTTTAATTGAGGATCAAAGAAAGCTGCTCCAGCCCCATTGTTGATAAATTTCTCCTCTTAAAAGTAAAGTCTGCATCTTCAAAAAAGGCTTAATGTTAATAAATGTAAGTAACTTATTAAAAGAAGAATTTTCTAGATCATTCCAGATATTTGTTGAACTTTCTAGAACACTCCAGATCGTTTATAACCGTTTTACACATTTTGGAACTTTCTAGACCATTCCAGAAATTTTGAGATCTTTTCATAAGTCCTCATGCGTTAGAAAAGGACAGCAATATATGTTTTAACATTTTCGCCACCCACAACCACCCCCTTCCACCCACCGCGACCAAACTCCCTTACTACCACCTGGAGACCAAGGGGTATTTACCACCCCAACGGGAAGTTAATTGGGGTTGGTGGTGATTGAGAAAACTGCGTATTTACGTACCCACAAAAGCATTTTATATATATTACTAGCAGCGAAACCCGGCGTTGCTCGGGTTAAAATACATCGCATGTTTAATGGTATAAAAAATATATAAGGATACATTTTTTAACATATTATAGATTTCTATTTTCGATATTGAGAGACTTTCCAGAACATTCAAATAGTTTGTTCTTTTTTTACTCGACTGCAATCACAATTGAACTGACGAAAAGTCACTGAATTTCGATTTATATACCGAAATTTCCAGTACCAGATCACTCTAGAATATTTAGATGTACATCACTTCGATTTGGTTTTTATAGATCAATAATAACACTCGTACACATTTTGGAACTTTCCAGACCAATCCAAAAATTCTCGATCATAATAAATTGCACTCATTTATGAACTTCCCAGATAATTCGGAAAATTTCTAGAACGTTCTCGAACATTCTAACTCGACAATAACAGTTTTGGGATATTTTGGAACTTTCTAGATAAAGCCAGAAATTTGTAGAACTTACTCAAACATTCTATATCTTTGATTGTTGATATATCAGCCCACAGCCCAAACCGCTGGACCTAGAGATTTGAAATTTTGCACAAAGATACCTTATACAGTGGAGGCATCCACTAAGGAAGGATTTTTGGAAATTCCACCCCTAAGAGGGTAAAATAGGGGATGACAGTTTGTATGCAAGTCCGTCAGTTTTGAAGTTAGGATCTTCAAATTTTGTGTTTAGGCTGACGATTGAAAATTAATGTATAGTTATGTCAGCGTTTGAGTTAATTCCACCCCTGAAGGGAGGAAACGAGGTATGAAGTTGTGAATGCAAGTCCTCCAAATCAACAGTAAACTTCACTAAATGTATTATTATACAGTGGAGGCATCCACTATGGAAGGATTTTTGGAAATTCCACCCCTAAGACGGTAAAATAGGGGATGAAAGTTTGTATGCAAGTCCGTCAGTTTTGAAGTTAGGATGTTCGAATTTTGTACTTAAGCTGACGATTGAAAATTAATGTATAGTTATCTCAGCGTTTGAGTTAATTCCACTCCTGAAGGGAGGAAACGGGGTATGAAGTTGTGAATGCAAGTCCTCCAAATCAACAGTAAACTTAACTAAATGTATTATTATACAGTGAAGGCATCCACTAAGAAAGGATTTTTGGAAATTCCACCCCTAAGACGGTAAAATAGGGGATGAAAGTTTGTATGCAAGTCCGTCAGTTTTGAAGTTAGGATGTTCGAATTTTGTACTTAAGCTGACGATTGAAAATTAATGTATAGGTGTCTCAGCGTTTGTGACAATTCCACCCCCGTAGGGGGGAAAAGGGGGATGAAGTTGCGTATGCAAATCCTTCAATTCCACAGAAAACTTCCCTAAATTTACTATCATACAGTGTAGGCATCCACTAAGAAAAGATTTCATGAAATTCCACCCCTAGGGTGGTAAAATAGGGGATGAAAGTTTTATGAAAGTCCGTCAGTATTGAATTTGGGATTTTCAACTTTTATGTTTAGGCTGGTGATTGAAAATTAATTTATAGTTGTGCCAGCGTTTGAAATAATGCCACCCCCAAATGGAGAAAAGGGGGATGAAGTTGTGTATGCAAGTCCTTCATTTTCACAGTAAAATTCACAAAATTTTCATTATACAGAGTAGGCATCCACTAACGAAGGATTTTTTGATATAACAACCCTAAGGGAGTAAAATAGGGGATGAAATTTTTTATGAAAGTCCGTCATTTATGAAGTTCAGATCTTCAAAGATAAAATAAAAGAAGGGGTGGAATTATCAAGAACGCACATATAAATTAATTTTCAATCGTCAGCCTAAACACAAATTCCACCCCTTAAGGTGTGAAAAAGGCATAAAGTTGCGTATGGAATTCCTTTATTTTCAAAGTAAACTACACTAAGTTAGCAAACATGCATATGGCTAACCTGATGGTAAGCGGTCACCGTAGCCTATATCCATATATAGGCTACGGTGACCGCTTACCAACAACACGTATCAACAACAGGGGTATTATTCGCGCGCTGCCGACCCTGCGGAAATCTGTTTACACCCTTTTTGAAAAACCCCATGCTAAACTCCTTTGGGAAAACCACGATGGGAGGCTCATTCCACAACCTGTGCGTACGCGATAGGAAACTCCTTTGAAACCGCAAAGTAGGAAACCATTTCGGTTCCAATGTGTGAGGATGAACTCTCCGTCGATGGCGAGAGTTGCGATGGTTTGTTTCGTGATTACTATTAATAAATCAAAGCGACAAACTCTGAAATATGATGGAGTTGATTAGCGGCAGGACTGTTTCTCCCACGGCCAGTTGTATGAGGCATGCTTACGTGTGAGCTCTCAATCTACCTGAACTTTTGTCAAATATCACATGTAGTGGCGGGCAATAGCCATGAAATAAATATCTATATTATTACAATGATTCATATCTAAAAATAAGAAATACTCCAAGCGGACGAAGTCGCGGGAACTAGACTACAAGTAGCAGCTCTCCACCGCAATGTTATTGAGACCAAAATATTAACTGATACTGCCCGAGGAGAAACAGTCTTCGTGCCACGTATACCATTAATCCCAAATCACCTTCCTTTTAAATTTAAAAGATTGCAGTTCCCAATTAAGGTTTGTTTCGCGATGACTATTAATAAATCACAGCGACAAACTCTGAAATATGATGGAGTTGATTTGTGGTAGGACTGTTTCTCCCACGGCCAGTTTTATGTAGCATGCTTACGTGTGAGCTCGCAATCTACCTGAACTTTTTTCAAATATCACACGTAGTGGCGAGCGACAGCCATGAACAAAGCTCTATATATTATACTAGCTGTCCCGCGCGGTTTCACCTGCATTCCCGAGGGATCGTATGGTTTACCGGGATAAAAATTATCCCATATGTTACACCAGAATATATTCTTTTTGTGTTCCAAATTTCATCCAAATCCGTTCAGTAGTTTTTGCGTTTCGTTGAAAGCTCCCAGACGGCTTATTTTTTTCGACACCTCCAACAAATATCATTATATTTTAGCTTTACATTGGTATACAAAAACTTGACAAATTATATACTAAAACCTTCCTCGAGAACCACTCTATCCATTGGTGAAAACAGCATGAAAATCGGTGCAGTAGTTTTTGAGTTTATCGTGAACAGACAGATAGACAGACGCGGCGGAGGATTTTGTTTTATAATAATTATGTAGTGATTATCTAGAAAAAAGAAATGCTCTACGCGGACGAAGTCGCGGGCTAAAGCTAGTCGATTATAATAGTTTGCATTCATTCTAGAATTTTCTAGATCATTCATTGGATATTAGTTGAACTTTCTAGAACACTCCAGATAAATTATAACCGTACTCATTTTGGAACTTTCTAGATCATTCAAGAAATTTCTCGAACATTCTAAATCGATCATAATCAATTGCACTAATTTTATAACTTTTCAGATCATTCGGAAAATGTCTAGAACGTTCTTGAACATTCTAACTTGATAATATCAGTTTTGGACATTTTGGAACTTTCTAGATGAAGCCAGATCAATTATAACCGTTTTACTCATTTTGGAACTTTCTAGATCATTCAAGAAATTTCTCGAACATTCTAAATCGATCATAATCAATTGCACTCATTTTGGAACGTTCCAGATCATTCGGAAAATTTCTAGAACATTCTCGATCATTCTAAAATGATCATAATAAATTGCACTCATTTTGGAACTTTCCAGATCATTCTGGAAATTTCTAGAACGTTCTCGAACATTCTAACTCGATAATAACAGTTTTGGACATTTTGGAACTTTCTAGATGAAGCCAGAAATCTGTAGAACTTTCTCAAACATTCTATATCGATTATAATAGTTTGCTTTCATTCTAGAATTTTCTAGATCATTCCAGATATTTGTTGAACTTTCTAGAACATTCCAGATCGATTATAACCGTTTTACACATTTTGGAACTTTCCATTCCAGAAATTTTGAGATCTTTTCGGAAGTCCTCATGCGTTAGAAAAGGACAGCAATATATGTTTTAACATTTTCGCCACCCACAACCACCCCCTTCCACCTACCGGGACCAAACTCCCTTACTACCACCTGGAGACCAAGGGGTATTTACCACCTCAACGGGAAGTTGATTGGGGTTGATGGTGATTGAGAAAACTGCGTATTTACGTACCCACAAAAGCATTTTATATATATTATTAGATTAGATTATTAGATTAGATTATCACTCTGAAGGGTACCTATATTCCTGTCTAGATATATTTTTTTACTGTGTATAAGCCTGTGTTTGACCACAATCTCACCATGGTAAGTGATGATGTGGCCGATGGTGGTAAGCATACAAAGCCTAGAAGGAACTGGCGTCGGAACACACCGGTAGGTGCTTGGCGACAGATTTTCAACTTGAGGGTGGTAGCCAGCCAGATGGGTACTACAAAGTGCCCTACCACCGTGCTATGGTTTGCTCACGATAATTTATAAATGATCTGCATATCCTCGGTCACTCATCGAGTGACAAATCTAAAGAAAAATTGATTAGGCATAAAAAAAACGTTCCCTCTGCCAACGCTCATGCAAATAACTGCGCAGCTAATCAATAGCTGTTGGAGATAATGTAAATAGAACATAGTATTAACCCCATCACAGACGTAGCTGTAATATTAATATAAATCATAGTTAGACGTATTACGATATATTTTCAATATTATATCTTTTAGTTTAGAAAGTTGGCAGTTTTTAAAAAAAATTCAAAAATCGAATCGTCAAAAAAAATCATATAATTACCGAACCTGCTCACAAACTTTCACGACAAGAAATGCGAACTGTAGAGGAGAACAGCCGGATATCCGCCGGAAATACCTACGATACACAGTGTACATACATTTGTATCATCAACATCAGCCTATACTATCCCACTGCTGAGCACAGGCCTCCTTTCACAAATGAGGGTGAAAGGGAATGAGCAATACTCCACCATGCATGCCCACTGCGGATTGGTGGAGGTAGGCTAGTGGTCAACCTACTGTTGGAATTTTTCAAGCCGCCTAGGAGGCATCCAACTAGCTTAACGACTATCACAATTAAGTGATAACCGGGACCAACGGCTTTACGTGCCTTCCGAAGCACGGAAACGCTCGATTGGAAATAACACTAGGCGGTCCCATCTAGGTACCGACCACGACGGTGGTAGCTGAGCTATGCAATTGACACTTTATATGTTTCACTAGCAGCGAAACCCGGCGTTGCTCGGGTTAAAATACATCGCATGTTTAGTGGTATAAAAAATATATAAGGATACATTTTTTAACAGATATTATAGATTTTCGATTTGGATTGGTTCTTTTAGTCGATATCAATAATATCAATAATAACACTCGTACACATTTTGGAACTTTCCAGATCAATCCAAAAAAGTTTAGAACTTTCTCGAACATTTTAAATCGCTTATAATAAATTGCACTCATTTTTGAATTTTCCAGATCATTCGAAAAATTTCTAGAACTTTCTCGATCATTCTAAATTGCACTCATTTTGGAACTTTCCAGATTATTCGGGATATTTCTAGAACGTTCTCAAACATTCTAACTCGATAATAACAGTTTTGGACATTTTGGAACTTTCTAGATGAAGCCAGAAAATTTTTAGAACTTTTTCAAACATTCTATATCGATTATAATAGTTTGAATTCATTCTAGAATTTTCTAGATCATTCCAGATATTTACACATTTTGGAACTTTCTAGACCATTCCAGAAATTTTGAGATCTTTTCAGAAGTCCTCATGCGTCATTTTAGAATTTTCTAGATCAATTAGATCAATCTAGACATTTGTAGAACTTTCTCAAACATTCTATATCGATTATAATAGTTTGCATTCATTCTAGAATTTTCTGGATCATTCCAGATATTTCTAGAACTTTCTACAACATTCCAGATCAATTATAACCGTTTCACTCATTTTTGAACTTTCTAGATCATTCTAGAAATTTCTAGAACTTTTTCGAACATTCTAAATCGGTCATAAAAATTGCACTCATTTTGAACATTCCAGATCATTCGGAAAATTTCTAGAACGTTCTCAAACATTCTAACTCGATAGTAACAGTTTTGGACATTTTGGAACTTTCTAGATGAAGCCAGAAAGTTTTAGAACTTTCTCAAACATTCTATATCGATTATAATAGTTTGCATTCACTCTAGAATTTTCTAGATCATTCCAGATATTTCTAGAACATTCCAGATCAATTATAACCGTTTTACACATTTTGGAACTTTCTAGACCATTCCAGAAATTTTGAGATCTTTTCAGAAGTCCTCATGCGTTAGAAAAGGACAGCAATATATGTTTTAACATTTTCGCCACCCACAACCACCCCCTTCCACCCACCGCGACCAAACTCCCTTACTACCACCTGGAGACCAAGGGGTATTTACCACCCCAACGGGAAGTTGATTGGGGTTGGTGGTGATTGAGAAAACTACGTATTTACGTACCCACAAAAGCATTTTATATATATTATTAGATTAGTCCACTATTGACATCATATCTTGAGAATTTTGTTTATCTGGTATAATCCAAACCTAAGTTATGAGGGTTCAAAAACATGACGATGCGCTTCGAGAAAAGGTAGGTAGTTCCCTTGCGCTTCGCTTGGCTCGTCTTGGCGGATATTTACCAGCTCATGTTGGTAAATCCTAAGATTTACTCGTAAAAACTTACCCCCTTATTCATAATACAGTTATCAAACACTGGTGCCGATTCTGTTGCAAATCGCACTACACTAATTTTAGTTACATCTCATCTCTTTCTTACGAACATGATTGAAAGAGGATAGAATATATTTTAGTTGTCAAATTAATCTTTGCCGTCTTATTTTGCGTGTATTTAGGCGTAACCGCGATAGATGGCGACTAAATTTATATTGAAAACAAGCATTGGACTAATTTGACAGGACTAAATTTCTTACATCCTTTTCTTATGTTCTTTGTCAGAAAGAGATATAGTGACATTAAAATTAGTTTAGGTGTGAACAACAGAATCAAGGCCATTGATTAGTTAAAATAAAGTCTTTATCTGACAGGTGAGATTTGGAGATCGAAAGAGTGAGACCGGGCACACTATTTATTACACTGATTTAGTTAAAAAGCGATATGAATAAGGTGGTTAGTATCTACTAGTAGTGGGGCTTTGGAAGTAACATAGGACACAAAGTTATTTCGTTTTTAAATAAAATACCTACCTTGTTGGGGAACCGAGAGTAAGTGCGGATAGCGTGTGTAGTCGTATTCTTCCAGTGTAAAATAAAATAAAAACAACAAACTATACAAATATTTAGGTATTATTTAAAATAAGTATGAAACAATCGTGTACAATAAATACAATATCTTCCAAATAACATATAAATATAGAGTCATGAAAATAAAGTTAGCAATCCTTAAATATTCTTGTTTCTTTTTCGCATAAGCGCTACCTTTCAGGCCATCTTTCAAAATATATTTCCTTCCACCAACACACCACGCCTTCACCATTTCCGGCACATCAATACTTGACATATCAAAATTGTATATCAGTTTGTCCGTTGGTGACAATCTCTGGAACAGCTCCTTGCAATTGTCGTTTTTGAAATTCCATTCATTTGAATAAAAGAACGATAGTAATTTTGACGTATTGTAGATTTTTGTGTAGATTTTAACAGCTCTGAAAAATATTAATATTTATAATATATATAATGAATCCTTTTAATACATGACATATTGCGCGCAATTTGGAGAATGGTTAAAGTTTATATGGAGAAGGAACGTAGAAAGCTTTTTAAACTTGAGCAGCGGTTAAAAAATAACAATTGATTTCTATTGTTACAAAAACCCGATCGGGCTATGATCGTCTCCAGGTGTTAAAAATAGAGAGAAAGAGTTAACTTACTGAGATAGATGGATTGTGTGAAAGAGATATGGGTAAGAAAGGAGTAAATGCTGGTATGACGGATAGAAGAGCCGAATGGAAGAAGCATATATATTGCGCCCACCATATCCAAACATATTAATAAAGTTTGACCACAACGCATCAAGATTGGTCGGTTTGGAGAAGCATGAAACATTGCCACAATGCATTGTGGTCGAATATCATGACACGAATTATATGTGGTATTTATGTGTTTGCCACAACGCGGTTTTTTCATCCAATACATTAATTTCGCGAAGTGGATGGTTTACACTTGGTGGCAACAATGCGCTGTTTGGAGGGCTCTAATGAGCATTTTCGTTCTTTGAGCATAACATATATCAAATAGTTTGTTTAGAAACAGCATATATAATTAACAGAATAGCTTTCAGTAAATTCAACTGTATGTACCAATGTAACGTTCATAAGTGCCTTACTAGAGCCTAAACTGAATAAATGACTGAATTTTTTATTTTGATTTTCCTCAATAAAATATACTGGGGGCCTACCACAAGCTCTTAAAACAAGGTTAAAATAACCTTATTTGTCTTTTGTCCCGTTTTGACGTCGGATGTCAAAAAAAGACAAAAGTCAAATAAGGTTTAAATTTTAACCTATAAAATTCAAAATTCAAAAAAAAACATTTATTCAAATAGACCTTCGCAGGCACTTATGAAAAGTCTATCTTTGATGGTTTCAAATTGTCCCCAAAAATTACGCTTAATACTATTGTTGCTGTCTCTAGCGATTTCAGCCGCGTTCCCGGGATATAAATTTGCACTCGGAGATAATGCAGTTTCTTATCAGTGAAATAATATTTAGAATCGGACTGGTAGTTCTAGAGATTAGCGCATTCAAATAATCAAACTAATATATTGAGCATAGATTAATACTTACGAAGGAATACACTCCAGTTTGATCCCCAACATGAAACATACTCCATCTATGATATATGCAGGTATGTAATGTAGGAGCCACGTAAGTAACCAATATATGAAGTCACTTCCAGTCACGATCCCGTAACAATACCATACCGCTTTAGGAGTTACGAATTCAAGCATATCTTTCCCATTCAATAATTTATTGAATGTGCCTGAAATAAAAATATATCTAAGGACATCTTTTCATACACTGCCATACATAAATTGTGTGATGCCAAAATAGTTTATCTTCCAATATTAGTATCGTACAGAAAGGTGCAAGGCAGATGATACTTACATTTAAAAGGGAAACAATATTTAAATGCTGGTAGATACCATCGACTTAATAATAATAGTAAATACTCACTTACTGACATATCATGTGACGTGCTGCTGATGGTATATATAGGTATCTCTGTCTCTCCCCAGCTCCGCCTCATCGCCACATCCCAGCCTGCGGCTATCACTGCATTGTTCACGTAGTCTACTGGAGCCATATTGAATTCCACATTCTTGTCCAGCACGACGTGCATTGTACCTGTGCCGACACCTACAAATATCTGTTAACGAAAAATCAACTCAACTCGGTTTGCAAACATGTCTTCTCGGGCGGGCAGGTTTCATATGATGATTTCTTTCAACGGAAAGCCAGCACTGAATCCGTCCGTAGGTTAGCGATGGGCGATTGTTACTAAAAACAATCGAATTATTCGATTGTTCAATTTATTCGAATCATTGAATGAAAATCGACATCATTTGATTGTTTGTGTTGTAATGTTGCTCGCGTCCGTACGTTCTGCCTTAAACTCCGTACACGTGTCCTCCGGGTGGTGCAAAATGAGCAACGCCCACGTCTGTACGACCCGAACAGATGGGGTTCGCAGTTGGAACTACGGGTCCGGCTGTTTGGATAAGGGTACGCGGGGTCAGGTTGGCCCTCCACCATTGCAAGCGCAAAGGTGGAACCTGACATTGGGATTGGACTCGCGGTGGTCTATGTGGTGGTTGCAGAGGAGTGGCATGTTGTCTGCTCGACTATGTGTTCGTCGTGCGTCATTCCTCGTGCGCAACAAGTGTCTGAAGTTACCGGCCTAAGGCAAAGGGCCACCTGATGGTCAGACGCGGAGTTCGTGAGTAACCCTCAAGCAAGTGAGCTCCTGTGAGCGAACTGCATCTCCGGCACTTTCCTGGATAGAAAGTAGAGGACTACCCGTTGGATTAGTTTTCCGGCAACCCAGCTGTAGGCATTGGGTAGATGCGTGGATTCGTATTCGGGCGGTGAGCGTGCATGACAGCTCCGGTACCATTCTGGACAAATGGTAGTGAGTGATCACGGTACGACTCACATTTTCTCTTGAGTACCAGGGGCGAGTACTCTGGCGGCGTGACCTACCGCAGATGGTCCCAGACGCCTCGTAAGGGGTTGCCTGGTATAGTGTGCCGTCTTTTATGACCGAGAGGCTGGTAGAGGTGGCCACTATAGAAAATCTCAGTAGTTAAAAGGGGGGTATGTCCGTCAATTGTTCATTAAATTACTTCAATCAAATAGGTAGGTACTTATGTAGATGCTTGATGGGCGAGGGCGGAGTGCATCCCCCGCGCTCGCCCGTCGATTGTGCATATTATTGCAACTTGCGTTGTGTGCGTCAATTTACATTCGAAAGGTCGATTGTTATTCGATTGTTTTTCGTGAGAACGAATGAATCGACAATCGAATGTACAGTTTTACAATTGTCGATTCTTTCGATTACTTTTTTGGAACATTAGGTACGTTGTTTTGGCCTTAGTCTTGCAGTCTCACTCAAATAATTACCAATAATAATATTATCTTATGATATCAGGTCATACCTAGGTATCCGCAACGAAGTCCTTTACATATATTATAAGGTTCTAAGGACGTAGTAGATTAAAAAATATAAGAAAAATATTCCGTCGTAAGGGGCGCGGGCGCGAACAATAATACCTACATATAGGCATAGATAATATACTATATACTAGAGACGTATAGGTACCTATATCAGCCAAAGAGAGGAGATCAAATCAGTAAACAAACTGACGTCTACTGAGTTACATTACGATAGCGAGCGATCATTATCTCTCGCGTGCAATAATGACGTCAGTTGGTCGACGACAGCTGTCGTTGTGTGATTCGTGGTACAGGAAAGCGGACGGTAAAGCAGCTGTAATTATAATTTCTTTAAATAAAAATGTTATAAAAATAAATACCTGTCTAGTAGTTAGCTAGCAATGTTTTAACATAGGTAATGTAATGTGTAAATATTTTTTTTTAACTTTAATAATTGTAAAATGACAGACGGACATGTAAACACTATAAAGGTTCCTAGTTCGCCTAAGGAACTCTAAAAGTAAAGAGTTTTATTGGTTTTCAACAGTTGAAGTCTTGCAAATATTGTAGGCCATTGTAATAAAATCAGCAACTTACTCCAACAGCTCCAAAGATGGCGCTCTTGTCAACCCAGCCTGGTGTGGGTTCGAAATATGAACTCATTACTGAAATAAATTAAAAAATATATTATATTCTTGTAATGTATGTAGAGCGCTACTTTTGTGTTATCTGTGGACTGTGACGTTTGACAAGTGGCTGTCAGTGAGAAGAATACCGCGCAAATAAAGACGATTATTTTGAGTCCGGAGTTTTATTGAAATATCCATGTTATATCCGTAAATACAGGATATAATTGGCGACGAATAAATATCCACGCATTTTCGGCATAAGGGTGTTGAAATTACCTATCATGGATAGCGATAAAGCAAGTGGCTACGCGATGTTCGGCGGCAACCTAACTTTTGATCACCGCTCTCAAGAATGGAGTATTTTCAGAAGCCGTTATATAAATGACGCCACTGATAAGGCAGGCATGAAGCGACGGGCATTGTTGTTGACGGCGCTAGTTGAAGACTCTTACAGAGTTGCAAGGGACCTGGTTTTTCCCGAAGAAATAGACAATGTCAGTTTTGAAGTACTCATTAATAAGTTGAATGCACATTTTGTACCGAAGAAAAGTTCTTTCGCTGAAAGATACACATTCTATAAGTCTGAACAACGAACCGGTGAAGACTTAGCTGTGTGGGCTGCAAGAGTACGTAGCCTGGCACAGCACTGTGGTTTTAAGTCTACGGAGCTAGACACCGCGCTTCGCGATAGATTCATTCTTGGACTGGAAAATCCTAAAGAAAAAGAAAAACTATTCTCCGAGGATGTAGAAAAACTAACATTCAGCAAGGCACTCGAGCTGGCGCAGAGTGTACGCTGCGCGAGACTGGCGATGCAGACCTCTCGAGCTACTGGAGTAGACACACCAATACACCCAGTGTTTGCGTTGAACACCGAGAGTGCAAGTGTTAAAAAGTGTTGTGCAATTTGTGGTTACACCAACCACACAAAAGAAAAGTGCCGTTTTGTTAATTATTCATGTAAAAAGTGTCATAAGAAAGGCCATTTAAAAAGAATGTGTAAAAGTGATGTGAAAAACATAAATGTTTTGGCGGCAAATGACAATGATGACTCCACCATAGAAAGTATGTATAATTTTTTCAATATAAAATGTGAGAATGGAGAACCAATGCGACAGACTGTGTCAATAGCTAATGTAGACATATTGTGTGAAATTGACAGCGGGAGCGCAGTCTCTGTCCTCCCAGCTCAATTGTATAAAAATAAATTTGTAGATA
Source organism: Polyploca ridens (assembly GCA_951394255.1). Taxonomy (NCBI): domain Eukaryota; kingdom Metazoa; phylum Arthropoda; class Insecta; order Lepidoptera; family Drepanidae; genus Polyploca; species Polyploca ridens. The sequence continues at coordinate 18,872,581 of OX596243.1, forward strand.
AGCAGGTAATACAACCATGTGAAGTCATATTAAATTGCTATAATGGTAGTAAAATATCCCCATTAGGTTCTATATCATTGCCAGTAACTTTTGAAGGCTGCACTAAACTTTTAAAATTATATATAATTGATTCCAATATTAAACAGCCTACTCTTTTAGGTCGGGATTTTATTAGTAAATTTAATTTACAATTGTCTAATGTAAGTTGCAATCATTTAGAATCAGAGAATTATGAAACAGTATTAAGGGAAAAGTATTCAAAATTATTCTCAGATGAACTAGGCAGATTTAATAAATATAAAATTAATTTAAAAATTAAACCAGATGCTCAATTTAAGTTTTTTAAACCTAGACCAGTTCCATTAGCTTTAAAACCTAAAGTAGAAAAAGAATTAAGTAGGTTAGAGAGGTTAGGTATTTTAGAGAAAGTGGATCATTCTGATGTGGCTACACCTATAGTTCCAGTTTTACGTCCTGATGGAGATGTTAGAATTTGTGGTGATTATTCAGTCACCTTAAATAAAGCCCTTTATATGGACAATTATCCACTTCCACGAATTGAGGAGATTTTTGCCAAACTCCATGGGGGGGTTGAATTTTCTAAACTCGATCTTTCTCTTGCTTATTTACAATTTGAGCTAGATAATTCAAAAAAATTGACTTGTATCAACACTCATAAAGGTTTATTTCGTTATAATAGGCTGGTATTTGGTTTAGCAAATGCACCTTTTATTTTTCAGCGTGCAATGGAACAGTTACTCGCAGATATTGAAGGCACATGTATATTCTTAGATGACATATTAATTACGGCCCCAAATAGGAGTTTACATTTGGAACGTTTAGAACTGGTGTTACAGAGATTGGAGGAGGCTGGTTTACGGTTAAAACCAAGTAAATGTGAATTATTTAAATCTTCTATTGAATATTTAGGGTTTTTAATTGATAAAAATGGACTACATAAATCTAATAATAAAGTAAAAGCAATTTTAAATTGTGGGGCTCCTAAAAATGTAAATGAGTTGAAATCTTTCTTAGGAATGATAAATTATTATAGGTGTTTTGTTCCTAATACATCAAGTGTTTTAAATCCTTTGCATAAGTTGTTGAGGAAAGATTGCAAATGGTATTGGGGAGAGGAGCAAATTAAAGCATTCGATAAAATTAAACAAGAATTAGCCTCAGAGCGTGTACTGGCCCATTACAATCCTGACTACCCAACTATAGTAACAGCAGATGCAGGCCCATGTGGACTAGGTGCAGTGCTCTCACAGCGCCAGGCTGATGGAACTGAACATGTTATTGCATATGCATCACGTTCTCTCTCCAAAGCTGAGTGCAATTATGCACAAATACAAAAGGAAGCGGCTTCCATTGTATTTGCAATAAGAAAGTTTCATCATTATTTGTATGGCCGTACCATTCCTTTTATATTACGCACAGATCACAAACCACTGCTTACTATATTTGGTAACAAAAAGGGGATACCAGAGCTAGCAGCTAACCGACTGCAACGGTATGCTATATTCTTATCAGCATACAACTATAGTATAGAGTATGTAAAAAGTGAAAATAATGTCGCGGATTTTTTGTCTAGAGCAATTACTGTACAAGAGATAGATGATGATTTGGATTTAAATAGGAAGTTACAAGTAAATTTTTTAACAGACTCAATGTTAAAACCGATAACAGTTGAAGATATTAAAAATGAAACAGCCAAAGATACAAATTTGCAAAAAGTTGTAGGTTATATTAGGTATGGTTGGCCACGGAAAGTAATGGATACAAATTTAAAACCATATTTCTTATGCCAATTAGAATTGTCAGTTGAAAATGGTTGTATTCTGCGAGGACATAAAGTGGTAGTTCCCTCCAAGTTCAGAGAACAAGTACTGGAAGAGTTACATAATTCACATTTCGGAGTGGTTAAAACAAAAGCAGAGGCGAGAACTCGAATATGGTGGCCAAATATTGATGAACACATTGAACAAAAAATTGGTTCATGTAGCATTTGTAATACATTGCGGAGTAGTCCACCTCGGGCCCCGTTGGCACCATGGCCATATCCAAAGCGACCTTGGGAACGCATTCATATGGATATCTCTCCTTAGATACTAAGCAGTATTTAATCATTATAGATGCACACACTAAATGGGTGGAGTGTTTTTTATTAACAAATACTGATACTAATGCTATTATTGATAAATTATGTGAGGTTTTTAGTAGATTTGGGTTAGTGCGAACACTAGTTACTGACAATGCTACCAACTTCTGTTCAGAAGAATTTAATAGATTTTGTACTGCCAATGGCATTGAACATTTAACTATAGCACCATACCACCCAGCCTCAAATGGGCAAGCAGAAAATTGCGTTAAAACTGTAAAAAGAGCACTTAAAATTATATCTGTACAAAATTAAACTCAAAAAAGTATTCTAAAAAAATTAACAAAGTTTTTATTTGACTATAGAAATTCCGTTCACTGTACAACCGGTTTTTCCCCTGCACAGTTAATGCTGGGTCGGAAACTGCGCTGTCGTCTCGATTTGATGAGGACACATAATGTCAAAAACACTGGTGAAGAGTCATTGTTTTCTGCAGCCAAAACTAATGTATGTTCTAAACAGATCTCACAGCATAAACTATATGGAGGCCATAGAAAGCTTAAGTTTAACTTAAATGATAAAGTTCTTTTTAAATATTATTTTAACAATGGGACAAAGCATTCCTGGAAAATAGGTATAATTGTAAAACAAATAGGATTTAGAATGTTTGCCATATTTGTACCAGAATTAAATATTACAGTTAGAAAACATGTAGATCAACTGTTGGTCTATGAGGGAGCCAATACATCATGGGAGGATGATTTAAGCTATTGTGAAGACTGGAACAATAATAGACAAGAGGTATTACGGGATCATGAAGTTCAGTGTAGTGATGAAAGTGAGGTGGATGACCTATGTCCAGCGGGATTACCAAGTGCCCCTGTTTTAGACACTCAAATAGTGGGGGAGGAAGTTGCCCCGAGGGATGATGTGGCAAATAGGGAGAGTAGAAACATTGAAAACTCTCATAGTCCTGATATTTCTATTACTAACAGTATTGTTCCTGACGATAATATTGAACCTAATGTACAAGAATTTATTAATAGATTTCCCATTAGATCTACAAGAAATAAAAATGTTAATTATAAGACTTAGTTGTTAATCTACTTCTGTAACTAGTGGTAGAGGGATGTAATGTATGTAGAGCGCTACTTTTGTGTTATCTGTGGACTGTGACGTTTGACAAGTGGCTGTCAGTGAGAAGAATACCGCGCAAATAAAGACGATTACTTTGAGTCCGGAGTTTTATTGAAATATCCATGTTATATCCGTAAATACAGGATAATTCTGTGTCGAAATTAGGCTTTGGAATGCACAACAATTTAATTAGATAAAATAATATGAAATATTGATTCTTTACCATTTCTTTACTAAAACTTGGCAATGGTTTTACACAAATAAAAAATACGGTAATGATTATTATTGTTTTAGTTTTAGTCAGGGATATTATTATATACCTACTACGTAACGTTTTAGTAATTTACTGACATGACATTGCAAGCTAGCTAGCTTGCCTGTATAAAAAATAATCAAACATGTGATCGATTATATTATATGTATGTTTTATATGTTTTCTTTTTTATTGTTAATTAAGTTTTTGGAAAAAAAGCCAAACATAGTCAGATTGTCCAAAAAATATTTAAAAAATGTAACCTTGCTGAGTTTCTTGCCGGATTCTTCTCAGTTGAAGGCCGAGTTCCGAACCGGTGGTAACTTCAGTAAATGTGACCTTCATAAGTGCCATTCTGGGGCCTAAATTGAATAAATGGCTTTGACTTTGACTCTGATTACTATTACGCGTCAATAATTTTCCTTATCGTGGACATATTTGACCTAACATTAAAATACTAGGTATAATTATAATAGAATTCTTCTTTTCAGCAGTCAAAGTCAAAGTCAAAGCCATTTATTCAATTTTAATTTTATTCAAGCTTAAGGAACAGAGTACGGTGGTCAACGCAGTCAAAGGCCTTGGATAGATTACAAAAAATGCCAATTGCATCTTGTGAATTCTCCCAAGCTTCATATACCTATGTGTTTCAATAATGTTGCTGCCTCATTTGAAGTAGTGTTGGGTGCCTCGCACATGTGCTAGCACAATCGTAGCTGCACACTTTTTCTGTAAGAATCCCTCACTCGGTATATTAAATTTTGTGCTACCACAATTTCGATGCCTCGCGAGGTAGGTTCGTGAGGGCGCGCGAGCAACTAAGTGAGGAAGTGAGGAAGGGCATAACGGTTTATCCCGTTCGAAATTCGGAGTAGCCCGACTGGGGAAGTACCTCCACCTTACAGAAGATCGCAGCCAAATAATGCTGCTTTAATGTGGTGTTGTGTTCCTGCGGTGAGTAAGGTCGCCAGAGCTCCATGAGGAAGCGCTGTGCTGGCAGTGTTTGGGGACCAGCGGTGTCGCACCTCCGTTGTGTTGTACAGGCGCGGTGTGTTGTTGCGGCGGTCAGGGAGACCCGGTGAAACAGCTGCCCGCTGGCTGCCCGCAGGTTGTAGGGGTCCCGAGCCCAGGGATCACTTAATCTCCGCCCTGGGAGGCTGACCCGCCGCCTCGCGCATAATCCATGGTATAGTTGGTCGTGCCGGAGGAGGAGACCGGAGTGGACCCGGCCGACTGTATCATGGGGGGACCGGGGGCCCTTCCGGCTGCCGCACCAATAAACCGCATCACCTGTCCACCACTCTCGGGGAATAACACTGCACTTTGTCCCTTTCGCTGCTGGCACAGCGATTCCTTTTTAATCTCTATCCAACCCCTTTTAAACATGCCAAGGAAACATAAAAAAAGAAATGGTTCTTCAGCGGCCTCCCCGTCCACACTGTCGGTGGACTTTTGCAACATCAGGGGACTACACGCTAATATCAATGCAGTCCACCAACATCTTGAGACTGCACAGCCGACCCTGCTATTTCTAACGGAGACGCAAATATCCTGCCCTGCTGATACATCGTATTTACACTACCCCGGGTACAAGCTGGAGCACAATTTTGTGCGCCGTGCCGGGGTATGTATGTACGTCAGGGAGGATATTTGCTGTCGCCGTCTCCATGGCCTAGAAGACCGGGACCTGTCGATTTTGTGGGCGCGCGTAGATCACGGTGGCCACACCAAAGTTTACGCGTGCCTTTACAGGTCCCATAGCGGTGACGCGGACACAATCCGGTTATTTGAGCACCTACAACTGACGACTGACAAAGTACTGGAGCAGTACCCCTCCGCGGAGTTAGTGATATTAGGAGACTTCAACGCTCACCACGCTGAGTGGCTTAGTTCTCGGTCCACTGACTTCGCGGGAAGGACTGCTCACGACTTTGCCCTGGCCTATGGCTTCTCACAACTGGTTATTTCTCCTACGAGAATTCCAGATATTGAGAGCCATACTAGTTCCTTACTGGACCTTCTGCTGACTACGCGACCAGACAACTATGCAGTGACAGTGGATGCGCCACTTGGGTCATCGGACCACTGCCTCGTCCGGACGCAAGTGCCATGCGCTCGACATGATCCGCCCCGGCCTCCCGGAAGGCGACGTGTATGGCACTACAAGTCAGCAGATTGGGATGGATTGCGAGATTTTTACGCATCGTACCCGTGGAGACAGCTTTGCTTCGCATCAGATGATCCTGACACCTGTGCAGCTGCCGTCGCTGAGGCGATACTGGCGGGAATGGAATGTTATATCCCAAACCCGCTAGTGGCTGCAGGGGTGAAGAAGCGACCGTGGTTTAATCGGCCCTGCAAAGATGCTAGACAAAATAAGCAGACTTTGTTTGAGGCTTGGACCACGGCCCGAACTAATCAGGACCCTAACATCTCTGATGCGAAACGCAAACTTAACGCTGCCTCGAGGTTCAGTAAGCGAATGATTGCCAGGGCTAAGTTCGATTTCGTCGGCAGGTTTGGTGAGAGACTGACTAGCCTTCCCTCTGGAAGTCGCGCTTTCTGGTCTCTTGCTAAAGCTGCTGAAGGAAACTTTTGCCAGTCGTCCTTGCCACCACTCCGTAAGCCGGATGGAAACTTGGCCCATAGTGCAAAGGAGAAAGCTGATCTTTTGGGCTCTCTCTTTGCCTCGAACTCCACTTTGGATGACGGGGGCGCCACACCGCCTACCATCCCGCAGTGTGCTAGCTCCATGCCAGAGATAAGCATTACCCAGCGGGAGGTCAGGAGGGAACTGCTTTCTCTGGACATCTATAAGTCGAGTGGGCCAGACGGCATACCGGCAGTGGTGCTGAAACAGTGTGCTCCTGAATTGTGTCCAGTATTAACGCGTCTTTTCGCACTTTCTTACACCAAAAAGGAAGTCCCGTCTTCGTGGAAGACTGCCCACGTGCACCCAGTGCCCAAAAAGGGCGATAGATCAGACCCGACGAATTACAGGCCTATCGCCATCACCTCCCTTCTCTCCAAAGTAATGGAGCGTGTGATCAACACGCAGCTTTTGAGATACCTGGAGGATCACGAGTTGTTGAGCGACCGACAATATGGCTTCCGCCACAGTCGCTCAGCTGGTGACCTCCTTGTGTATCTCACGCACCGTTGGTCACTCGCCATCGAGAGTCAAGGTGAGGCATTGGCAGTGAGCCTAGATGTGGCGAAGGCGTTCGATCGGGTCTGGCACAGGGGTCTTTTAGCGAAGTTACCATCATACGGGCTTCCCGAGGGATTATGCAAGTGGGTTACCAGCTTTCTGTCCAGCAGATGCATAAGAGCCGTCGTTGACGGTAGCTGCTCTGATAGCATGGACATAAATGCTGGCGTCCCGCAAGGCTCTGTGCTGTCCCCTACACTGTTCCTACTGCATATCAATGATATGCTGTCTATTGACGGTATTCATTGCTATGCGGACGACAGTACAGGGGACGCTTTTTACACGGGCCGTGCAAATACCCCTCGTTCCGAGGTGGAGGAAAGTCGCGAACGGCTGATGTCTGAAATCGAGAGTACATTAACTAGTGTCTCCGATTGGGGTCGACTAAACCTAGTCCATTTCAACCCCACCAAGACTCAAGCCTGCGCGTTCACCGCTAAGAAAACCCCATGGTCTGTGGCTCCACAATTCCAGAACACCTCCTTGAACATCAGTCAAAGCATCGGGATCCTTGGCGTCGACATTTCTAGCGACGTTTTGTTCCGAAGTCACTTGGAAGACAAGGTTAAGCTGGCATCCAAAAAGCTCGGAGTACTCAACAGAGCGAGGCAGTACTTCACGTCGGGACAAAGGCTACAACTTTATAAGTCACAAGTCCGGCCTCATATGGAGTACTGCTGTCACCTATGGGCGGGAGCACCTGGATACCAGCTTGGGCCTTTAGACTCGGTTCAGCGACGTGCCATCAGAACTGTTGACGATCCCGAGCTCACAAGCGGTTTAGAACCTCTCAGTCTGAGGAGAGACTTTGCCTCTTTATGTGTGTTCTACCGCTTGTACAACGGAGAGTGTTCTAAAGAATTGTTCGACTTGTTGCCCACGGCTACCTTCTACCATCGCAACTCCCGCCATCGACGGGGAGTCCATCCTCACACATTGAAACCAGAATTGTTTCGAACTGTGCGGGCCCAAAGGAGTTTTCTTCCGCGGACGCTCAGATTGTGGAATGAGCTCCCCGCCGTGGTTTTCCCAATGGAGTACAGCATGGGGTTCTTCAAAAAGGGCGTGAAGAGATTTCTTCAGGGTCGGCAACGCGCGAGTGATTCCCCTGGTGTTGCAAGCGTCCATAGGCTACGGTAACTGCTTACCATCAGGCGGGCCGTATGCTTGGTTGCCACCTTAGTGGTATAAAAAAAAAAAAAAAAAAAAAAACTCCTCGCGAGACAAAGTGACTGACTGACTGACTATGGTCTGACTGCACACATAGTTAAGTCGCGAGTCGTGCTTATTAGATATAGTCTGGCATACGAAAGTAGAACCTGCAAAAACGCGGCAAATTAAAAAAAACTAGATGTGGAATCACTAAGTATAGTAGGAATAAAATGTTTTGATACTTTACAAAAACAATATATAAATATGTATTAAATTATGTTTGATTTTCCTAAGTAATATTTGCAATCTCTAATCGCTTGACTCGCGGTTAAAAATATAATAATGATATCAATTGTTATAATAGGACGCGCGTCCCTCGCGAGAACCATCGGGTTAAACTATAAACAGCTAAAATATTATTGCTAATAATTAGGATTTTTGGTACTTTTAATAGGTTAAAAGAGCTATTTTTAAAATTAGCCATCTCTTTAAAATTCATGTTTCCTGTTTTAAATAAATAAAGGTAGGTACGTAATGTTAAGATTCTGACGATTCTTGTGCCATAAATGCTTGTGTATATTATAACGTATAAATTAATAATATTCTTTAAGAATTGTTTCTTTACTTTCACTTTAGACAACCGCTGTATCGACCTCTATGATTTTAGGAAGTATTCCCATTTGCGCACCGATTTTTTGAGCACCGATTTTTTGAGCACTGATTTTTTCATAACTATACATTTTTGGAAGTATTTAGAGAGAGATTAAATATAAGTAAAATGGAGAGTACATTATGTTTCATAATTAGTCAGTACCTAGGTTTTCTAACACAAGCAAATCTTTGCTTAAAAGGAGATTCCAAAAATATATTGTAACCTAAGATAAGTTATTTGGAAATAAATTTATTATTTATTTATTATTATTACTATGTAATATCAACAACAGTAAGTAAGTATATTTTGTTCAGCAATTGACAACCAACCTAACATATTGAACAGTGCTCAAAGCGTTATAGTTTTGATGGTCTAAAAATGGGTGCTCTAAGACTATTATAATACTTTTTACTTTTTATAATAAAAATTTAGATTTTTATCGATACGTTTTATTAAACACCACAACACTAGAAGCTACAAATCCGTCGGTGCTCAAAAGGGAATGATTTCGAATTTAATTTTTGTTCCCATTTGAGCACCGATCCAAAATATGAATCGGTGCTGTAAAGGGAATGGAATCGGTGCTCAAAAATCGGTGCGCAAATAGGAATACTTCGATTTTAGCACTTGAAATATTCTTTAGATTGTGTGTGATTACTACCTTTACCCACATATTACATAAAATGAGCCTATAAAACTTACCAATTGGAGGCTTGACGATACAAACAGGAAGATCTCCAGCCATCACCCTGACTGCTTCTTCAGCAACAGCTTTCGTGAATACATATGTGTTCGCAAAGTCTTTTAAGAATCTGAAAGCATATTAGTTTCCTTCTTTAATTTGTATGATTAGCGCCATTTGAAGACAGTGGTGCCGATTCTGTTGTAAATCGCACTAAACTAATTTTAGTCACATCTCATCTCTTTCTTACGAACATTATTGAAACAGGATAGAGCATATTTTAAGTTGTCAAATTAATCTTTGCCGTCTTATTTTGCGTGTATTTAGGCGTAACCGCGATAGATGGCGACTAAATTTATATTGAAAACAAGCATTGGACTAATTTGACAGGACTACATTTCTTACATCCTTTTCTTATATTCTTTGTTAGAAAGAGACATAGTGAGATTAAAATTAGTTTAGTTGTGAACAACAGAATCAGGGCCATAGACCAGTATTTGGTCTGCAATACGAATCGGTTGTAGGTCACTATAACCTCGCTTTGTTGTTATTTATTTATGAGTAACAATGTTTAGATACCCAGGAGTAGCATCTTCAAGTCTGTCATCCACCTGTTCAGCCAGGTCTATCAGAGTCTGCGGAGGCACCGGGCTCGGGTTGAATTGCTCGAACACTTCCTTATTAGTACTACTTTGCGTGGTGTGTGTATACGCCGTTGACACGTGGACTAGTGATCTGGTACAAATAAAGTATGTTTTTTATATGAGGGACGGTGATGGAAGGAGGTATGGAGGAGCAAGGTTGGATTACTCCATTTAAAAGCGAAGATCTTCTGCCAGGTATGGACACCGTGTCAGAGGACAGCGCAGCAGTCCTCTTGTACATGTTTGATAGCTGTGTTATACATATGTATGCAGAATGTGGACTTGCGCTTCAACGCAATGTAGGATATCATTATATCATAAGTTAATCAATTTTATATAATAATTATAAATGAATATGACAAAATATTTTCTGTGCGTAACGGAAATCCTTAGGCTTATCTGTCATTACGTATTTCGAATGCGAACTGCATTCGAAATACGTTTCGAACGGTCCCGACCAGTCGAAGCAGTTCGAGCGCTAGCCCTCGAAAAATTAGAGAAAATGGCGGCTTCGAAATTGTCAGAATAGCCTAACTTGATTTTCACTCGAAAAGTACGAGTTCGAACTTTATTTGGAACGAGTGATGAATTCGAGTGAATGAGAATTGGGTCCCAGGAATCGAAAAATAGACTCCGCCCCTCGAAATTTTACGGTCGAACTAGCACTCGTAATGCGAGTTCGATTCGAAGGCTAGTTCGAGGGAAGTGAGAATTGGGTCCCGCGCTCGTTTCGCTCACACGAAGAGGGAACTTGTTACTTGTAACTCAGTGTACCGAACTGTCTTAAATCGATCGTTGATAAAATATTGTTTGTATATGAACTCGTCCAATAATGTGGTCGATTATTAGAGTCTGGCAAACGAAAGTTGAGCCTGGCTGCAATTGAAACTATTTACATGGCAACATTCTATTTCGTCATCCGGCATAAAAAGTGTCAACTAGTTTACTAGAACAAATTTTGATACTAACCCTTTATTATAATGGCTTTATAGCTAAACCAGTGTTATAGCTCAGAGTATATAAATACTACGTACAAGTTATAGTGTCCACCTTCTCATTCTTTCGATCACCTTAATGTTCTACAATATGCTAAATGAAATTCTACGGTCGCCAATCACTGAAACATCTATCCTTATTGTTCTACGAAGGTAAAAATAAATATAAACTAGAAAAAATAAAAATTACCACAATTTTTGAATTTGAATATACAATAGTTTGGGATCAGATAACCGTTGTCCACCTTCTCATTCTTTCGATCACCTTAATGTTCTACAATATGCTAAATGAAATTCTACGGTCGCCAATCACTGAAACATCTATCCTTATTGTTCTACGAAGGTAAAAATAAATATAAACTAGAAAAAATAAAAATTACCACAATTTTTGAATTTGAATATACAATAGTTTGGGATCAGATAACCGTTTATGAGGAATACCCCAGGATATTTTTTTTTAAGTATTCTGTATAAAAATAGAATATAACGAGTTTATGCAAAATTTTAACTCATTTACATGCAAATATTACTTAGGAAAATCAAACATAATTTAATATTCATATATTTTTTTGTAAAGTATCAATACAATTTATTCCTACTATACTGTGTGTAGTGATACCACATCTAGTTTTTTTAAATTTGCCGCGCTTTTTCAGGTTCTACTTTCGTATGCCAGACTATATCATTAAATATTATTAATTAATTTTCTTTAAACCAGAGAGTCTATGTGTAAAAGCTTACCCATGATGCCGCTATGAAAAGATTGATAGTGCCGTATAGATTGTCAAAAAGCGTTTTTCTTTCTCACCTGAGGTTTTGACACTCCTTTGCCAGTCGGATGATCTCCCTGGTACCACGCACGTTAGTGATCGTAGCGACCCGCAGCGGCTCGTTAAACTTGGTGGTAGCTGCCATGTGTACTATTACATTGGTCTGTAATGCGACGTTATTTACGTGTACAATTGAATATGTATGGATACAATAGATATTTCCCCTTTCATTTATTTGTCTCTTAATCCAACGAGTAAATCTCTGAAACTAAGTCGCTGATTATTTAGTTTTCTTCTGGTTATTCTAATCAGCCTAATTGTGGTGTATTTCTCACAGGTAATGCTGATGAAATTTACTATCTTAAGGCAGTTACCAGTTCGCCAGAAAAGAAAAGGTGAACTCTCTATAAAAAGTTTCACCTCCAAATAAATTACCTACTCAAAAATGTATACCAAACTTTTCCTTCCATGTTTATTGAATTAAAATCATATTCATAACCATAACACGTCACCGCTTAATATGAGTCATTATCTTTTCACGTTACTTGCTAATATTATCTCTTTCGCGATCTGTGCCTATACAGGGTGTTGTTTTGGTCGGCGACAAGCGACCCAGGAGCGGTAGTACAAAATATATATTCCCCAAAAATGGACTTAATTTCATTAAATACTTTAAATATGTTGAGAAATACCTTATTCAATTTGAAATAAAATTACCGCAAAGTATGGTTACGAGGCACGTGCACAGACTAGAGCTAGGCGCAAGCCGCCATCGCCCCACCCCTTTACTCCCTCGTACTCCCGTTGAGTATTATGTCTACACTTTAGCTTATTACATGATTTTCAAAATTTTAATATTTTTATTTTTATTATTTAAAAAAAAAAGTATTTTTTTAATATTTTTTTTAGCACCAGTATCATTTGTATTATCGACCCTGAGTCGCTCGTCGCTGACCAAAACAACGACCTGTATACAACTGTACCAAAAAAGTTACACGTTGTATTGGCAACTATACGAGTCCGTACCGTATTGTGTGTGTCAAACGCACACCCACAAATGTTTTTTTTTATTAATTTAATATTGTATTTCTAATGCTTTATATTATATAAATATTATCTTTCGGTACTTCTTCTCCAAATAAACTTTAACTAAGCAAAATCTCACGATTCTTAAACGTCATGTTTTAACTTTTCTACAAAGTTCTTACCTCGGCAGCGATAGTTTTCCAATCATCATCACAAATTCCAAGTCCTATTTCGTCGATATTCCCTTCCACTGCGACTATCTTCTCAGTGAAGTCTGGTCGATTTTTCCGAAGTATATCGTATACCTGTTGAAAAGATTAAAATAAAAAAAGTCTCGCTTCACAGGTTACTACTTAATTAAATTAATTATTGAATTAAACTTTTAAATTCACTAAAATTACTTGTACAAGATGCTCTGATTTTTAGAAAGAAAGCAATTTTTGATAATATAGTGACAAAAAGCTTTTAATTTGTTCGGGTTTTTTCGATGTCTATTAAATTATGTTTTTTTTACATAAAACTAAAATAATAACAACAAGTGAAAAATTAACAAAAATAAGACCATAGTAACATTTTTACGTTAAAAATTGTTTCATTTTACTGGTGACTTTAATCATTATTTTAGCGATATTTATATTACATTATTTTGTTTTTATAGTAATTCTGTTTGTTCTGAATTTCATTTTAGGCCACTCTGTACACTGACGGCACACATTAAAATTGGGACATTACATATGGAAAAAACTGAAGTTTTTTCATCCCACTAAAATGTAGGAAACAAGCATTTGGCCCGAATGATACTAATCGGTTACCTATAGACGCCTGCAACACCGGGTGGTATGATTCGAGCATTGCCGACCCTGCAAAATTCTCTTCACACTTGGCGAACTCCTTCCCTACCTGAAAGCTCCTGCTCTTTAGTGAAAACTTATGGAATTCTATACTTACAGAGTCTTTGAATAGCACAGAGAGTCGTTGCTGCATCGTCTTCCCTCTCTTCGGTCGCAGCAACAAGTACAATGTTTTGATATCACATGATCTGAAATACAAAATAAATTACATGAATATAATTTACTTTTCACCAACCGATGCTTTATATAAGGATCTCCTAATAAACTTTATTTTATTAATTTGTCATTTGTTAGGAATACCATAAGTTGAGTTGCATTGATTAGTGAGCCTACATATTGACTAGAATATTTTATTTTTTACTATAGTTGAAGTTAATTACCGAACCAAAAGCAACCTTCCAAGCCGGTATTAAGATGACATTACCAAACGGCCCCACCGTTGTCTTCTAACACTCCCCTTGCGAGCGATGTGGAAACTGTTCTTTGGTCCGTAAACCAATATAGTGGTTTGTTCACCGCGTGCTAAGTCACACTGAAGTCACTTGTTGGTTTCGACCTTCTCAGCACCGATACCCGTTCGGGCTGTAAATTTCTCAGACCAGGCAGGTCGGACCAATGGATGCTCTCTACTTCCATAGTTTTTGGTCATCTGCCGTGACTAGGGTTTGGGAATTCCCGACAATTTCAAAGTCCCGGGACCCGAGACAGCCTACAATCAAAGTCCCGGGAATTCCCGGGACTTCGAGACTTTTAGGTTTATTTAAAGAGGCCTTTTTTGAAGAATTTTAATTGAGTTAATTTGTGGTGAAACGTTTTAAAAAATTTTTTTTGTAAAAATGAACATTTATTAACAGAAAATTTAATCTTAATAACTTTTAGTCTTAATAATGGCTTTGTATATTTCTTTAAATCACACGTCAGGCTCGTTCTGTACGCGAAAGCTACTGGCACTGGTTTAGCACCCATTATTATATGATTACATAACAATTTCGACGATCTTTTCTCGTCTCAATTCTCGACCCGAAAGTCCCGGGACTCGAGACAACTAAAATTACGAAAAGTCCCGGGACTTAGAGACACGAGACGCCCCGGGACCCAAACCCGATATCACACGTACCGATGGTAAGAGGCTCAATGAGATGACGTTAATATCCTGGAGTTAAGGAAGACATTTGACCTGGGATGCGACGTGTGTTGATTGATACACCTGGCAGCGGTGCACTGGCATCGACAGCGGAGACCTCCAGAAAACGCAAGTATGTAAGTATCGCCTTTGGCGACAGCTACATTTACTTATGCTTTTTGGAGTTGAATACGCTATATTTTTTTTAAGAACCTACGCTCATGGTCTCCTCAGTCTATGGACTGGTTCTTATCTTAGACAACTTTAGATTTTTTTTCATTGCTGTAGGTACATGAATAATTAAAAACTTTATGCGAATTAAAATGAATGTACTAAAGTCGGTATATTTTTACACACAATTAGATCATTTAAATATTCATATTATGACCTTGCAGTTTGATGATAATTAATGTTATGTATAATTAATTATTTTAACACATATTTTGATGATTTGCTATTTATTGGCACAGACGTATGAAGGTAAGCAATATGCTTAAAAGTCTTCCTATATAACTGTCTAATAATTCAATTGTTTTTTAAAGGAGGCATTAAGAAAATAGAAACCATGAAATGTTTGTTAAAATGTTCACGAGTTTTTTTTATTATTATTCACATTTTTTTACAATCACAATTTAGTTGAAATTATACCTCAATAGTTTTTCTACGAACTGCTTTCCAAGGAAACCTGTTGCTCCGGTCACAAACACCACGGAGTTCTTGTAGAACTGCTGTATATCGGAGTCACCCCTCTCTATAGCTTCATTTGCGGGCTTCTGTCGTAAAATGAGAGACGACTCGAACTCCAGGGCTGCGTCCATGGCTGGAATTAAAGACTGCATCATCTTAAGCACAGGAGCCATATACCTACTAACCAATCCACCAAACAATCAATAATCTACGTAAATCACAAATATTTTAATACTAATTAACGATGATTCTATGGTCTGTGACTAAAATAGAAATGGTTGATGTTTAACCTTTAGGCACCAGAATTATAATTAAGTAATTTATATTGCACGTCAAAATTATTAAAATTGGATTGATAGACAGACAGATATATCTTTATTGTAAACCAGAAAACAGTTAACAAAACAGAAACAAAGAATAAGGTACTTCTAAAGTCTTGGCGGATATTTTGAGGGATGAATGTATGTACATGTCATTAGTAATCAAAAGAAAATTTAAAAATAATATGTCTGATGGTTCAAGAGAAAAACAAAACAAAATTGAACTTTATGTAAATACGTATCAAGTATTAATTTATAAATAATGTAGTATTTTCAATATATGGATTATTTTACTAATAAAGTTTTTTGATTACTAATGACCTATACATTCATCCCTCAGAATATCCGCCAAGACTTTAGAAGGACCTTATATTAATAACTGTACAATGGGCGGTCTTATTGCTAAAGATCTCTTCCAGACAACTGTTGGATGTTATTGAATGTCAGTTTTTCAGGTAAATGACGGCATTCATTATCATATTATTAACTCTTTTAAATTTTGACAATCAATTCTTATCAGTTCTAATGAAGGTTCTACTTGTACGTAGTATTTATATACTCTGAGGTTCTACTAAGAAGAACCGGTGGTAAATTTTACCTTCATAGGGCACTTATGAAGAAGTAAAATTGGCCAAAAAATTGCCCCGACTTTGACTTTAAAAACCTGATGCCTCCGGCTGCATTATTATCATAATAAGTGATTGTATGAATTTTACACAGTCCACGAAATTTGGTATCATTCTATCTATTTATTTGGATTAATTAACAGTTACAATTTCAATTTGATGATATAGTAGGTACTTCCATTGCCTCTTTGGATAGGTACCCGATAAGTGAGGTCGGTGCAATAACCATAATGATTATTAATTTTGTTATTTATTGCTTAATAAACTTCATCTTATTAGGTACCATCTTTAAATTCGCTTCCACGAAGTCAGATTTTTTAAATTGAACTTTTTATCATAGTAAGTGGTCAGAGTCGCTGGGCACCGCTGGATGCAAGCGGCCCAAAACCGTTCGAAGTGGAAGTCAATGGGGGAGGCCTTTGTTCAGCAGTGGACATCCATAGGCTGATATGATGAAGTTAAACTTTTGTGCATTCATGTAAAATATGGTTCGTATTTTAGAACGTCAAAGTTCATGTCAAGTTTTGAGACAGCGTTGCCAGATTTTTTTTCGGGCAAATCGGGATTTTATACATCTTGAGTAAAAAAAGCGGGATTCTATCGCCGAAAGCGGGACATTCTAAAAATAACCGGCCAAGTGCGAGTCGGACTCGCACACCGAGGGTTCCGTAGAAACTTGTAGTTATGTAAATAGTTCATTCATCACGGGAGTCTCGAAGATTTTTCCCATTTTTTTTCGATTATATTGTAATAAGTATTTTTTTTTGCGATGTAACTACAAAACGCTTTTCGGATTTCTTCCTTTACTTGTGCTACATGGAATTGTTTCTTGCCAAATTTTATGATTCTATGTTATTCTAGATCAACGGGAAGCTAGATTCCCTTGCGAGCGTCATCAATGCGGCATAAGTATACGGCCGTATTGTTGGATTGCGTTGACTTTGAAGTTTGTCACTGTGACTTTGGCGCGGTATAAGACGCGTCACGGGAGAGCTGGTGCCATTTCTGTGCAGAGGCACAGTTTTACCATTAGGCATATGGTAATACTGTGGTAGTGGTGTCTTTATAATTTCCCACTTCTACGTCCAACCATTATTTCACCGTCGAGTAATCCTCGAAAAGCGGGACTGGGCCTGTCCCGCGCGGGACATTTAATTTTGGGCTAAAAATCGGGACGTCCCGCCAAAATCGGGACGTCTGGCAACGCTGTTTGGTAGGTACCTATAACAATGATTATTTTTGACTAGTTGTCCCCCGCGTTTTCACTTGCGTTACCGAGATAAAAAGTAGCCTATAATACTATTAACGAAATAATATTTTATATTCTTGTAACTGGGTTTAAGTTAAGATTTTCGTTTTAAAATACAAGAAAAATTTTCAACAAGAAAGAATCAAATCAGCCCACCTTCATCCTCTACAAAATCCTTAGTACAGGATTCTAAGCTCTATACGTATGTGATATTAGGTACACATCATTAAATATACACTTACCTAATATAGTTTGTAAATATAATATAATAAATAAGTATTAATACGTAACACGTTTTAAGGCCACAAGCTTGTATATTGCACTGCTCTAAAACTAAAATTAATTTATACTTATTATTATACAATAGGTCAATCCAAAAAAAAGCGGTTAGGAGCGAGCCGGGCTCGCGTAATTTTGGTTCCGTACTTATACTACACAGAGAAGCCTAGAGCCTAGGCCTAGAGCATAGAGTTCTGCAATATTCGCTACCGACCACACGTCATTCCTACACTTTTATTACTTTTAAAGGCGCCGCATAGATTATAGTGAATACGAAACGCAGAACTCTGAACGCAGAACTCTAGAACTGTCTCTGCGGGATCGACGCCTTAGTATTTCAAAATATCCCTTGACACAAAACTATTAAATTGTAAATGCTCATTGGTAGGTCATACGCGATATATTATATATAGATACACTAGTTTTGGCCCCGCGGTTTCACCCGCATTTCCGAAAGTGAGGTGGAGGTATGATATTAGTAGGAGATATAGGATATGACTAGCTTTCTTCCGTGAGTTCATCCGCGTTCCCGCAGGACCTGATGTTTTACCAGCATATCAAATCCGGCAAATCTTAGGCGCCGATCCCACAGAGGGAGTTCTAAAGATCCGAGTTCAGAGTTCTGAGTTCCGCGTTCACTACTGTACACACAGCGAGCGAGCAGTCTAGAGTTCTAAAGGAAAATGGGCAAATTTGTGTGGAGCTTTGTGAGCGAGATTTGTCCCTGGCGGCCAGCAATAATTTCTACGTTTTCTATTAGGCAATAATGTATTAACAAAAATATGAAAGCTTATTACTGTGGTGTATTTAGAAAAAAGTATTGCAAGTATCCCGTACCAAAAAGTGTAATTATATACATACCAGCAAAAGTTTGTTTGCCTGATTTTATGTTAAATGGGCTTGCGTTTGACCTTCGACTGACCCCATGAAGAGTTATGATGAGGCCGAGGATGTGGCACGCTTACCTAGAAAAAGCCTATTTCATTCTTTATCTCGTCTCATTGGCCTTACTTAAGTTTCATTAGTGGCCGCTCATGGGCCAGAATGCCCATTATCCCTTCTGCCTCGTGACACTCAGTAAATAAGACAGTGATAGCAAGCGTTCTCTTGAACGCCGAGTTCTCTGTGTGCAATGATCAAAGGCGCCACATAGAACAGAGGATAGTAATCTGTGGCATAGATTACAGTGAACGCGGAACTCAGAACTCTGAACTCGGAACTCCCAGAACTCTCCGTGGGATCGGCGCCTTATAGTTTACAAGTACATAAAATGGCAATCATATACAGACATACGGAACAACGAACATGGTAACTTTAGAGGTTTTCGTGTGACTCTTGAATTGCGTGTATACTAGCTAACTTTTTGAGACTTAATAGCATAGCCACAGAGTTGATATCTAATATAGGTATAGCATAGCAGGTTTCTTTGTTTTACGTCGAAATTATTTATTTAGAAAATCACCTGTCATTCTTGAATAAAATACGCAAGTCATGATGTCATATACGTATTTAATTTTATATTTATTTAATGTTGGTTTATGTAACTTTCATTTGTAACTATTTTTTTTTATATGTACAATATATATATATATTTGTAACTATTAAAATTTCTATCGAAAATATTTCCGGCTAGTATGTCCCGTTAGTAGGTAATAGTCATCAACTTTAACAAGGTTAATGATGCAGCATTGATGATATAATGATAATTAAGATCATCCGAAGCGCTGAGACGCCCCGTGTGAACTTGTGACCTAAATACTTTTCTGAGAGTAGCGACGTAATTCTGTAAGGTAATCTCTACGATGTATCAGCCCCCCAGATTAGATGCAAGAATCTATTCGATGCTGACAATTTTATTATTATTAGACGATCAACCATTTGTCAATGTCAAATCCAAAGAAAGTTGATCGTTTGTTATCGATGACAAATTGTCGATATTAATCTTGTATCTATACTGTTTTCAGGATTAGAAGATATCGGTGACAGTTCACATTTTCCGGTTCACTCATACTACTTGCGAGTAACTAATATACTATTTTCCAAAAAAATATTTTAATTTCCATTTTATAACATTGCAAAAATACAATATACATAACTAAGAAATAATTTCAGCACATTAATATAGCTTGATAATTTTAAAAATTAAGAAATAGGATATCCTTAAAATACTTACTGCATGAAACGGAACATATACCTATAGTGATTGACAATGCTTGATCGACAGGGAAATTCAAAAAAGTATCGATATATGTTATATCGATTATTTTTGAATAGGTTTATCAATATCGAAATATTTTTAACTACCAAAAAATTTCGATATATCGGTACGATATCAAAGAGAGAGAGAATATTCTTACATTACTAGGTAAATATCAATTAACAAACATAATTTCTCATAAATCCTGTAATAATTATCTGAAATTAAGAACAACGATAATATTGCAGTATGATACATGTGTGCAAAGTTGGTAATTACACACGAGGCGGTATTAAGCAGTAAGACAGTGATAAGGAAATAGAATTTGGAAAATAAAAGCACTAAAATGAAAATCGATTAGACTTTCTTTATTAACTTTCTCGATACAACAAAAAAATCGATTGGATATCGTTAAGGCGCATGACTATAATTGTCAAAAGTGAACTGTCACCGATATCTTCTAATCCTGAAAACAGTATAGGATGGTAAGAAGCGCTCGTGTTGTAGCATGATTAGCCGTTCTTAATCGATCGGCAAAGTTAAGCTACGCCTGTCGTGTTCGGTACCTAGATGGGTGACCGCCTAGTGGTATTTCAAATCGAGCGCTTCCGTGCTTCGGAAGGCACATAAAGCCGTTGGTCCCGGTTATCACTTAATTGCGATAGTCGTTAAGCTAGTTGGATGCCTCTTAGGCGGCTTGAAAAATTCCAACAGTAGGTTGACCACTAGCCTACCTCCACCGATCCGCAGTGGGCACTAAAAGCTTGTTGTTTCTTCCAACGTAATATTTGACTGCGAAAAAAGAGAGACAGCATCAGAGCCGTCGGTTATCAGTCGGTAAATTCCGCAGATCACTCGCGGCCGCTTCGCTAGGTCGTCATTCATGATTTCGCATATCATAAAACTTGTTCCAGGCGTATACTTCTTGTGAAAAAATCTTACAAGTTTGTGAAAAAAAGTTAGTTATTTAGAATCTCCAATACATTTGCAAGCCTGGTATCTAAATGTTATCTTTACTTAAAAAAATTATAGGTACATTAGATATGGCCAAAGTTCAGGTAAAATTTGAGCAAAAACGCTGTTTTTCGGAGGTTGTTACTGAATTTGTTTCACACTTTTTTTTAATTTCGCCTAGATACACGGCTAGATATAGTGCACAAGATACTAATTTGTTCAAAACATCTAACGAAAAATGTTTAACAACGCCATAATAAGTACAGAGGTTTTGTATGATAAGTATGGCGAATTGAGTGCTCTTAAGGGGGACACTTTGTTCTTGTGTTCTTTATATATAGCACTTGGACTACGTTACACTATTATAACTATCAATACACTAACTCAAACGATTTAGTTCTTTTGAGTCGTCTCACTGTCTGTGTGATCGAGGAGCTGGATTGCCTCGATGTTCACATGATGATGAAGCCGGTTGTGGTGAGCTTCTGCATATTCTTTTATCACTGTCTGTACGAACTCCACTTTTAGGTCCCGATGGAGGTCGACATTTCCGATGTACCAAGGGGTATTCACTATTTCCCTCAGTACCTTGTTCTGGAAGCGTTGGATGATCAAGATATTGCTCTGTTTGGTGCAGCTTCATAGCTGTATACCATAAGTCCATACTAGCATAAGGACTTATTTAAATAATACAAGTTATTGTGTATTGACAGCTTAGAGTGTTTTCCAAGCAGCCAATATATTATTTTATACCGTAGGTATAATTCGTTGATTTTCTTCTTGACGTGAGCTTTCCAGCGTAGCTTTACATCAAGCGTCATGCCGAGATATTTAGCTGTATTCTCATATGGGATTTGTTTGCCATCAATATAGACTGGAGAATACTGGTGTTTCATATTAATAAAGTCTATGTGAATAGATTTGGATTCATTAAGTTAATTCTCAATTTTTTTGTCCAATTATTAACTTGATCAATAGCTGTTTCAACCTTATCAATTGCCTCCTTGTGGCTATTCCCTGTAGCCATTATGGCAGTATCGTCAGCAAAGGTAACGATGGTGTTGTTTTCAAGTTCAGAATATCACAGGTGTATAAAAGATACAGGACCGGACCCAATACACTACCTTGTGGTACACCAGCTCTTATTTCTTTCAGTTCAGAGTAGGCATCTTCTTGCCTCATTCAATATAAACTAGATTAACTAAATTAATTAAAAAACCATCGCCTTTAAATTATTATTAACCTTACTAGAGTTGACCACGTTCTATGCATTTTTTTTAATTATAAGAAAATGTTTGATATGAATGATTATTACTCAAATTATTTGTAACCTGCTTGAAAAGTCTAATCTTGCAAGCGTAAGCTATGTTTTGCAACAAGCTTTATTATGACAATTCTGATTCTGATTATTTTTTGTGCCACAGTGTATATACAATCAAGTACCTAGTATGTTTTTACGTGTTTTAGTTAGTGAATCGAGTTCTCGTTTTGTTTTAAATACCAATAAATGTATACAAATGTATAAAATTGAAGTGTCTAGATTGATTGTAATATAAAAATAACAGCATTTTAATAATTCCTACTTCCTACTGAAAGTATTTAGGGTACTTAAACCAAACAACAAAACCAGTTTTTAAAATTTCTGTCTGCCTATTTGTTCCGGAGTTCCGGCTAATCTCCAAAATGGCTGGACAAATTTTGACGTGATTTTCACTGGCAGATTTTATAAATAATAAAATTATAAAAGGACTTAGTAGCTGAGTCCTTTTTAAGGCGTGAAGTTCATCATAGTAGCCTTTTGTAGACAAAAAATATGGAATGTTTTTAAGGCATGTACCTATATGTAGGTATGTATAGATAAACTCAGTCAGAATACAATAATTGTTTATTTTGAATTTTAAAAATATAGTATTTTTTCGTGATTTGGCTACTTTTGAATGATAAAACAAAAATAATAAAATAAAAAATAAAATAATATTTATTAGTTTCAAAATAATTTTACAAATAGATGCGGTCTCCAGTCCCCACACTAGGATTCCCTGTGTTGTGGGGACTGGTCCCTTCCAGAATGTTTTACACTTAACTTTTTTTTTTTTTACATTTTATTAACCTGTGTGTATGTGTGCGTGTGTGTGTGTATGTGCGTGTGTGTGTTTTTTTTTAATTTGACAAACGCGCAAATGCAAGACTGCGGCCTAGATTAGACTTATCGTATATAAAAAAAAAGTTGTTATTGGTTTTTTTTACAGCTATTTGGCGAATAATAAAGTTATCTCTGTATATCGTTTTATACATTTATTATTATAAATAAAAATTGGTGCAAGTGTTAGCATAATAAACACCTAAGCTAATTTGAATACAATGGAAAAGGAGTCGGCTAGTAATCCCCCGGAAATCAGAAAATTATATAGTAATAGATGTAAATACGTATCAGTACTCAATTATATAGGTAATTGATCTCATACATTTAAATAAATAATATATTTTTGAACCTAACCTTTAGGTGCCGATCCCACAGAAAAGAGTTCTAGAGTTCCGCGTTCCGAGTTCTGCATTCCACGTTGACTGTAAGCTATGTGGGGCCTTTGAAAGTAAAAAAACTGTATGATGTGCGATCAGTAGCGAATATTGCAGAACTCTAGACTGCTTGCTGTGTGCACAATAGTCAACACGGAATGCAGAACTCTATAATTAATAATCTTAATCTAAAATAATAAAGCTGAAGAGTTTTTGTTTGTTTAAACGCGCTAATCTCTGGAACAATTATAGTAATATAATAATAAAATCTTTATTGGAATAGAAGAAGTGTACAAAAAATTTACGGTTCCCTGGTATCTAAAAAAATCTGTATCTTATCTAAGACTACACTAGTAAGGGAAGACCTATCTAGGTACCAGTCTTTCCTTACTAGTGATGCTTTGTTCTATATCTTAACAATAGTTCATATTATATGTATAGACACAAAAGTAATAATAACTATAGTTTAAATAAGTTATTTGTTAAAAAAATCATTTTTATACAAGCTTTTTTTGAATGACTGTACTTGCATTGTCATATTTGTCATCCAATATACTAATGTATACCAAATATCAAGTCAATCCGACCACTGGAAGTGGGTGAAATTCGACCTGCAAGATTCCACCCGAACAAACATATATACATACATTGCAAGTTAAATAAAAGCTTGTAAAAAAATAATTATTATAAGTTAGGTTACAAAATACCAAGATTATAAAAAAATAAATAAAAAAAAAATCACTAATAGAAAGCTACATTATCCCTGAGTGTTATATTTTTTTATCCCGGGACCGCGAGTGAAACCGCGGGGGCAGCTAATAAATTACTGATATACTAGTAGCATGGACGAATAAAAACTAGTGTAGTAATATATTAAAGCTGAAGAGTTTGTTTATTTTTTATTTGAACGCACCTTTCTCGAGAAGTACCGAACAAATTAAAAAATATATTTTGCGTTTGATAGCCCAATTCTTGAAGGTGCGGCTTCGTAACGTTATATTATAATATGACGTAACGAAGCCGCGGGGCACAGCAAAATTTTAATATACAGTATAGAATTAGTAATTCTAATAATGTTATTGAATTAAATCTATATAGGTACCTATATATAATTTTTTTGCCGTACGTCTTGCTAAAACTCGAGTCCCCTCAATTTAGGGTAGGGTAGGGTAGGGTAGGGTAGGACACCACGCGAACGTAGTCGCGCCGGGCAGCTAGTCACAAATGAGTATCCAGCTCATGGTTGTGACTCTTGCGTGATTAATGGTTTAAGATATTTATTTCTCAAAAGATTAGAAATCACTTTACATGAGAAATAAAAAAAAACTTTTGAGCGTTTGTTGGTAGATGTCAAAAAAGTTAAATTAATATAGTAGTGTGGCGTCATGGCGAGCTCAAAATGCAACTAAGCAAATTGAGTATCGCGTAACGAATATAGCCGGAGCTCGTCAGTCGCTTACATCCCACAGCCCTGTCGCGTTGCCTATTAAATTCTTGTAAAACTGTGTTAATGTAATAATATAAATTTGGAGTCAGAAAAACTTATTTTATTTATTGATATCCACTTCATCTGGTACAATTCGTATAGAACTATAATTCCAATTTCCGGTAAATAAAAGGCCAGCCACAAGTGTAGTTAAAGTGGTAACCACCGACGAACAGTAACCTTGTGATATAATATGTAATTACAGCGTAGTAAGCGACTCACGGAACCGGCAGGGCAGGACTTAAACGCGTAATATAATAGTGGCAATATTGTGCAAAGATGACTACAGTGCCCGGAAAAATGACTGTTCCTGGTGCGGCTGGTATGCTCGGCACGGGCAGCGCCGACCCGGAAAAATCAACGTGCAGCGTGACAGAAGGAGTTTCACAGGTAGCAATGGTCACGGTTCAAATGAGGGTACCGGAATTTTGGTCAGATATGCCAAGATTATGGTTCGCCCAGTTTGAATCCATAATGGCACCGCAAAAGCAGAGTGACAACACAAAATTTGATATGGTAATAGCAAAATTAACTAAGGAAGCGCTGAGACAAGTCAGCGATCTGTTACAGTCTCCACCTTCAGCTGGGAAATATATAGCTTTGAAGGAGCGATTAATGATGGTATATGAGGAAAGCGCGGAAAAGCAGTTCCAGAAACTTGTGAGTGACATGGACCTAGGTACGCAAAAACCATCACAACTTTTGCGTAGGATGGCGGATTTGGCGAAGAACTGCGGCATCACCGACGATCCATTAAAAAAACTGTGGATAAACCGCTTACCACCAAGTGTAAGGGCAGTTTTGACGGTGAGCGGAGATACTAAATTGGAAAATCTTGCAGCAATAGCAGACAAGATTTTGGAAAATCTGGGAAGTGGCGAGATCGCTTCCGTTTCAGCAGCAAGTACTTCGACATCAACGAATGACAATACGGACATGGTGAGCTGCATGCGTTCATTAACCATGGAAGTTCAGCAGCTACGTAGTGAGGTTAATTCAATACGGTCACGTGGCAGGAGTTTTGGACGAGGAGACAGGCGTTGGTCACAACACAGATACAGGTCCAGGAGCAAGTCGGCACCACGACGAGCTACAACCAGTCCTGAATGGTTATGCCGATTTCACTATCGTTACAAGGAGAATGCTAAGGCGTGCGAGACACCATGCAATTGGTCCAGCATGCAAAAGCATAAGGAAAACTAGGAGCGGTACTATCAGCGACGGTGGATGATCTTACCGCTGGAAACCACCGATTGTGTGTAAAGGACTTTACAAGTGGCATTACGTATCTAGTGGACACAGGTGCCAACGTATCCGTCATTCCCGTGAGTAAAGTTAATATTCATAAACATAAGAGTGAGTGTAGTTATAAGCTTTTCGCAGCGAATAACACTATGATTAAAACCTATGGGGTAGTGAACCTTGAACTTAATTTAGGCTTGCGTAGGAATTATAAGTGGACTTTTATAATTTGTGATGTCAAACAGCCCATTATAGGAGCTGATTTTCTTAAAACTCATCAGTTAATTGTTGATTTGCATAACAAAAAATTGATTGACGGTCTCACCAATTTATATAGGAAAGGATCTATTATTAGGTATGATGAACCTTCGTTGACAAGTATACAAAATGATAATCCATATCGAGAATTATTGGAGGAATTTTCAGAAATTACTAAACCGATTTCTTACAGAGAACCATCAAGTCACAATACTTTACATCACATTGAGACTACAGGTCCTCCCGTTTTCGCTCGTGCTAGACCTTTACCTCCACAGAGATATAAGTTAGTGAAAGAGGAGTTTAGATTAATGCAAGAATTAGGTATTTGCAGGCCTTCAAAGAGTCCTTGGGCCAGTCCTTTGCATGTTGTTCCTAAGAAAGACGGACAGATCAGACCCTGTGGTGACTATCGTGCACTCAACGCGATCACGAAGCCAGACAGGTACCCGATCCCAAGACTGCAGGACTTTACTTATGGATTAGCAGGCAAGACAATTTTTTCTCGTTTAGACATTAATAGAGCATACCATAATGTTAGCGTAAGTCAGCAGGATATAGAGAAAACGGCAATCATAACCCCGTTTGGTTTATTTGAATTCCCTAGGATGACGTTTGGCCTACGAAACGCCGCTCAGACGTTTCAAAGGTTCATGAACAACTCGGTGTTACAAGGATTAGATTATTTAGGAAATCATGGCGACAGCAATAACAAAAATTCATATTTGTTTTGCTACATCGATGACGTCATCCTGGCTAGTGATGACGAAATTCTGCATAAAGAGCATTTAAAACAGGTTTTTAAAAGGTTTGAACAGTTTGGAATTACTATTAATTTGTCTAAATGTGAATTCGGTCAATCACAGATACAATTTTTAGGATACGAAGTTTCTACAGAGGGCATTAAGCCATTAGCATCGAAAGTTGACGCAATTCAGAACTACCCAAGGCCGGAAACCGTTGAGCAACTTCGACGATTTCTAGGCATGACAAATTTTTATAGGTTACATATAGCACACGCCGCAGAAATTCAAGCGGAACTTAATAAATTTTTACATGGTGCTAAGAAAAAAGATAAGACTAGGATCGATTGGGATAGTAAGGCTATAGACGCTTTTGAGCAATGCAAAAATAGTTTGAAAAACGCCGTAACATTAACGCATCCAGAATCAGAAGGTCCGTTAACGATTATGTGCGACGCATCAGATAAATGTGTCGGAGCTGTTTTACAGCAAAGAATTAATAACGAGTGGAAGCCGTTAGGTTATTATTCCAAAAAACTTTCAGAAGCTCAGCAAAAGTACAGTACTTATGACCGAGAACTTTTAGCTATTTATTTATCGATTATTCACTTTCGTAATATGATAGAGGGACGACAGTTGACGATTATGACGGATCATAAACCTCTTACATTCGCATTTTCTAAAGTAGGTACGGATCGCGAAACACCAAGACGGACGCGTCAGTTATTGTATATCAGCGAGTTCACAAGCGATATACAACACGTAAGCGGTAACGAGAACCCCGTTGCTGACGCATTATCACGAGTAGTTGAGTCTATTGTTTGTCCAAGCGTTATCAATTACGATGAAGTAGCGCAGGCGCAGGAAAAAGATAGTCAAGTTTCACACATGTTAGCACAAACTGTAGGTAATGTATCACTAAAGAAGCTACATTCGCCGTTGTGTAATAGGGATATTTATTGCGATATTTCAGGGGATAATGTAAGACCATACCTACCTTTGGCATTCCGAAAATTAGCTTTTGATACAGTTCACAATATTAGTCATCCAGGAATTAGAGCCACGAGAAAAATGGTTTCGAAACGATATTTTTGGCCTGGTATGAATAGGGACATATCTATATGGGCAAGGTCATGTTTACAGTGTCAAAAAGTAAAGGTACAACGACACACAGTGTCGGACCTAGGTAGCTTTCCACAAGCGGACAGGTTCGAGCACATTCATGTAGATATTGTCGGCCCTTTACCTACATCTAAGGAAGGTTATCGATATTGCGTGACGATAATAGATCGATATACGCGATGGCCGGAAGCTATACCAACAACAGATATTACGGCAGAAACAGTAGCCAAAGCGATATACGAAGGTTGGATTTGCAGATTTGGTTGCCCTAGCAGATTAACAAGCGACCAGGGTAGACAGTTTGAGAGCGATCTATTCAGTAGTTTAATGAAAATATTAGGTATACAAAAAATTCGCACTACCGCGTATCATCCACAGGCAAATGGGATGGTTGAGAGATTGCATCGTTCTATGAAAGTAGCAATAAAAGCTCGTTTGTTAGATAATAGGTCATGGGTTGATGAGCTACCGACAGTCATGTTAGGACTTCGCGCAGCTAGCAAAAGTGACAATAATGTAAGCACGGCAGAATTAGTTTTAGGACACACGTTGCGTCTGCCTGGCGATTTTTACGCATACGACGTAAATACAAAGGTAAGTGATCAACATACTTATGTAGAGCAGTTAAGAAAAATATTGAATAGCCTAAGACCACAGTCGCGAGCGACTAGCGATTCGAGGAAAATTTTTGTTCATAAAGATTTGTACACTTGTCCATTTGTGTTTTTAAGAAATGATATGGTACGGAAGCCACTAACACCTACATATAGCGGCCCATACCAAGTCCTTAATAGGTCACAAAAATATTTTCTTATCAAAATTAGAGATCGTCAATCAAACGTCAGTATAGATAGACTTAAACCCGCATATTACGTAAACGATGATAATGCTTGTAATAACGACAGCACAAATTCAGATAAAAATGTAGATGTTAGGTCAGTGGAGCAAAACTCGCTACCGCCTATCACTAAAACTACGCGCAGTGGTCGCATAGTTAGGCAACCGGTGCGTTTTTTGCTCACCTAGACAAATAATTAGTAGGTCAAGCAACGATTGATATATTGTGGAAATAATTTAAGAGAAACATTAGTCTTAAGAAGCTTCACTGCAATACATTTATACAGTAAATAGTTTTATTGTAAAATCGTCTGTTGAGATGGGAAACTATCATAACAAGGAAATTATAGCCTCAGCTCAAGCTTCAGTTGTAGAAGGACAGCAACAGCTCGAGAGTAAATTAAATTACTTCGGCATTATACTAATTGCAATAGTTGTGATTTTAGCCTTGTTTTTATGCTACGCAATCCGGAGTGGCTATGTAAGCCACCTACGTGGATGGCTTAGAAAAGAAGTAAATAAAATAGCGTCGGCCGGTGGTCAGCCCGCCAACGCTTCAGTCGCTGCACCAGCAGCAGGTTATGTGTGAACGAAAAGTGTAAATTATTTTTTATTTTTTTTTTGTTTATGGTGTTTACCTAAGTGAATTGCAGTGAAGTATAATTATAAGTGAAATATAAGTATAAAGGTAAATATGTACTTAATGTCCCAAAAGAGAGACACATGTTATTTTTTCTTCATGATATTTTTATTATAGTTTTGAAATATTAAATGTGAAATAATGAAATGTAATGCAATGTACTCGTCACGTATGGTTGTCATTGTATAGGTACGCAGTAGAGTAACAATGATACCTGATACCATGCACTTATCAGCATTCATATTATGAATTGAGCGACTTGTAAGCATGGCTAGGTACAGTCGGAAACATAATTGTTAATTTTTTATTTTACTTGTGTGTATTAATTTTTATTTAATTTTTTTTTACTTTTGGCAAAAAAAATCAAATAAGAGGGGGTGTGATGTGGCGTCATGGCGAGCTCAAAATGCAACTAAGCAAATTGAGTATCGCGTAACGAATATAGCCGGAGCTCGTCAGTCGCTTACATCCCACAGCCCTGTCGCGTTGCCTATTAAATTCTTGTAAAACTGTGTTAATGTAATAATATAAATTTGGAGTCAGAAAAACTTATTTTATTTATTGATATCCACTTCATCTGGTACAATTCGTATAGAACTATAATTCCAATTTCCGGTAAATAAAAGGCCAGCCACAAGTGTAGTTAAAGTAGGTAGATGAAAAGAAAACAAACAATTACACATATTTATTTCGATATATGTGCAATATGTGCATGATACAAGCGTTTATTTCCAGAGACAAATCAGTGCTACGAATAATATCAATTTGGCCAGCCGTCGCCTTGAGGAGGAACCTGAGGAAAGACGTGAGCAGCAACCACTGCCCCCCGAAGTCACGAATCAAGAAACTAATTGTGTTACATCAAATGATACAACAAATTACAGTGCGGTCTACTACGAACCGAGTTTTCCAAGAAAAACTCCAACTGATAGTGATAATAAGTACACATATGTGGATTGTGCCCATATTGGAGAGAGACATGCAACAGCATTCGATGCTGTAGCTACGAAAATTGCCTTGGAGGATGCCATAAGGAAGAACAAACGTGATTACTCTAATCTAAAGGAAATTTGCAGGCCAGGGTATTGTGTGATGCGTGCACATGGTCGTAAGAAGACATTGACAACTTCTGCGACTGATGACACTAGCAAGGATCATATAAATATAACATATGCGTGTGTAACTGACGCTTAGTGTGGCTATTAATTAAGGTAAACTCGAAGATGAATTATCCAGTTTTGTCAAAAACTAAGATGCAAGGAGTAGTTTAAAGGATTAGATCAGTGTTTTTCAATCTGTTGGTCGCGACCCTAGGGGGGTCACGAAACCTTAGTCGGGGGGTCGCCGGCAGAAGGAAAAAGGCAAAGTAGACTTCGCGGGCGTCCAACTTACCTCTTACTTAGGGTACATTCCGAAATGGATAATATCGATCACAGCGATCACGGCAATAATTTGCGTACCGAATTAGATATCATGCTTATGACAGCTGAGAACTATCAACAATTCGGAACGCCCGTTATCGCGCTCACAGTATTCAAAACAGAACATTTGAGAATTTAATTAAAATCTGAATTATCAATGCGCTAGGACTCCTTATATCTTTTATAAGTTGACTCGCAAAAAGGAATATCTGCTTTTTTATTATTTTTCTCTCATAAAATCATAAAAAGTATCTTTGCCAAATAGAAAACCAAGAATCTTATAAGATTTTTGCCGTCACTTTTGACAGCGCTCACGGTGATATCAGTTTAGGGCATGGTCGGTGTGAGCGCAAGATGGCGCATGTCATGACGTCATCTATGACGTTTCACGGGACATCGTGAGGGCGCTCACGGTAATATGGAACGGGTTTAAGCACGCTCAAATCGATTACAGCGATTACAGCGGTAATTCGGAATGCAGCCTTAGTTGCAATCCTCTAGCGGCTTCTTCCTCTCGCAGACTAATAAGTAAAGGTATCAAAATAAAGAAAATCATTATCGTAGACTTTTAATTTATAAATTTCTTTCTTTCCTCCGTGATAAATTCTTTGTCTGTCTGACAAAGGGGTCACGAAATCAATAAGATTGAAAAACACTGGATTAGATTATTTAGACATTTATTAATAAAGAATTTAACCCGTTGGTTCTTGCGAGGGACGCGCTTCCTATCAATTGATGTAATTGTTATATTTTTAACCGCGAGCCAAGTTATTTTAATATGACATTTGAACGGTAGCATTGTAGAACTTATAAAGAACATTCAATACCCAGAAGTATGTCTGTCTATCCTTTTAACATAACTCAAATTTCATTCATGGAAATGGTGTGGTTGAAAAAGTACTCCACTTATTCTACTCGGTACGACAGACAGACTTAGGTGGTTTGTTCCACAGATGTAAATTAAATTCATGATAATAGTAGTAGGATAGATAGTAGTTGATGTATTGTGCTTAAAGAAATATGGAGGAGCAAATGGTGGATCGTGAGATGACCCAATTTTTCATGTTTCTTAAGTTGCTTTTCACTCAACTAAAATCGCTACTTTACCAAAAATTGTTTAATTACAATAAACTTATAGTAAATAATGTACGAATTTCATTGTATGTAACTTCTTTTTTTTTTTTTTTTTTTATACCACTAAGGTGGCAAACAAGCATACGGCCCGCCTGATGGTAAGCAGTTACCGTAGCCTATGGACGCTTGCAACACCAGGGGCATCACTCGCGCGTTGCCGACCCTGAAGAAATCTCTTCAGACCCTTCTAGCTAATTAAGGCCAAACGACAGGTAAGTTTGTTTAACGTAATAGGAAATCGTTGACGATCGGGATATTATTATAATTATATTGCGCATTTATATATATTTTTTTATATTAAAATAAATAACTAAAATTTCCAAAAAGTTATTTATCAAAAAATCATAACATTAAAAACCAAAGATACAAGTTTCCATATACAGCAAAAATAAATTGACATTACAAAATAATTAGCTATTTTCAACCAAAACTGTTTTTTCTTTGCGTATTCGGTATCTTTTAAACCATCTTTTATAATGTATCTCCGGATACCCACACACCAAATTTGTATGTACTCGTTCCATTTTAACTGTTTTATGTCAAAATTATATATTTTTTTATCAGAATCTGTCATTCCTCGTGATAGTTTCGTTAAACTCTCCATATCAAAAAACCATTCATTCAGCGTGAAGTTTGATAAAAGAATTGACATTTTATTAATTTTCCCATATATTTTCTGGAACCTGTAAAACAAACAATAGTAAAATATACCTTTTCACATCTAAGGAGGCAAGCAGAGGATTCATAAGAAGAGTATTAAAAAGTATTCTAAACAAAGGTTTTAAGAAAGAAATGATTCTATTTTTCGATTTTGTAGAAAACATGAACGCATGAGCGAAAATTAATATGACCATCCACTAAATATTACCGTGCACTAAATATGATCGTGCACTAAACATGACTGTGCACCGTGCACTAAATTATGACCGTGCACTAAATATGACCATGCACTAAATATGACCGTGCACTAAATATGATCGTGCACTAAATATGAGCATGGACCAAATATACCCATGCACAATTAATTATACTTAAAATAACTATAGGTTTTCTTACACCGGGAGAAATTAGATACTTATATATAGAACTGCGATGAGTTTGAAGCTAGATACATAATATACTCACATTACTTTCTTTCCCAATAAAAGGCATATACCATCAAGAATATACGCAGGTATGTCATGTAGGAACCATGTTAATAGAGTAAACAAAAGCTTTGATTTTGTCGTCAGAATAAATGCTGCCCATGCGGCTTTAGGGGTAGGGAAGGCTTCTCCTACAGCCGTCATTTGACGAATCAAATGGCCTGAAAAAGAAGATTATTATTGGCTGAAAATTGCGACTGGCTTTGATGGCCGGTGCGCCACAGGTCATCGGTTCCCACTCAGAATATATTTTTGCGCATGTCTCTTGGCTCTTGGACATTATGAGTAAATTTCACAGGTAAATTTATTGTACAAGTAGTAGGTATTTCAGTTAACTGGTTTTCATAGCTTTATTCAGTTTCTAATCATTATGACCGTGTGTAAAGATTAACCTAGGTATTTGATTTAAAGTTATACAATTTTACTGTTCACTCAGAGCGATCGCTGCTTTGCACTTACGAAACTTAATAGGATTCTCAGTCGATGAAACAGTGTATATTTCTATCTCTTTTTGTGCTTGTCTGTCTTTCACTCCAGTCTGCCACCCAGCTGCTATGGTAGTATTATTGACGATGTCTCCAGGTACCAAGCTGACGTATTTATCCTCGTCACATTGAAGTACCCTCATTAAACCCAGTCCAGGGCCAAGTATCAGCTGTGAAATCATCAAAACATGATCAGTTCATTGAGAAAAAAAATGTTTTTGACCATGGACATTCTCAACATAAGTCATTTTAAAGGAAGTCATGTAAATCACAGGTTTAAAGGCAGCCCTGGCTCTTTGTAATATTATGTTACAAAGTGATATATATTTTTAAAACCTGAGTTTTACTAGACTAGTTTAAACCATCTCATGTAATAAGGGGGAAGTAATTACGTGGCCAATGATAGCAGGAATACACAGAATACAAAGGAACAGGCTCTCAAATGCAACTAAACCACCAGAAGATCCCTGACGACAAATTATCGACATGAAAAGCCTGCCAGACGGGTACAAGTTTAGTATCGTACAATAGTACCCAACTGATATGGCGCGCCGTGAATCTTCGTTCGCACAGAAAAGAAATTATGGCCCCGAAGATTAACGAAAGAATAATTAAAACTTACAATCAACCTTATATCACTACTATAGGGTTCATAATACACTGCAGCTGTTAGTTCCGTCTCACTCGCAAGTCACGCCCCTCCGCACGGCGCGCGCTAACATGGCGGCAGCTGCCGACCAATAGCGCTTCCCGCGCTTTGAAAATGTATCTTCTGCGCAGGTACATCGGTAAGCCATATTAGTTGGGTACTGAGCTATGCTTTCAAGATGCTATTCTGTCACCGAAAGCTCAAGTCCACTCAAGTTTTATTCTTCGGTTTTAGCAATCACTATCGAGCTCTCATTGCCTTACTGCGAGCCAGTTCCATACATATCACAATATCATGGCGGGTTTATTAATCGTTTTTGCTGTTTGTACTTACGCCACTGGCGCCATAGGCACAACTCATGTCCAACCATCCTGGAGTTGGTTCTCGATAGGTTGCCACCACTAGAAATAATTCAAAGGATAATTATGGCTACAAATTAGTTAACGCTGTGTAGAGAAAATTCATAGGTTTAATAATATTATGTTCTTCCCTAGACCCTAACCCCCTTATTCATAATAAAGTTATCAAACGTTGATTAGCTAAAATTCCTAAGTCTTCATCTGACAGGTGATATTTGATGATCGAAAGAATGTGACGGGGCACACTATTACACTGATTCAGTTAAAAAGCGATTATGAATAAGGGGGTAATTTTTTACTCTACCTTTGGCACCCTTACATTCTACTGGTATTAAAAATGAAAAATTGACAGTAAGTTTATTTGTCGGTTATTAATTTTCATGGAACTAGAGATTGGTTTTTGCAAATGGCTGACTGGAGAAGAACAAATCGTTTATAAATCCGAAATCTGACTGGGTCAGAAAACCACGAGTATATTAGCGGGGTTTTTTAGCTACTGTTTGTGAAGGCCTAGTTTATCAAAAAGAAATTACTTTGCAATTTCAATCAGTTGTTCATACCTATTGAAGGTCTGACGATGCAGATAGGCAGATCTCCAGAATAAGATCGGACTACCTCCTCAGCAACAGTCTTCGTAAATGTGTATGTGTTTGTCCAGTCTTTAGTGAGTCTGGAAGAATAGACAATCAACTAAGTTTTAGTAGAATTAACTTATCTCTCTGTATACAGTATATGTTGGCAAGTTATTGAGCACCTAAGTTCTACCGTATTGCTGGCATGGTTAAGCTTGTTTTTGACCACAATCTCGTCATTGTTTGTGATAATGTGGCCAAAAGAACAAAAAACTACCAGATGGGTATTAAATGACGAATCCATAGCATATAAGAAATCTTAACGACAGAATTTCAACTAGAGGTTAACAAAGTGCCATTGTACAGTGGAGTTACTGCTGCACCGATAACTCCAGCTCATTCTAGGCTACGAGCCCATGAACTTGCCACTGTGCTATAATCGTCTTTAAAATGTACTTACTCTGGTGTGATGTTCTTAAGTCTGTCTTCATCGACTGTCTCAGCAAGTTCAATCAGAGTGCTCGGGGGTACTGGACTGGGGTAGATTTTGTCAAGTATGGTCTGACCCCTGCGGCTAAACATCGAGTTTGCGTATACAGTGGATACGTGGACGAAGGACCTGGGAAAAAGGAAGCTTTAATTCTAGCTTCAACAATAATATTAGGATTATCAGCCTAATATAGTATTACGTGTCCATTTCGGTGATAACCATTTTAATAATGACTGGAATGAATACAATGTTAATTCAAAAAGGTTGCAATAAATGATAAAGTTAGATAGCAAAAGAGAAAGATGTTCTCCAAAAGTGAAATTCAAAGCTATAAATATTCATAGACTCTAGGAAGTTACTTGTGTCAAAATAACTGAAGTTACTACCATTAGGTGCTTGGTGATATATTTTCAACTTGATAAACCTATGCTGTTAATAGGCATGTCAGAAGCTGTAATGAGGGAAGTAGTTCCGAAATTAACAAGCTTCCGATGAAGGAAAACATCGTAACGAAACCATAGCAAGATGGTAGTATACTAATGGCCGATTCCTATAATTTACAGTTAAAATTAAACTCTTATATCTTTACTAATTATGAAGCAAAGACCTCAAAGCATTGCATAGCAGATCCTCCCATATGGAAGTAGCTATCACAGGTAAAACTAGTTTACGAAATTATCTATATGCCCAGTTTGGCAATAAAAAACCTACCATTGGTAAGAAAAACTATCCGTTTTTGTTTATAGAAACCGGGCATTAGTGGTTGACTGGCTACCACTTAAAAGTTGAAAAATTATCACCAAGTGACCTACCAGTGTATTCTGGCAGTTGCTTCTGCAAGTATGTTCCTTTTCTAGGCTTACCACTTTGGTCATTTGTGAGGTTGTAGTAAAACCCAGGACAATGTAAAAACTGACCTAAGGTTCTTGCACTCCTTGCCCAATTGTATAGTTTCTCTTGTTCCTCGAACGTTGATGAGAGTTGCCAGTTTGAGTGACTCGTCGAACCTCGTTGTTGCTGCTAGGTGGAATATTATGTGTACCTGGATTATAGGAATTATTTGTGGATTTACAAGATTGATAAGAGGAAATGCTGGTGGCGTTTGTTCCATACAAACGTAATCCTCAGTTTCCTCTCTGAATAATGACACTAGAGCAATGATTATTTTACCATGCAATCTGTAGGTAATACTGTATATCTCTCGGTTGTGTTTTTCTTCATAAAATAATTATTATAAGAATTAGATCACAAAAACTTGCCATTTTTAACGCCCTTATCAGACGTCCAGCGAACAAATTTGACGAATATAATAAAACAAAGGAAAACCGACAGACATAGCCAAAGCCCTACTTATTATGATTCTTGTTTTTTTTTTTAATCGACCCTGTTTTGGAGTAGGAAATCAGGAGAAATTTTAAAAACCTATTTTTAAAATTTCTTGCAGACATCCTTTCCTCTTAACAAGAATATTTTTTAAGGCTACTGACAATCTGTCCAGTTAGTTGATCCACCTAAGTTTAGAATATATATTCTAAACTTAGGTGGATCAACTAACTGGACAGATAAAAGGAGAAACTAACTGGTTGACAGAAGTACGCAGGCTCAAAACGCAGGATCTACCATGAAATTGTGTATACAGGTTCCTTAAATTACGAAGAGTATGTGAAAATTCGAAACCATACCCCGAGACCCTTGTAATCTTTTGAATTTTAAGACCTGGATTTATGAGGGTGTAAGAGTTTAAAATAGAGGATCGCGGAAGATTGAAAACCTATTCATCCATATTCTGTACCTCATTACACAGAGTCCTCCAGTCTTCATCGCAAATGCCAAGCCTCAGCTCTGTGACGTCACCACTGATTGTCTCAATACGATTGGCGAAGTCTGGTTTTATCTTACGTACAGTGTCGAATACCTGCAAATTGATTAACCCAAATTATTATTTAGAAGTTTAAAATCCCACGGTACCGCCCTCGTGGAAGAGTTTATGTTGTACTTCAGCCACATTTTACACAGATGTCACAAGCATAACATAAACACAACACATACTTAACACAATCACTACACCAACATAACACAAACACAACACAGACAACACAAACATAGCACAGACATAACAAAACTTATAGAAACATTTAAATCATTGTGGTATAAAAACACGTTACCGGATCATCCAGCACATCTGTGAGTCTTTCTCTCGCCGATTTTCCCTTCCTTGGACGAATCAGTAGATATATTCTCTTAATATCGCACGATCTGGAAAACGCATACTTATTAATTTTAAGTGAAGAGCAGCGCCGGCCCCAAAAATGGCGATGATTCTAATGAGAATAGGCATGTTTGATGAGGAATTAAATTAAGGTATTCATAGCTCAGTGATGAATGATAAAATGACCTGGAACTTTTGGTGATGGAAAACTTCGTGAGGAAACCATAGTAAAGCCTGCATGGCAATACAAGGGGGGTTCTTAATGTGTTGACAAAGCCTAGAATGCAAATGGCTCTCAAGTGCCGGATCAAACCTGAATAGCTTCTCAACCAGCAGTTTCCCGAGAAACCCCGACCCTCCAGTCACGAACACCACGGCGTTGTTATAGAACTGCTGGATGTTGGAGTCGCCTCTCGCTGAGGCTGCGTTCATGGCGTCTGCCAGTGCCTTCTGATGAGACAGCATTGCTATTTCTGCTTCTAAGGCTGGATCCATTATTACTATTAAAAAAATATGAGTTGTCAGTCAGACAGAAATTTTACTTAATTTCCTCATGTAGTGTGCAGGGTTAGCAGAACACGGTCAAATAAATTATATTAAAATTTATCCTGGGTCATTCTTTGAACTCGGTCATTTGATCCCGAGAGAGCTTGTACAAACTTAGCAAAAACCGCTTTCTTATCGCCTTCGTAGCGTGATCATTTCGAATAGATGTCATTTTAGACAGTATTGTCCGTCTACCATCTGCGCCTGCGGTCTACCGCTACCAAGAATCTTATATAATATATAAGATTCTTGACCGCATCTTGACCGCTACTCATCCGCTACTGTCAAATGCTTACTATTAGAAATCTATGGTCTACCTCTAAAGGTGAACGCACACTTATCCGAGCCGAACGCGCCGAACGCGTCGAACGAAACGAATTTTAGAATTCTGTATATGAAATCTTATGAAAGCTCGCACACTCGCCCGTGTCGAATCGTCCGAATCTGGAGAAGATTTCCTATACAAATTCTTAAATTCGTTTCGTTCGGTGCGTTCGGCTGGGATAAGTGTGCGTTCACCTTAACACGGAAAAATTTAAAAGGTAATGCTCTAGGCTCTAACTAAAATTAAAAGGTATTACGACATAACTCTCACGTTAAGATGCAGCGTAGACGAACGAGTCTGAGGCACACAAAAAGAAACTAAAAAAAATATTATTATTTTGTGTCTATTTGTGTGCCCCAGACTTCTTTCTACAAAAATTCTGTCGTCTGCACTGCACCTAATGTTTTTTCATCGTACCTGTGTTCACGGACCGTACTCTTGTACAGTCGCTCTATTAATATTTTAACTCTATGATTTATTATATCATCTACCCTTTAAAATATTTGACTTTTATAAGATGGTCTAAATCAGACGGATCTAACGGAGGCCATCTACATGATAGTAATCTAAACTAGCATTTTTTCACATTGTGACTTCTATACAAAATATGCTCTTAGGTATTTTATTTTTAAGTTGTAAAACTTATCTACGAAAATATTAATTTAGTCAGATTGTTCAAACAATATTAATATAATTCTGCTGAGTTTCTTGCCAGTTCTTCTCAGTTGAATGCCGACTTCTGAACTGGTGGTAACTTCAGTATAGCTTTGACCTTCATAAGTGCCCCTACTGGGGCCTAAACTGAATTTGGCACACTTAAAAAAATACATACCAAATTATAATTTT
Organism: Polyploca ridens; assembly: GCA_951394255.1. NCBI lineage: Eukaryota > Metazoa > Arthropoda > Insecta > Lepidoptera > Drepanidae > Polyploca > Polyploca ridens. Next base: position 18,912,516 of record OX596243.1, read on the forward strand.
ATTATAAAATCACTAGCACTCTCACTGACACACAAAACATTAATAAAAAAACACTATTGACCCATCACTCTAGATGCGTTATCAATTTTGATAATAATTTCAAACAATCATAAGCACACGTTTGGCTTCATAAACATGTCTTGATTATCTAGATCTAAAATCTAAAACTACGTGACTTTTTAACATTTTACTTGATACTTTAAACACGTTTTATTAGGCACTAGCTTATCCTCCGGTTTTATTCATGTTGTAGGTTTTTTATATTAGCCCGCTCTCCAGGACAATGTAGCTTCCTATTAGTGAAAGAATTTTCAGGATCGGATAATTAATTCCTGAGATTACCCCTTACATCCAAACTTACCAACTTTATAATATAAGTAGCTGTCCCCCATGGTTTCTCCCACGTTCCTAGATTTAAAAAATGCCTATAAACTCGAGAATTATGTAGCTATTCCTGAAAGAATTTTCAGAACGGGATCTGTAGTTCCTGTTACATATTTAAACAAACAAACAATCAAACAAAAAACTCTTCAGCATTATTATACAGGTCGTTGTTTTGGTCAGCGACGAGCGACTCAGGGTCGATAATACAAATGATACTGGTGCTAAAAAAAATATAAAAAAATACTTATTTTTTTTAAATAATAAAAATAAAAAATAAAAAAATTTGAAAATCATGTAATAAGCTAAAGTGTAGACATAATACTCTAAGGGAGTACGAGGGAGTAAAGGGGTGAGGCGATGGCGGCTTACGCCTAGCTCTAGTCTGTGGACGTGCCTAGTAACCATACTTTGCGGTAATTTTATTTCAAATTGAATAAGGTATTTCTCAACATATTTAAAGTATTTAATGGAATTAAGTCCATTTTTGGGGAATATATATTTTGTACTCCCGCTCCTGGGTCGCTTGTCGCCGACCAAAACAACACCCTGTATTAGTATCTAGGTACATGTAGATAACTCATTATAAACTACATAATTATAATACAGTCCATAATGTCCTACTGCTGAGCATAGGCTTCCTTTAACACAATGAGGATGAAAAATAATGGATCCTGGTTTTTAGAAATAGATTTTCGACCTCTTTTCAACCTCTAATGGGAAGAATTTCCATAAACCCTTTCTTAGTGGATTCCTTAAGGGATTCCTACGTTATCGATGGAACTTGTGTACACAGAAAGCACATAGATAATACGCTACTTACAAAAAGAAGAAAGGAAACACAAAGTAACACGAACATTTTATTAAATTAACTCTTGAACTAATTAATTATATCAAGAAATCACAGCTGGAAATATAAAAATCAAAATCAAAAAGTATTTATTCAATTACAAAATGACTACACCGGTTTCAAATACAACTTGAACTGAGTAAGACTCCGGCAAGAAACCATAAATTAATCAATTTATAGTTTTCTTTTTACTTCATTTATTGTAATGCTGAAATCGCAAGAAATAATAATAATCATTAAAGATAATAATAATAATAATCATTAATTCACTCCCACATAAAACAAAGAACATTTTAAAAATTTTATTTAGGCAGGTACATTTAGAATAGAATAGAATAGAATAGAATAATTGTTTATTTGTAGCATAAATACACTTATTTGGATACAAGCTTAGCAAACAAAGTACAAATAAAGGTACAAATAAAGCAATAAAGTTGTCTTAGGGCCGATTGTTCAATCCTCAGATAAAAGGTCTAATAACTGTCTAACGAATAAAGTTATCTGGCTGTTTATCAGTCTGATAATTGGTCACCTATTTTTCAATCGTCATTTATTCCATGGACAACTATCTGACCGAATATTTCAACTCTGGCCACTTAAACTTCCGGTAGGTGAAACAAATATATTGCGTACCTATGCGTTAGAGCAGGGCAGACTATTTGTATTCATTTTGTGTCAACCAGATGTCCAAATGTCATTATATTTTTTTGGTTGTTACGTAGGTAGTCAAGTATCAGGCGACGCGGAGGAGCTTTTAAAAAACAATTATTTAAAAGTTTTATACGTTTATTCTCTTCAAGAGTGAATCTAAGACTAGCTTAATTCTAGCTTAAGACTATCGGGTCTGCGCAGCAGACCACCTCAGAGCCGATCGGTTTATCGCGTAGCGTTTGCCGACTCAGCGTCATGCTTATTAGAAAATGGAACGCTGACGCGGGATATTGGTTGAGTCGACAGACGTAACTCCTCCCTCCTCAAGTTCGAAGTTCTCGGGAGAACTTCGAAAGCAATATTTTGAACATAAGTTCGAATAATGCTTATAGACTAAGTAACAAAGGATTACAAATATCAGGAAATAGATTCCAAGTGTCCAAACGCTTATACTATGCACTTCGATAATTGCCCTTTCACTTTCACTATTTACGGTGTCACTAACACTTTTCTTTAACGCCAATGACAGTATCTTTAGGTCATCCAGGTCGACGCCTTCCATATTTACAGGTGTTGAGAATTTAGTTTCATCAGGCGAGGAAACCGGAGGCAAGTTCACGGTTGGTAACTTTGGGTATGTTATGTTTTCCATATATATCTGATGCATTTTTAGTATGGTATCCTGAATTTTCACCTCGCAGGGATCGTCCAAGGTAAGTACGTAGGTGCCTTTAACCCTTTGTCGAGTTATTTCATCTATGCATGTTCTTGTGAGTAGCTCTTCATCTCTACTATAGAGAATCCATCTATTAGTTTGCAGAAACTGGATTCTGACCTTTTCAATGGTTATGGGGATCTGGTTGCATGATGTCACGTTCTCAGCATACGTCATCAAGTCGGTGATGCAGGGGTCGTGAATAAACTGGAGCGTTCCATCATCGGTACAGAGGAAGCTGGACTCGTCGACTTCTTGGCATGGATGAGTGAGCAGTCTGATCTTCAAGCCTTTCGCCAAGAGGTAAGGATACTTGGGCAATATGACGACAGTGGAGTTACAGGATAATACAGGTAAGGGAATTAATTTATAATAGATATAAGTATCCTTTTCAATCAAAGGTATTTCCAAGAGGTAAGTGATTTGGTTTCCCTTCAAATAGGCTTTTAATGTTATAGCTAGCTCTATTTTAACTAAGTTTTCTAGACTAGGTGTAAAAACTAACATTTCTAACCTATTAATATTCTCAAGTAAGCTTAACAGTTTATTCGACTCTATTATAGATTGGTGTAAAATTCCTAACCTACTGAATGATAAACTAGTTTCTATCTCATTTAGTTGGCTATAAATTACCTGAAAATTATGTATAAGTAAATTATATGAATTTATAATCTGAATTCCTAAATGCTCTAATTCTTGAAGATTTCCTATCGTCTTAACTTTATTACGAAGATCAATGCGGTTACTATTTAGTATAAGTGTAGAGTTAGTTAGTATTTGCACCATTTCGGTAATCACCGTTAGTTTCCTGTTACTGTAATTTTGTTGAGACTTAGCGTCATTAATAAATTTCTCGTATTTAATGGCATCCTCATTATCGAGGTTGCCAGTAATCATTTTAATAAGTGAACCTAATGGATTGATAAGGCCTCGTTTGATTCTAACAGTTGGAATTATTTGGGTAAATTTATTGATCGTTAATTTTTTCATGTGCTCTACTTGACTTCTTATACCTATAAAACTGTCTGTAAAATTATTCTTATTAAAATTAATCTTAACTAAGTTATTTAAATCCGAGAGTCGTTGAACGTTAAACGTTAAATCTTCTTGAAGTGGTTTAATGTCCAACACTCTTGCGATCGTCCATTTATCTCTACTAATTACTGCAACACCATTTTTCACGGGCAGGATTCCAGGGTTTTTATCTAGTGCCTGAAGTTGAAGAGCCTGCAGTTGGGTCACCATGGCTACTGCCAGGAGGATGCGGAGGTGCCTGTGAAGGGCGTTTAACATTTTTTAATGGAACCTTAGTGTTACGATTCTTTACTTCAATGGGAACTATGTTTCTAACAATTTCATCTGATACTGTAGCCTTTTGGAAACGCGGTTTATCTTTACTACTTCGCTTATTGACTTCTTTTGCAAATATTGTATCACCGGGTTTTACTTCAAACTCTGTTTCTCCACCTCTTTTCGCGATTATTTTTTGTTTTTGTTTAATGGCTTGTTCCGATAAGTGTTCGTATAGAAACTTAGTTCTCTTTGCATGATCTTTAATCAATTGTTGCATATACTGTTTTTCGAATTCTATGTGAAATACGTTTCTAGAGTCTGTATGTCCTAATAAAACTTCAAGTGGTGTAAAACCAGTAGTCGAGTGTATTGAATGATTGTAGGCCATTATAGCGTATGTCATTACAGTGGCAGCATCAGTGTACTTGTGTTCATATTTAGCCAATCTGTAAATTTCTATGATAGTGGAATGAAATCTCTCTATTAGACCCATGGAATTGGGATTGTTAGGGGTTCCAATGTGAAGATCTACTTTGTAAAGGGCTAGAAGTTCTTTCAGAAGGGCATTATTGAATTCGGAACCAGGGTCTGAACTTACTTTATGGGGCACACCATAAAAGGAAAAGAATTTAATGAGGGCTCTTACTACCTCGGGGGTAGATCTGTTAGGGATTTCAAAGGCTTGGCCAACTTTACTGAAGGCGTCAATTATTGTCAAATAATAGTGTCCTTCAATAGAAAATAAGTCAATGAAAATTTCTTCTAAGGGTTTGGATTGAGTGTGTGTCAGTTGAAGTTTAGGTTTCAACGGTTTTCGGTCATATTTCATCCGTTTGCAAGTCTCGCATGAGTTTATAAAACTGGAAATAGTCTGTTCCATATTATGCCAAAAGTAAGTGCGTTTAATATGAGCTAAGGTCTCCCTAATACCACGATGACAAGTTTTACCAGTGTGATATTTACTAACGATTTCCTTTTGTTCTAATTCATTTTCTATAAATACTACTCTTTTGGTACACTCAAGAAATTGTACTGATTCCTTTTTAAACAAATGTATTACCGTTTGTGCAAATTGTTGCCTATGCTCTTTTTCTTCGAAGTAAATGAAATATTTGGTATTATTTCTAATGTGTTCTTTAAGAAATTGTTTCACAAGATCTATTCGATTCAACGGTAAATGCACTTCAAGAATCTTCTGTTTTTCTCGAGATAAATTCTTGACGGATAATTTATCAACGGGCCAAGAAAATACTAAGATCTGATTGGGTTTTGTATCAATTGCTTCTTGTAAAATTGGTATACCTTTAGATTCAGTGTCTTGTCCTGAATGAGCTGTTTCAGTACTAGATGAATTTTCAGAAGCAGTTAAGGTTGCACTTGAAGAGCACGGCCTTGAATATCGGGAATGACAACTTAATGTTTTTTCTGAATCTGAAATTGTCTCGTCATCGACTGAAATTAAGGATATTGTTCTATCCGGTTGGGCTAGAGTTCTATTTCGTTCTTTGCCTAATTGCTCTATTTCTTTTATCAGCTGTCTTATTTCGCCATTCCTATTTTCATCCGTATCAATATTAACTTGTGTGGAACTATTGTCATCGTTACCTATTGCATTGGTTCGGATTCGCGATAGCGCATCTGCGTTTCCGTTTAACTTACCCTTTTTATGAATAATTTCAAAATCATATTCGGACAGTCGTAGTCGCCATCGTGTTAACCTACTATTTGTTTCTTTCAATGAGTTCAGCCAAGCTAGAGGTTTATGGTCAGTCACTATTGTAAATTTCTTACCGTAGAGATAGGGGCGGAAATGTTTCACTGCCCAGACGATTGCAAGTAATTCCTTTTCAGTAACACTGTAGCGCGTTTCAGCGTCATTCAACGTTCTGCTGGCGTATGCCACAGGTTTGTCATTACCAATAGGGCCTTGTGAAAGGACTGCTCCAAGAGCGAACTCTGAAGCGTCTGTTGTCAGTATGTAGGGTCTGTCGGGGTCTGGGTATTGCAATATTGGTGCGTTGACGAGTAACTCTTTACATTTTTGAAAGGCTGCTATATATTTCTCGTCATCAATGGGCATTGAGCGCTTTTGTTTCAGTCGGGCTGTCATTGGTTGGGTAATTTTTGCAAAGTCTCGTATGAACTTACGATAATAGCCAATAAGGCCTAGGAAACTCTTTATTTCTGTCGTAGTGCGGGGTAAAGGATAGTCTAGAATAGCTTTAATTTTGTCATCGTTAGGTTTCAGTCCATCGCTGGTAATTGTGTGTCCCAGGTATAAAATCTCTTTTCTAAGAAATTCGGATTTATCAAGCTGTACTTTTAAATTGGTCTGTCTGAGTCTGTCGAAAACGGTTCTTAATTTAGATATGTGCTCCTGTAAACTAGATGAATATATAATTATATCGTCCAAATATACTAAGCAGTGGATCCCTTGTAGTCCGCGTAACACGTTATCAATGGTTCTTTGAAAAGTTGCCGGTGCTGTCTTAAGCCCGAATGGCATACGTGAAAATTCGTAATGGCCCGAGTTTGTACTGAACGCAGTTTTCTGTCTGTCCGTTTTAGAAACTTCTATCTGGTGAAAACCGCTAGCAAGATCAAGGGTTGTGAAATAGCAACTGCGTCCTAATTTGTCAAATAGTTCGGTAATGTTGGGTAGTGGATATTTGTCGTCAATAGTAATTTCGTTCAATTTTCGGTAGTCAATAACAAGTCGGTATTTCTTTTCATTGCTAGCGTCTGCCTTTTTAGGCACTAGGTGTACAGGTGCACTCCAGGGAGAGTATGACTCTTGTACTATATTACTTTCTAACATTTTATCTACTTGTCGGTTAATTTCGTCGTTAATTACTTGAGGTTGTCTATAGGGTCGTATAAAGATAGGGTCTTCGTTTCGCGTCCGGATATGGTGTTTAACTTCGTTGGTGAAGGTCAAGGGTAACTTATCAGCGTAAAATATGTCTTTATATTCTAGGCAAAGTTTTCCAATTGCGTCTCGTTCTTCAGGGTTCATGTGTTCTAAACGTAGTTTGCTAATATTTTCAGTTAATATTTGGTCAATATCTAAGTCATTTTGGTCGTGTAGTTTGTTCAAGTTGCATTGGACACCGTCATATTTAGTCACTATAAAAGGTCTCGTAATTGTTAGGGTCATCTCGGTATCTAAAGTGTTCTGTATAATCGTTGTCGCGTATCCATCCTTACACGTAACTAAAGCGGTAGGCATTCTTACACCTTCACAAAATAGTTTGTAGTTTAGTATGGCCTCTCCATTTTGTAAGTCAGTCGGTAATCTAACTCTTTGTTCGCAACGTGGGGCTAATTTAATTTCATTATCAGGGTTATAAATAATAGGTATAGCTGACGATTGGGTATAGAGAATTTCATTTTGCATGTCAATTTTTGCGTTCAATTGTTTTAGAAGGTCACTTCCGATAAGTCCATCGTAACAGCCATCTACGTCATAAATATAAAACTTATGTATTTCAGTACTATTAAAAGTCGGGAATAATGGTATTACCACTACTTCGTCATGTTGGCTTGATGCGTGGGTGCTTACGACTTTAAATGGTTCAACTTGTTTGAAGTCTTGATAATATTCGTGAGCTTTATTGGGACCTATAAAAGATCTTGAACTTCCGGTATCTATCATGAATTTTGCATTAATTTCGGGTATTATTATGTATGGTAGTTTTAGGGTATTGTAATTAAGCTTTATTATTTCAGGGGTCTGTCGGAGGCATTGATGTGAAAATTTTCTATGCTTTGGACAGCTGGGTCGTGGTCGTCTTGTTCAATGTAAGTCTCGTAATTTTCAGTGTTGTCAGTGGGTTCGTTGTCATTATAGTCCTGGTAATAATTAGTTTCAGGATGTTCGTATATAGCGTCGTAATTTTCAGGTTCATTTATGTTATAGAGTTCATTCATTTTAAATCCTTGAGGTTTAATCGGGGGAGCTGTACGCATGCTTACATCAGTGGATATCTGAGGAGCTAATCTTTGTGGGGGTTGGTACCCGAATTGTTGTTGACCTTGGTTTAACTGAGGTCGATATCCAAACTGTTGTTGGCTTTGATTAAACTGGGGTCGCATGCCAAATTGTTGCTGACCTTGGTTAAACTGAGGTCGATATCCGAATTGGGGTGAAATTTGATTAATTGGAGGTTTGTAACCAAATTGCTGTTGACCTTGGATAAGCTGAGGTCGGTAGCCAAACTGTTGGGAAAGCTGTGGCTTGTATCCAGGTTGCTGAGGCTGTGAAGCAGGTAAGTTCGTTTGTTTACCAGGTAGTATACCAAACTTAAAATTAGCCTGTGATTGGTGAGGGTTTGAAGTACCAGAATTATTTTGGGGGATCCCGAATTTAAAATGTTGAGACTGCGGATTCGAAGTGAAGTAAGACTTCATTCCAAATTTCTCTATAAAAGGATTATGATTTAAAGTTTGAGGCTTTGGCTGTAATGAGTTTTGTGACCTAAGCATCTTATTTCTGGAATTATATTGGAACATAAAGTTAACTTCCTCGAGTACTATGCTTAGGGCATTTTCCAATGAATTCGAGCCTTTAAGTCGCACAATGCGGAGTAATTCTTCAGGCAAGTTATATAAGAACACATTCATTGCCATGTTGTCGTATATTATGATTTTACTACGACGGAGATTTACGTCTTCTATTAAATTAACTTTGGCAATAAGCGTGCTCTTAACATGTTGTATTCTGTTACAGAAATCCAAATAAGATTCGCCATTATTAATTTTTAGTGTCTCTAATTCTATTGCGATGCACTCCTCAGAACGAGGATCGCCGAAATGCTGTTCGAATGCATTTTTTAATAGCGGCCAGGTATCTAGGTCTTGGCGTTCACTAATGAGAGCGGCTGCTCTACCTGTTAATTGCGAAGTAATTATGTGGAATACGTAAAGGTCCTGGTGTTGATTTCCTTCTACTCGACAACACGCTATTACGTATTCACACTTTCTTATAAAGAGGCTGAGCAATTTTTCATCACCGTCGAATTTGGGGATGACGTTTGCAAAGTCGCGGGGTACCTGCGTTATATTTTCCATTATAATGTTCAAATAACTATTTATTAACCTATACTATAATCATTATTAATAAATTTGATAATTATCAAATTTATTATAATTTAATCCTAATTTAAAACCTTTATATATTTTTTATTATTTCCTTTCAGTGTAATTAAATCTATTTAAAAGAAACCACAAAACACAATTCAATTGTTGGAAATAGCGTTTGGCATTTCTAGACACATATAACTAAAATAGAGAATAGGATTGGAAGACTGGAAATAGCTATTTGGGTCTACTCACAGACTGCCCATGTCCCTCGTTGAGCCTTAGACGATCTCCTCCGTATCACAGTAATAGCACCACAGATTTTATATGGATAGCACTCACGACTGTAATGTTCTTGACAAAATTTATTTGGTTCGTGGATTTCCGTATAATACGCGTGAAAACGTACGCCGCGGGGTACTGATTTTGAGTTTTTCGCGACGCGGAAATCCTACCGGCTGCGCCAGTCAAGTATCAGGCGACGCGGAGGAGCTTTTAAAAAACAATTATTTAAAAGTTTTATACGTTTATTCTCTTCAAGAGTGAATCTAAGACTAGCTTAATTCTAGCTTAAGACTATCGGGTCTGCGCAGCAGACCACCTCAGAGCCGATCGGTTTATCGCGTAGCGTTTGCCGACTCAGCGTCATGCTTATTAGAAAATGGAACGCTGACGCGGGATATTGGTTGAGTCGACAGACGTAACTCCTCCCTCCTCAAGTTCGAAGTTCTCGGGAGAACTTCGAAAGCAATATTTTGAACATAAGTTCGAATAATGCTTATAGACTAAGTAACAAAGGATTACAAATATCAGGAAATAGATTCCAAGTGTCCAAACGCTTATACTATGCACTTCGATAATTGCCCTTTCACTTTCACTATTTACGGTGTCACTAACACTTTTCTTTAACGCCAATGACAGTATCTTTAGGTCATCCAGGTCGACGCCTTCCATATTTACAGGTGTTGAGAATTTAGTTTCATCAGGCGAGGAAACCGGAGGCAAGTTCACGGTTGGTAACTTTGGGTATGTTATGTTTTCCATATATATCTGATGCATTTTTAGTATGGTATCCTGAATTTTCACCTCGCAGGGATCGTCCAAGGTAAGTACGTAGGTGCCTTTAACCCTATGTCGAGTTATTTCATCTATGCATGTTCTTGTGAGTAGCTCTTCATCTCTACTATAGAGAATCCATCTATTAGTTTGCAGAAACTGGATTCTGACCTTTTCAATGGTTATGGGGATCTGGTTGCATGATGTCACGTTCTCAGCATACGTCATCAAGTCGGTGATGCAGGGGTCGTGAATAAACTGGAGCGTTCCATCATCGGTACAGAGGAAGCTGGACTCGTCGACTTCTTGGCATGGATGAGTGAGCAGTCTGATCTTCAAGCCTTTCGCCAAGAGGTAAGGATACTTGGGCAATATGACGACAGTGGAGTTACAGGATAATACAGGTAAGGGAATTAATTTATAATAGATATAAGTATCCTTTTCAATCAAAGGTATTTCCAAGAGGTAAGTGATTTGGTTTCCCTTCAAATAGGCTTTTAATGTTATAGCTAGCTCTATTTTAACTAAGTTTTCTAGACTAGGTGTAAAAACTAACATTTCTAACCTATTAATATTCTCAAGTAAGCTTAACAGTTTATTCGACTCTATTATAGATTGGTGTAAAATTCCTAACCTACTGAATGATAAACTAGTTTCTATCTCATTTAGTTGGCTATAAATTACCTGAAAATTATGTATAAGTAAATTATATGAATTTATAATCTGAATTCCTAAATGCTCTAATTCTTGAAGATTTCCTATCGTCTTAACTTTATTACGAAGATCAATGCGGTTACTATTTAGTATAAGTGTAGAGTTAGTTAGTATTTGCACCATTTCGGTAATCACCGTTAGTTTCCTGTTACTGTAATTTTGTTGAGACTTAGCGTCATTAATAAATTTCTCGTATTTAATGGCATCCTCATTATCGAGGTTGCCAGTGATCATTTTAATAAGTGAACCTAATGGATTGATAAGGCCTCGTTTGATTCTAACAGTTGGAATTATTTGGGTAAATTTATTGATCGTTAATTTTTTCATGTGCTCTACTTGACTTCTTATACCTATAAAACTGTCTGTAAAATTATTCTTATTAAAATTAATCTTAACTAAGTTATTTAAATCCGAGAGTCGTTGAACGTTAAACGTTAAATCTTCTTGAAGTGGTTTAATGTCCAACACTCTTGCGATCGTCCATTTATCTCTACTAATTACTGCAACACCATTTTTCACGGGCAGGATTCCAGGGTTTTTATCTAGTGCCTGAAGTTGAAGAGCCTGCAGTTGGGTCACCATGGCTACTGCCAGGAGGATGCGGAGGTGCCTGTGAAGGGCGTTTAGGAGTTGGGTGACTTCAATGAAACGGCTTGGTACTTAATACATACTATAATATATTGTAAACGAGCGCGCGACGAGTGACCGCCGTTGCGGCACTGCAGTTACATTTTATAATGTTTGTTAAGCTAGTGTGCGTTAGCTATACATATGTAACCCCTACAATATTCCTCCCCTTTTTAAAAAGAAAACAAATTCAAAAAAAATATAAAATGAAATTATACCTAAGTTTCATCACAAAACAATGATGCAACAAGACAGTAACTAGGTACTTCTACATGACACATCATTTAGCAAAGTTGCATTGAATTACATTTATGTTTATGAAATCAATATAATGATGAGCAAATCGTTTTACAAACGTTACATTTCTTACCGTACCTACAGTAGCGGGTACGGGTATCGCTTACATGGTTAGGTAGACAAATTTGCACGTGGCGAATATACTGTATCTAAGTGGATATGCACATGACGTAACATAATGTGGTATATCATTATCACTTGAACTTACTATAGACATTGAATGAAATAATAAGTACATACGTAAATCGGAAAAATAACTCTTTCACATGATTTTACACATAAGGGATAGTCGAGGGTTGTTGAGCGGCTTTGTCGACCTGACTCAACGACACTGCTGATGTGAGTTCTTTCCGAGCCCACTTTTTTGTTCCTTTGTGACACTTTAAACACAAAAAACACGTCACAATTACAAGTAAAATGACAACTACACTTGCCACTATTATTCCGTATACTTCGATTTTCTGTTCCAAAGAACTATTACTTGCGTTGTTTGCACCATTTTGGGCAATAATAATCTCTTCTTGTTTGCTGTATGGTTTACCCATTTTTAGGATTTACAATTAATTCAAATCAAATTCGATTAGTTCAAAAATGCAAAAAAATAGGTATAAGATGTAGATAACAAGTGTATATAGCCGTGTATAAAGTGCGAATAAATTGTCAAAAAAACTAAATAAAGTAAAAAAATGTAAAAAGTATAAATGATTATTTGTATAAAAAAATTTTGCTTACATGCTAATTCTACACACATAATAAAAAGGTATAATCACAGTGCTACGCGACGCGAAGCAATACTTCGTTAGTTGTAGAGTTTCAATGATATATTAAAATTAACTATCCGAAGTTCGCATCGCTTAGCTGCTACTGGATACAATCATATTATAAAAACCTTACTGGGCATTTGATTACGCGACCGGAGCGCGTTGTGCGAATTGTATTCATAGGTATAGGTGCAGGTTCGATTCCTGTCTGATTACTATGTGAATTTTCTATGCTAATGTTCACATTATCCGATCCATTATCACTCAATGTATATGCAGGCTTTAATCTGTCAATGGAAATGCTAGCTTTTCTATTGGGCAATTGAATGACGTAAACCTTTGACCTTCTTTTTAAAACGCGGTATGGGCCGTCGTAAGGAGGTTTCAGAGGTCTACGCACGGTGTCATCCCTAACAAATACAAAATCAACTTTACGTAAATCTGGGTGAATAAAACATGAACGTGAGTTGCTATGCGGTTTCGGTACAGGTTTCAAAGCTTGTATATTCTCCCGGATTTGCTCTACTAGGCTATGAGGCTCTGAAAAACCTACATGAGTAGCGTCGTAGAAATCACCGGGCAAACGTAATGTGCGACCGAACGTCAACTCTGCTGCGGAAATTCCACTATCACTTCGACAGGCGGCTCGAAGTCCTAACATTACCGTAGGTAATTCTTCAACCCATGACTTGTCCTTCAAACGCGCCATAAGGGCGGCTTTTAAAGTTCTATGCCAGCGCTCCACCGCTCCGTTAGCTTGCGGGTGGTATGCTGTTGTACGTATTCTGTTTATACCGAGTAATTTCATAAGTTGCTGAAATAGTGAGCTTTCGAATTGGCGACCTTGGTCGCTTGTTAACCTTACAGGTGAACCATAGCGGCAAATCCAGTTAGAATATAAAATCTTTGCGACTGTTTCGGCGTTTATATCTCGAATTGGGAATGCTTCAGGCCAGCGCGTGCACCGATCAATAATCGTTAAGCAATACCTATATCCATCTTGAGAAATCGGTAGAGGACCGATAATATCAATATGGATATGTTCGAAACGATCGGCTTTCGGAAATTGATCTAAATTTGAAATAGTATGCCGGTCAATTTTTGATTTTTGGCAATTTAGACACGTCTTGGACCATTTGTTGATGTCAGTATTCATATTTGGCCATAAGAATTTTTTGGTAACTAATTTTCGAGTAGTGCGTATGCCTGGATGACTTAAGTTATGAACACTTTCAAATGCGGTAAATCTAAACTCATGGGGTATATAGGGTCGTGCAGTTTCGGTGGATATGTCACAGTAAATCGATTTATTACATGTAGGTAAATATAATTTCTTGAGCACTATGCTCGTGTTACTATTCGCGTTGGACGTTATCTGTTTCACATAGTCATCGGTTTCTTGCACTTGCGCGATTTTGTCATAGTCAAGGATCGTGGGACAGTAAATTGTTTCAACACGTGATAATGAGTCAGCAACCATGTTATTATGTCCACTGATATGACGTATATCCGTGGTGAATTCACTAATATAAAGTAAATGCCTAATTCTGCGAGGTGTTTCATCCGAATCTTTACCTAATTTCAGAAATGCGTATGTCAACGGTTTATGATCGGTATACACGGTGATCTGACGTCCTTCAAAAAGTTTACGAAAATATTTTATAGACATGTATATAGCTAGTAACTCGCGGTCATATGTGGAATATTTTTGTTGTGTTGTAGATAACTTTTTAGAAAAATATCCTAAGGGTTCCCAAATGCCATTGACCTCCTGCTGTAAAACTGAGCCTACGCAAAAGTCGGACGCGTCGGTCATCAACGATAGTGTCGTATCAGTCCGTGGGTGTGATAATGTAGCGGCTTTTTTAAGGCCTTCTTTACATTGTTCAAAGGCTTCACTCGCTTCGTCTGACCATTGAATTATGCTTTTGTCATTCTTTTTAGCGCTTCCTAGATATTTATTGAACAAGGACTGATAAGACGCTGCGTTGGGTAAATGAGCGCGATAGAAGTTTACCATACCTGTGAAACGTCGTAGCTCCTCAACAGTCTGTGGTTTTGGGTAGTCAATGATGGCCTTGACCTTTTCCTCTGATGGACGAATGCCCTTCGACGATACATGGTAACCTAAATATTCTAACGTAGTTTGTCCGAATACACATTTAGATAAATTTATTGTTAAACCGTGGTTCTGTAATCTTTGAAAAACTATATTTAAATGTTCATAATGCAGAGTAGGATTTCCACTACATATCAAAACGTCATCCACGTAATTAAAAACAAAATCAAGACCTTGGAAGACTGAATTCATGAATCTTTGAAAACTTTGAGCTGCATTACGCAAGCCGAATGTCATACGCGGAAATTCAAAGAGACCGAACGGTGTTATAATCGCGGTTTTCTCAATATCCTCGGATGCGGTTTGAATAAAATGGTAAGCGCGATTTATGTCAATTTTTGAGAAAATTGTTTTTCCCGACATTATATATGTAAAATCCTGTAAACGTGGGATTGGATATCTGTCAGGTTTCGTTATAGCGTTGAGCCGGCGGTAATCGCCACACGGTCTAATATCACCATTCTTTTTTTCAACTACATGAAGCGGACTTGCCCATGCGCTTTTTGAAGGCCGACAGATACCCAATTCTTGCATTTTCTGGAACTCAGCTTTAACGCGTTTATACCGGGCGGGTGCGAGTGGTCTAGCTCTAGCAAAAACCGGGGGTCCCGTAGTTTCAATGCAATGCTGTACAGGACTCGGTGGGGACTCTTTAAATGACATCGGTTTGGTAATGCTTGGAAATTTTGATAATAATTCGTGATAAGGATGGTTAATGCTAACAGAAAATACAGAAGGTTCATACATACAAGTTAAAGATGCAATGACATTCAAATCGGTTACCTGATCGATGAGTTTTCGTGAGCTTACGTCAACTAAAAGCTTATGGTGGCTCAAAAAATCGGCACCTAAAATAGGCTGTCTTACATCGGCTATAACAAAATCCCATCGATAAGGTCTACGTAATTTAAAATTTAATACCAAAGATTTTTGACCATACGTTTTTATCTCCGATCCGTTGGCTGCAAATAGTTTGTAATCACTGCACTCTTGAGCACTGCACTTTCTGTTAATTGGTAAAACTGACACGTTTGCTCCGGTGTCCACTAAAAAGTTTAGTCCACTGTTAATGTCTGTGATCCTGAGGCGGTGTCCTGGAGATATGGTGCAGAGCTCCGCCGTTGACTGCACCTCCCTTAGTTTTCCTGGCGTGTCGTCTTCCAGGAACAGGGTTCTACGCACTTCTTTGCTCTGGCGTGAAAGCGGTTGTGGTAGAAACACAACCAATCCGGACTATCTGGAGTTCTGCGCTGCTGATGTCGGTCACTGCTTCGGTTGCGGGACGTGGAACGAGACCTTTGGTTATTGTTCCACCGACGAAATCTTGGCCGTGATCTCTCTAGCTCAGCCACTTTAAGAGTCAGCTTCGCAATCTCAGCCATAATGGTCTCAGTGTCTCGACTCATGAGCTGCTGAGATTGCGAAACCTCGTTAATTTGGTGTGCGGCGCGCGTCGTTTCAAAAACGTTGTCGGCTATAGTTGAAAGCTTGTCCAACTCCTTGGTCTCTGCAACTGACAGGACTGCTCGTATTGTGCTGGGCAGATGTCCTTGCCATAACAATCTTAGGGTGTCGTCAGGTATCTTGTCCTTAGCAAGCTCCCTCATGCGCCGTAAAAGTTGTGACGGCTTCTGGTCACCAAGCTCCATCTCGCTTATTAATTTTTGTAGTTGCCGGTTCTTAGATTCTTCGTATATTTGTAATAAGCGAGTTTTTAGTGCGTCGAATTTTTTAAGGGCCGGCGGGTCCGTCAAAATGTCGGTTACTTGTTGGATGGCCTCTTTGCTGAGTTTCGAGACCACGATGTCATACCTGGAATCATCCGAGAGCTTTTGTGGTGCCAACATGGCTTCGGTCCGGATGAACCATACCCTAGGCTGGTCCGTCCAAAATTCGGGTATTTTGGAGGTCAGGGTAATTGCTGCCAACTCCGATGCAGGTGTAGAAGGTGGGGTGGCCATCGTGTTCCTTAAGATGTTGAAGGTTGCACTGTTCACTTTTACGCGGGTCACCACTTTAGGAGTTGGGTGACTTCAATGAAACGGCTTGGTACTTAATACATACTATAATATATTGTAAACGAGCGCGCGACGAGTGACCGCCGTTGCGGCACTGCAGTTACATTTTATAATGTTTGTTAAGCTAGTGTGCGTTAGCTATACATATGTAACCCCTACAGGCGTTTAACATTTTTTAATGGAACCTTAGTGTTACGATTCTTTACTTCAATGGGAACTATGTTTCTAACAATTTCATCTGATACTGTAGCCTTTTGGAAACGCGGTTTATCTTTACTACTTCGCTTATTGACTTCTTTTGCAAATATTGTATCACCGGGTTTTACTTCAAACTCTGTTTCTCCACCTCTTTTCACGATTATTTTTTGTTTTTGTTTAATGGCTTGTTCCGATAAGTGTTCGTATAGAAACTTAGTTCTCTTTGCATGATCTTTAATCAATTGTTGCATATACTGTTTTTCGAATTCTATGTGAAATACGTTTCTAGAGTCTGTATGTCCTAATAAAACTTCAAGTGGTGTAAAACCAGTAGTCGAGTGTATTGAATGATTGTAGGCCATTATAGCGTATGTCATTACAGTGGCAGCATCAGTGTACTTGTGTTCATATTTAGCCAATCTGTAAATTTCTATGATAGTGGAATGAAATCTCTCTATTAGACCCATGGAATTGGGATTGTTAGGGGTTCCAATGTGAAGATCTACTTTGTAAAGGGCTAGAAGTTCTTTCAGAAGGGCATTATTGAATTCGGAACCAGGGTCTGAACTTACTTTATGGGGCACACCATAAAAGGAAAAGAATTTAATGAGGGCTCTTACTACCTCGGGGGTAGATCTGTTAGGGATTTCAAAGGCTTGGCCAACTTTACTGAAGGCGTCAATTATTGTCAAATAATAGTGTCCTTCAATAGAAAATAAGTCAATGAAAATTTCTTCTAAGGGTTTGGATTGAGTGTGTGTCAGTTGAAGTTTAGGTTTCAACGGTTTTCGGTCATATTTCATCCGTTTGCAAGTCTCGCATGAGTTTATAAAACTGGAAATAGTCTGTTCCATATTATGCCAAAAGTAAGTGCGTTTAATATGAGCTAAGGTCTCCCTAATACCACGATGACAAGTTTTACCAGTGTGATATTTACTAACGATTTCCTTTTGTTCTAATTCATTTTCTATAAATACTACTCTTTTGGTACACTCAAGAAATTGTACTGATTCCTTTTTAAACAAATGTATTACCGTTTGTGCAAATTGTTGCCTATGCTCTTTTTCTTCGAAGTAAATGAAATATTTGGTATTATTTCTAATGTGTTCTTTAAGAAATTGTTTCACAAGATCTATTCGATTCAACGGTAAATGCACTTCAAGAATCTTCTGTTTTTCTCGAGATAAATTCTTGACGGATAATTTATCAACGGGCCAAGAAAATACTAAGATCTGATTGGGTTTTGTATCAATTGCTTCTTGTAAAATTGGTATACCTTTAGATTCAGTGTCTTGTCCTGAATGAGCTGTTTCAGTACTAGATGAATTTTCAGAAGCAGTTAAGGTTGCACTTGAAGAGCACGGCCTTGAATATCGGGAATGACAACTTAATGTTTTTTCCGAATCTGAAATTGTCTCGTCATCGACTGAAATTAAGGATATTGTTCTATCCGGTTGGGCTAGAGTTCTATTTCGTTCTTTGCCTAATTGCTCTATTTCTTTTATCAGCTGTCTTATTTCGCCATTCCTATTTTCATCCGTATCAATATTAACTTGTGTGGAACTATTGTCATCGTTACCTATTGCATTGGTTCGGATTCGCGATAGCGCATCTGCGTTTCCGTTTAACTTACCCTTTTTATGAATAATTTCAAAATCATATTCGGACAGTCGTAGTCGCCATCGTGTTAACCTACTATTTGTTTCTTTCAATGAGTTCAGCCAAGCTAGAGGTTTATGGTCAGTCACTATTGTAAATTTCTTACCGTAGAGATAGGGGCGGAAATGTTTCACTGCCCAGACGATTGCAAGTAATTCCTTTTCAGTAACACTGTAGCGCGTTTCAGCGTCATTCAACGTTCTGCTGGCGTATGCCACAGGTTTGTCATTACCAATAGGGCCTTGTGAAAGGACTGCTCCAAGAGCGAACTCTGAAGCGTCTGTTGTCAGTATGTAGGGTCTGTCGGGGTCTGGGTATTGCAATATTGGTGCGTTGACGAGTAACTCTTTACATTTTTGAAAGGCTGCTATATATTTCTCGTCATCAATGGGCATTGAGCGCTTTTGTTTCAGTCGGGCTGTCATTGGTTGGGTAATTTTTGCAAAGTCTCGTATGAACTTACGATAATAGCCAATAAGGCCTAGGAAACTCTTTATTTCTGTCGTAGTGCGGGGTAAAGGATAGTCTAGAATAGCTTTAATTTTGTCATCGTTAGGTTTCAGTCCATCGCTGGTAATTGTGTGTCCCAGGTATAAAATCTCTTTTCTAAGAAATTCGGATTTATCAAGCTGTACTTTTAAATTGGTCTGTCTGAGTCTGTCGAAAACGGTTCTTAATTTAGATATGTGCTCCTGTAAACTAGATGAATATATAATTATATCGTCCAAATATACTAAGCAGTGGATCCCTTGTAGTCCGCGTAACACGTTATCAATGGTTCTTTGAAAAGTTGCCGGTGCTGTCTTAAGCCCGAATGGCATACGTGAAAATTCGTAATGGCCCGAGTTTGTACTGAACGCAGTTTTCTGTCTGTCCGTTTTAGAAACTTCTATCTGGTGAAAACCGCTAGCAAGATCAAGGGTTGTGAAATAGCAACTGCGTCCTAATTTGTCAAATAGTTCGGTAATGTTGGGTAGTGGATATTTGTCGTCAATAGTAATTTCGTTCAATTTTCGGTAGTCAATAACAAGTCGGTATTTCTTTTCATTGCTAGCGTCTGCCTTTTTAGGCACTAGGTGTACAGGTGCACTCCAGGGAGAGTATGACTCTTGTACTATATTACTTTCTAACATTTTATCTACTTGTCGGTTAATTTCGTCGTTAATTACTTGAGGTTGTCTATAGGGTCGTATAAAGATAGGGTCTTCGTTTCGCGTCCGGATATGGTGTTTAACTTCGTTGGTGAAGGTCAAGGGTAACTTATCAGCGTAAAATATGTCTTTATATTCTAGGCAAAGTTTTCCAATTGCGTCTCGTTCTTCAGGGTTCATGTGTTCTAAACGTAGTTTGCTAATATTTTCAGTTAATATTTGGTCAATATCTAAGTCATTTTGGTCGTGTAGTTTGTTCAAGTTGCATTGGACACCGTCATATTTAGTCACTATAAAAGGTCTCGTAATTGTTAGGGTCATCTCGGTATCTAAAGTGTTCTGTATAATCGTTGTCGCGTATCCATCCTTACACGTAACTAAAGCGGTAGGCATTCTTACACCTTCACAAAATAGTTTGTAGTTTAGTATGGCCTCTCCATTTTGTAAGTCAGTCGGTAATCTAACTCTTTGTTCGCAACGTGGGGCTAATTTAATTTCATTATCAGGGTTATAAATAATAGGTATAGCTGACGATTGGGTATAGAGAATTTCATTTTGCATGTCAATTTTTGCGTTCAATTGTTTTAGAAGGTCACTTCCGATAAGTCCATCGTAACAGCCATCTACGTCATAAATATAAAACTTATGTATTTCAGTACTATTAAAAGTCGGGAATAATGGTATTACCACTACTTCGTCATGTTGGCTTGATGCGTGGGTGCTTACGACTTTAAATGGTTCAACTTGTTTGAAGTCTTGATAATATTCGTGAGCTTTATTGGGACCTATAAAAGATCTTGAACTTCCGGTATCTATCATGAATTTTGCATTAATTTCGGGTATTATTATGTATGGTAGTTTTAGGGTATTGTAATTAAGCTTTATTATTTCAGGGGTCTGTCGGAGGCATTGATGTGAAAATTTTCTATGCTTTGGACAGCTGGGTCGTGGTCGTCTTGTTCAATGTAAGTCTCGTAATTTTCAGTGTTGTCAGTGGGTTCGTTGTCATTATAGTCCTGGTAATAATTAGTTTCAGGATGTTCGTATATAGCGTCGTAATTTTCAGGTTCATTTATGTTATAGAGTTCATTCATTTTAAATCCTTGAGGTTTAATCGGGGGAGCTGTACGCATGCTTACATCAGTGGATATCTGAGGAGCTAATCTTTGTGGGGGTTGGTACCCGAATTGTTGTTGACCTTGGTTTAACTGAGGTCGATATCCAAACTGTTGTTGGCTTTGATTAAACTGGGGTCGCATGCCAAATTGTTGCTGACCTTGGTTAAACTGAGGTCGATATCCGAATTGGGGTGAAATTTGATTAATTGGAGGTTTGTAACCAAATTGCTGTTGACCTTGGATAAGCTGAGGTCGGTAGCCAAACTGTTGGGAAAGCTGTGGCTTGTATCCAGGTTGCTGAGGCTGTGAAGCAGGTAAGTTCGTTTGTTTACCAGGTAGTATACCAAACTTAAAATTAGCCTGTGATTGGTGAGGGTTTGAAGTACCAGAATTATTTTGGGGGATCCCGAATTTAAAATGTTGAGACTGCGGATTCGAAGTGAAGTAAGACTTCATTCCAAATTTCTCTATAAAAGGATTATGATTTAAAGTTTGAGGCTTTGGCTGTAATGAGTTTTGTGACCTAAGCATCTTATTTCTGGAATTATATTGGAACATAAAGTTAACTTCCTCGAGTACTATGCTTAGGGCATTTTCCAATGAATTCGAGCCTTTAAGTCGCACAATGCGGAGTAATTCTTCAGGCAAGTTATATAAGAACACATTCATTGCCATGTTGTCGTATATTATGATTTTACTACGACGGAGATTTACGTCTTCTATTAAATTAACTTTGGCAATAAGCGTGCTCTTAACATGTTGTATTCTGTTACAGAAATCCAAATAAGATTCGCCATTATTAATTTTTAGTGTCTCTAATTCTATTGCGATGCACTCCTCAGAACGAGGATCGCCGAAATGCTGTTCGAATGCATTTTTTAATAGCGGCCAGGTATCTAGGTCTTGGCGTTCACTAATGAGAGCGGCTGCTCTACCTGTTAATTGCGAAGTAATTATGTGGAATACGTAAAGGTCCTGGTGTTGATTTCCTTCTACTCGACAACACGCTATTACGTATTCACACTTTCTTATAAAGAGGCTGAGCAATTTTTCATCACCGTCGAATTTGGGGATGACGTTTGCAAAGTCGCGGGGTACCTGCGTTATATTTTCCATTATAATGTTCAAATAACTATTTATTAACCTATACTATAATCATTATTAATAAATTTGATAATTATCAAATTTATTATAATTTAATCCTAATTTAAAACCTTTATATATTTTTTATTATTTCCTTTCAGTGTAATTAAATCTATTTAAAAGAAACCACAAAACACAATTCAATTGTTGGAAATAGCGTTTGGCATTTCTAGACACATATAACTAAAATAGAGAATAGGATTGGAAGACTGGAAATAGCTATTTGGGTCTACTCACAGACTGCCCATGTCCCTCGTTGAGCCTTAGACGATCTCCTCCGTATCACAGTAATAGCACCACAGATTTTATATGGATAGCACTCACGACTGTAATGTTCTTGACAAAATTTATTTGGTTCGTGGATTTCCGTATAATACGCGTGAAAACGTACGCCGCGGGGTACTGATTTTGAGTTTTTCGCGACGCGGAAATCCTACCGGCTGCGCCAGTCAAGTATCAGGCGACGCGGAGGAGCTTTTAAAAAACAATTATTTAAAAGTTTTATACGTTTATTCTCTTCAAGAGTGAATCTAAGACTAGCTTAATTCTAGCTTAAGACTATCGGGTCTGCGCAGCAGACCACCTCAGAGCCGATCGGTTTATCGCGTAGCGTTTGCCGACTCAGCGTCATGCTTATTAGAAAATGGAACGCTGACGCGGGATATTGGTTGAGTCGACAGACGTAACTAGGTATTAGTTATGTTTGGCTAGTATTTTTGTTAGATGTTGTTACTTTTGTTATTTAATTGAAATTATCTTAATATTTTTTTAATGTAATCTCTGACTAATAGGTATAGTAGTATCTGTGATGCGTGCTTGATTTTATTTTCAATGAGAAAACAAATATTGCATAGACTCTTTTAAAAGTCTGAATCGGCAATGAAATTCTTTTAAATCCCACATAATACAGTGATCAGGTGATAGTGATGATTATTTATTTTCTTTCACATGTATTTATTACATTGATAGGAATATTATGGCCTCTTTTTCGGTTTTCAGGTCATCAATACGATCGAAAATATTCATAATAAATGATGATCCCTAATATCGTTGTAGGTACCCTGCCCGCGCGGGCTGTGAAACAGTCAGCGGCACGTTCCGATTTTTATCATGCCCGCGCGGGCTGTGAAACAGCCAGCGACACGTTCCGTCAAAGTAAATCAATCGAATAAGCGTTTATCTGGCGATGGAAGCGGCAAATAGATTTATACCTCAGTTAACAGAGTTATTGCACTGATAAGTCTTATCTGACTATTGAAAAACTCAATATCTTGCTGTCTATCGAATAAATGCTATCTGTCTATTTATCTGGGGATTGAAAAATCGGCCCTTAACAACACAACGTTATTCGACGAAACAATAGCAACCCTGCTATTTAATATCCGCCTGGCTGTCTACCAACCTCAAGCTGATAAATACCTAGTCGCCAACTATGCTTAACCATCTTCGGCTCTACAATGCATTTTTTCTTAAAATAACCCACTAAAAATAGGTAAAACTAAACACAACAGTTTAAACAATATATAAAAGAAAAAGGTTGCTATAATGTAGGTCGCAATTTTCATCCAAAACTGCTTTTTTACGGCGTACGCTGTATCTTTTAGGCCATCTTTGATGATATATTTTCGGAGGCCCACAGCCCAAATCATAATATAATCTTTCCAAATAATTTCATTTATATCAAAGTTGTATATGATTTTGTCAGTTCGAGACAATCTTTTGAATAGTTTTTGTGTGTTGCTATCATCGAAAATCCAGTCGTTTATTCCGTAATAGGATAAAACATTTGTCATTTTTGATATCGTTTTATACAGTTTTGTCAATCTGAAAAATATTAATACTTTAAGTGGTTTTTGTTCCCAAAGGGCCAACCACATCTCTTAAAATATTATTATTATTACCTTACTTGTGTTATGTCCTTCTTTGACATCCGACGCTAAAACAGGACAAAAGACAAGTTAGGTTATAATAATATTGTTTTAAGAGATGGTTGGCCCCTAGGTCCCCAATTCTTGAGTTTTCTATATCGATGTTCCATTTGGTGAAAAGCATAGCGGACTTGTGTCGCTTCGATGTCAATAAGTCGCTCAACATTTGCCAAAAAATATGGCTGATATCTTAGAAGTGCTATACATTTTGACAGATATTGACATGCCCAATATCTGTAAATGTATCGAATTTCTAAGATATCCTCCATGCTGCTGTGCCGAGGAGTATCGTAGGTTTCCCAAGCATAGCGTTCTTCAAGAAGAGTGTGATAAGATTCTTACAGGGTAGACACAGCACGAGAAATACCCCTGGTGTTGTAAGTATCATCGTTAGGCTACGGTAACTGCTAACAGTTTACTGTTTTACTGCCAGTTTCTGAAAGCCAAACCAAACTAAATCTATTGTTGAAAGTGTACGGCAATAGTTTTGATTATAGATTAACATTCCTTTGGCTTTCAGAAACTGGCATAATAATACAAAAAAAACCCTCAAAAACCCTCATACTGCTCAACTACCGAGGTGGTGAGTGAAACCAAAACTATGTACTTACTTCGGCGTCTTCCCCATTAGAATACAAATGCCATCTACGAAAAAAGCTGGTAGATAATGAAGCAGGCAACTGAACAGCAAATTGACGTATCTATTCGAAGTCTGTATCACAAAGCAGTACCACATGGCTTTAGGCGATAGCATGCCCCTTACATCTGTATCTAAGATATTCACTAGGCCACCTGAAAAAAAAAACAAATTTATTTTGATGATGATCATCAGATCTCAAAATAGAGTAGTACTATGTTAAACCTCGCGGTTTCCAACCCCTTATGGGATTGATTTAAAAAATCTTTCAATCCCTTTGGGTAATGAATAGTGTATCGCCGCCTGCCGGCTGGCTTCCATCCTTAAGTTAAAAATCTGTCGCCAAGGACAGACTAGTTTTCCAACAGTTGCAGATGAGGCCTTCAAGGTGTTGTTAAAATCGACAACACATTGGCAATACCCTTGCACAGTGTTTTAAGGAGACCATTTTTCGGACATCGCGTTTTTATTCGAAAATCTGATAGATATAATCATTTCCCCCCCCCGCTCGGATCGTTCTCAAGTTTGGACGTGTTTTCTGTGTCCGTAAATTATTTTAAATAAATTAATTAATTTCTATACCAAAAAGTAACATACAAAGTGCAAGTACCAGGCTCGCATAAAGTTAAAAGAACTACCTGCTACGCTAGCCACGCCCCCAGGGTGAGTGAAATCACCGCGCATACGGGCTAAAGAGGGAGATAAGACGATACTAAGCGCTCTGTCACCTAAAAATTGCTGCATCAGCGTATACGCAGCCACGCCCCTACTTTGTTATATTTACCTGTGTGCCTTTGCATGTGTGTCAACTGCATAAAAAATTTAGGCCTACAACTCCGTGTTAATAGCGCAACTTCCTACTAAAATGAGCAATAAAACTATAAGAACCCCGCCTAAAGGCAAAAAAATGTCGTCAGCGGATTCTAATATAACGGAAACAACCACTCAACAATCAATCAGTAATCCTATTAGGTCATCTTCGAGAGATAGTAAACGTCTACGGCTTTCGGATGGGGAAAAGGATTGCGAATCAATCGGTCTAAAGGCCGAAATAATGGAGCTGAGAGAAACATTCGAAAGCTTTATGGTGAATCAAAACAACAGATTAGATACACTAGAACGCCATATTTCTGAACTGAAAATACAAAACAATGTAATTGATGCGAACAACCAAGAAATTATACGGTCCGTTGACTTTGTATCAAATCAAATCACCTCTATGCAGTCTGCGATAAACGGGTTAGAACATGATCGCAAAACCATGGTGAAAGAAATTAACTTGCTTGAGGACAAGATTGAAAATATCGACCGTAATTCAAGAAAGACGTATACTGAAATCAGAGGATTGCCAAAGCAAGACAAAGAAACGAAAGAAGTTCTATACTCGACTATTCTAAATGCAGGCAAAATTTTAAATCTAGATTTAAAAAATAATGATATTCGAGATGTTTATCGGCTGCCCACAAAACCAGGGACGACCGTCCCGACGGTTATTGTCGAATTTCAGAATACTTTGATAAAAACCCACTTCCTAAAGTCAATTAAAAAGTACAATAATGGACATCCAAGCTCACAGTTTAACTCACAACTGATTGGCTTGCAAGGTACAAAAAACCTTATCTATGCTTCGGAAAACTTAACTTCTAAAACCAAAAGGCTACATTTCCTCGCTCGAGATCTGGCAAAATCAGAGAACTACACTTTTTGCTGGACTTCAAATGGACGAGTATACGTTAGGAAGCAGGAGGGAGCCCCTTATATTTGGATTAAAAATGAAGAGCAAGTTAACTCACTAAAAACAAAGTCTAACACTAATTGACTAGCTCACTGTCATTTGATTAATGAATATTATTTGTACGTTTTATCATTTTATTTTTTTGTATGTTTTTTTTCTTATTAGCATAACACTGTACTTAACTATACAGTTTAATAATACAACATCCCATTACAAATATCTTTTTGCACTTTATAATGTTACATTGAAACAAATATCAAATCACAACCTAATGACTCATCATAGCTGCTTAGACACACGCTGTTACTATACAGACCTACTATTTAGATCCCTGTTAATACATGCACTATTACCTCAAATAACGCACACTACTGCACAACTCACCGCATTTGCAACTATTATTTCTAATAGTTATCAAACGAAACGGAAGGGCAGTCACCGTTACTCCTCGTTTATTTTGGCATTTAATTACACATCATATATTTTTAAGCTTAGGGTACTCGGACCAGTTTTAAGCCACCTTACTAAATCATGTCTATAATTGACGAAATAAATGGTGATTTGGATCAGTTTAAGATATCGCGCTCTTTTCTTTGTGATATTACAAATTGTGACTCGTACATTTCATCTACTAATAATTGTAAACTAAATGTCCTCTGCCAAAATATTAGAAGTATAAATGGCAATATGCCACAAATGGAAATCCTACTTAATCAAATAAATTTTGATATAGATATTTTAATTTTAACCGAATGTTGGCTTAGAAATATAACTACTCCTCCCAAATTGCCTAACTATAAATGCTATTTCACTACAAACTCAAATACTCAAAATGAGGGGGTAGTTGTATATATAAAAAATAGTATACTGCCAGATGTCTCCGAGCCTCCATACTTTGAGGCTAACTGCCTGGTCATTAAGTTAGGTCCTCAAATAGCTGTTGTTGCAATTTACCGATCTCCTTCTTACCGCAAAATTGATAATTTTCTTCACTCAATAAATGAAATCCTATGCACACTTTGTTCATTCAGAAATATAATTCTTACTGGTGATGTCAACTTGCATATTAGCCCTGATAAAAATAGCTTACAATCTCAAGAATATCTAGACTTGCTAGCTACTCACGAACTCTTACCAGCTCACTTATTGCCTACCAGAGATCAAAACTGTTTAGATCATGTTATGATTAAATCCAATCTTTCTGCTACAACTTTAGTGATCAGAACGACAATAACTGACCATTTTTCTATAATAACATCACTAGAAAATCCAGCTGTTAACATGAAAAAACTAAAAAAAATAAAATTTATTAATTTTGATGCAACAGTAGAAGATTTAAAAAAAGTTAATTTTTCTCCTATCCTTGACATCAAGGACGTAAATAAGGCCACAATGATGTTAGTTGATAAGTTAACGGAAGCTATCGAAGACAACACATCTGAAAAAATAATACCAAATAGGAAAAGAACCATGACGCCTTGGGTAACAGAAGGGTTGCTTCGGTGCATTAGGAATAGAGATGGAATGCATCTAAAATGCAGAAAAAATCCAGACAATGACATTCTAAAAACAACCTATCGACGTTACAGAAATTACTGTAATGAAATTTTAAAAAAAGTCAAGGATTGCTATGATAAGGCAGAACTTGAAGGAGCCGGAAACGACACTAGAAAATCGTGGAATATTATAAAAAAAATTACTAACACTAATATTAAATCTAAAGATCGGGATGATAATAATGAATTACTTCAGATTAAAAAGGATCCACTAGCCTCAGTTAATTTCATAAACACTTACTTTGCTAATGTAGGAAAAAACCTAGCCCAGAAAATAAAAAATAGTAGTAAGATACAATCACACACATCAGTATCTAGTGATAGTATGAATAAGCTTCCTGAAAGGCACTTGAACTCCTTTGTTCTGCTGGATACAGACCCTTCGGAAGTTGAAAACACTATAATGAGCCTAAAAACTGATAGTGCAGTGGGTGTTGACGGTATTCCTACTAAAATACTCAAGCTTTCAAGGCATCTAATTATTCCATCGATTGTGCACATCGCTAATCTAAGCTTTAATTCCGGCACATTTCCATCCCTGTTCAAGACTGCCTTGATTAAACCTATTCACAAGACCGGAGACAGAACAAGTGTCGAGAACTACAGGCCAATCTCAATTCTTCCATCATTGTCTAAAATATTGGAACGTCTCCTCAACAAAAGGCTTGTGTCTTACCTCGATAAATATAAACTTATTTCCAATCACCAGTTTGGATTTACATCTGGTAAATCGACTGAACACGCAGTTACTAATCTAACTGAAACTATCACTCGTAACTTGGACAGTAAGAAGAAATGCGTCGGTATATTTTTGGATCTAGCCAAGGCCTTTGATTCGGTTTCGGTCCCTAAGCTTCTGGATAAGATGGAGAGGCTGGGAATACGGGATGTACCTTTGAGTCTCTTCAAGGATTACCTCTCAAATAGAACCCAGAGTGTGAAAATCCAAAATGTTGAGAGTGATACTACTTTCATATCATTTGGAGTTCCTCAGGGCAGCATTTTGGGTCCCACTCTCTTCTTAATTTATGTAAATCAACTCTGTGACTTGAACCTTAGGAATGGAAGAGTTGTTTCGTTCGCTGATGACACTGCGATTATATTTCATGGCAGCTCCTGGAGTCAAGTAGAAGCAGCAGCTGAAAGAGGATTGAGTACAGTGGTTGATTGGCTGCGAAGGAACTTGTTGACTCTGAATGCCAGCAAGACTTACTATGTTACTTTTTCTAAGTCACAGAGGGAACAGCCAACTACTAATGAAATACAAATAAGAAACCATCTAAACTGCGCTGACATGTCTCGTGACTGCTCGTGTATATTGCTAAACAGAGTTCGTGTAGTTAAGTATTTGGGTGTTCACCTTGATAATACGCTATGTTGGGATCAGCATATTGTCATGCTGTCCTCTAGAGTTCGCAAGCTTATGGTGATTTTTAGAAAGATTAGGCGCGTGGCGAGTATAAAAAATCTTAAAACTACTTACTATGCACTGTGCCAATCACTGCTCTGCTACTGTATCACTGCATGGGGTAGTACATATAAAACTTACCTGCTTCAAATCGAGCGATCACAAAGGTCAGTTCTTAAAGTGATGCTCAATAAACCTTGGTTATACCCAACTCATCAACTGTACGCTGACGCTGAAGTTCTCACGGTCCGCCAGCTATTCATTCTGAAAACTATTCTCTCTCAACACGTCCTAAAGAAATTTGTCCAGAACCAGGTTCCTCTAAAAAGAAGGTCGGATAAAATAATGTATACTGAACTGTTCAAAACTTCTTTTGCCCAACGTCACATATGTTTCCTCGGCCCCTATTTATATAACAAGTTAAATAAGCTCGTCTCAATATTCCCCTTAAACTATATAAAATGTAAAAAAATTGTCACCCAATACCTTTTAACGTTAAATTATGTCCAAACAGAGGAGCTCTTAATAATCTTAAAATAGACATTAACACACACCCCCACACGCAATCACATACCCCCTACACACTGCCATACATGGGATAAAAATGTACCTACTCTGTTCAGATAAGGGCGTTGGGCTTCGTAACACAGGGTATCCTAGTACGAGGTCCAACGAACAAAATAAATTTAAATGATTCTGTATTTTTATTCATTCAAATGTTGTTTACTTTGGTTTTTATATTTTCTGTTTTTTATCATTGTTTTTTTTTGCATTTGTTTTTGGTTCCTTAAGTTATTTATTTTATTGTAAGAACTATGTATTATTATTTTCCGAAATAAATTATTATTATTATTATTATTATTATTTAAATGCAAGATTTCAAATCCCCATTTAGCTAACATGTTTAGTTTTTGAGTAAATGGATTCTGAAAATCGTAAAATTTTCAACCCTCTATATAGAAAAAAAAATATAACTCTTTAACTAAGCATGATACGCAATTATGATGTTAGGTACATCGATGGCTCTTCTTATGCTGCACCTTTGAGAATATAAACGAATATTGTAGCTTTGTTAGATTCGCATATATACCCGATTTTAAGTTTTTAGTTTTTCTTAATTTTCTCAAAAATTCCGCCGTATTGGGATAAGTTATTTAAACTAAAATTAAGCTCTTAGCTTCCCCTACACACTACATAAATTTCACATCCCAATTCCATGGAATCTAGAAGCTACAACATTTTTAAGTTAGATCCGGTTTTTACGTCGTTAGGGTTGTCACAGTATCAAATAATAATTTATATCCGGATCTAATTTGATTTTGCCAAAAATTATATTTACTTGGTAGCATTTTCGTTGATATAAAATCAGTGGTTTGGATTATCTGATGTAGGACTCTAATGAGACCAGCTATATTAGTATTACAAAAATTTGTTCAGGGTGAAGTAAATTAAAAGGCAAAATTAGACATTAAATATAATTTTAAAGGCAAAATTAGACGTGACGAGCAAAAGTCACATACTCAATTGTAATAACATAATCTGGAAGTACCTTCACGCGGTGAAGGTGGTAACAAGTTTTTCATTGCTAAAACTCTCATTAATATCCATAATTTGACATGTTTATCTATAATTTAAATAGAGGCAAAGACACTCACTCCGTTTAGTACCAACCAGTAGCGTGCATTCCATATAAGCAAAGTGATCCTTGACAGAAAATTCAAACAATTAGGATTCATACAGAGAGTCTCGCAATCCTTAAAACGCGCTTCTACATTCAAAATTGTGTACTTCTCATTAGTGCGCAGTATTTTAGAATTCGGATGCTCTGTAGCCCACATTACAAAGTACACATTGAACGATTAGAAATAATTCAAAAAAGATTTGTTAAATTACTTGATTACTAAACTGGCAACTATGTCATTGACTGGGACTTCCACTATTAGACATATTTTACTTACACTGCAAAACCGACGTATTACGGTGACTGGTGATTAGTAAACGATACTCAGACATATTGACGGGCTAGTTGGCGCAGTTCACCTTACGAGTATGGGAATCGAACCCACGACCGCAGGTCCCACACAGCACATGCATTTGTGTGCATGAACATGTCTGTATGTTCTGAGTCTGGGTGTAATTATGTATAATAAGTATACATACTTATTATACATAATTATTTATTTATTTACATTTTTACAAAAAAACGTAGTATAGGTATGTATTATATCAGTTAACTGGTTTCCATAGTACAAGCTCTGCTTAGTTTGGGATCAGATGACCGTGTGTGAGGAATGTCCCAGGATATTATTATTTAATATTATTTATTGTACTATTTTTAATTTTTTTTAGAAACAAATTTTTCTTCTCTTCTTAATATTAAAATATAAATAGACCTATAGTTTCATACTTTACTTATTTAACTTTGGGAAACTTGTTTGGTATCACGAGTACAATCATGTATCTAAATGTCGTTAATTACCAGTCACCCTATATAGATGTTTTATTCTTATTCAAAATCCTAAATAATCATATTGACTCCTCTAATATTTATAATTACTGTACCCCGTCCCTCCTCACGGTTTAAATCAAAATCTTATATTAAACAATGTAAAAAAGGTATGCACAAAATTCATTTTTCAGGCATTCGTTGAATTACTACAACAAAAATCTAACGAATATTGATATTAAGGTGGCCCTCTGTGGCCGGCGCAACTTCAACGCAAGCATAGTCTAAAAGCTTGTTGTTTCATCCAACTTAATGTTTGACTGCGAAAAAAGATAGACAGCATCAGAGCCGTCGGTTATCAGTCGGTAAATTCCGCTGATCACTCGCGGCCGCTTCGCTAGGTCGTCATTCATGATTTCGCATTCATAAAACTTGTTCCAGGAGGTCTTCTTGTGAAAAAATCTTACAAGTTTGTGAAAAAAAAGTTAGTTATTTAGAATCTCCAATACATTTGCAAGCCTTGTATCTAAATGATTTCTTTACTTTTACAATTTATAGGTACATTAGATATGGCCAAAGTTCAGGCAAAAACGCTGTTTTTCGGAGGCTTTGACTGAATTTGTTTCACACTTTTTTTAAATTACGCCTAGATACACGGCTAGATATAGTGCACAAGATACTAATTTGTTCAAAACATCTAATGAAAAATGTTTAACAACGCCATGATAAGTACAGAGGTTTTATATGAAAAGTATGACGAATTGAGTCCTCTTAATAATCTATCCTTGAGCACTTACAAAAAAGTTGTGAGCACCAAATTATTCCCCTGTTAATATCTAAATTTATTATATTCGTTCGTAACTGTTTGTAATTGTTATTATTAGTATTTAATAGTATTTATCAATGCGTCTATTGCTTATATTCTTTTCTTTACTTATTTGTGTAGCTACTTATGTGGAACTTTAGGTCTATCTGTCACTATTTTTAATGTATATATGTCACCGCATTTTTGTGAAAACCGTTAGTTTATAATCTTACTAGCGAGATTATAAACTCCCCGATATATTGTGAACTGTACCATACTGCTTACAATATAACATATTCATTTTCGATAGTTATAGATCTAACGTTGTCAAACCGTCATATTGTGAACCGTCCCTGATTGGTCAGTCTTGGCGGTAGTTCGTTCTGTATTCATAGTTAGAAAACAAACATAGGTGTATAAACATAGTATAATTAAAAGAAATGCACATTTAATTGTTTGAAATCAAAATTAAATATGTGAATATTTTTTTTAAGAAACAATAAAAACAATCAACTACGTTACGTATCGCTAAAGATGGTGTCGCGGGACACATGACGTTGAATCAATCAGCGCGCAAGGTGCGTTCCGACGCATTCAAGTATGATGCCGGTTTACAAAATGACGGTTTGTCATGGATAGATTATAATCTATCGGACTTTGACTTTGAATATATCGGGGAGTTTATAATCTCGCTAAGTAGATTATAAACTAACGGTTTTCACAAAAATACGGTGACGGGCCAGTTGGCGCAGTTGATTAAGGTTCGCCTTACGCGCCGCAGGTCGTGGGTTCGATTCCCACACAGGACATGCATTTGTGTACATGAACATGTCTGTATGTCCTGAGTCTGGGTGTAATTATGTATATTAAGTATGTATTTACAAACGAAAAGTAGTATATGTATTATATCAGTTATCTGGTTTCCATAGTACAAGCTCTGCTTAGTTTGGGATCAGATGACCGTGTGTGAGGAATGTCCCAGGATATTTATTTATTTATTTATTTATATATATAACTTGTAAGACTGTATGATCCCCAAATATAGAATTTAAAAAAACCGGTCTAATGCGAGTCGGACACGCGCACCGAGGGTTCCGTATAAATCTTTAGTTATGAATGAATGAAATATTCTTTATTGCATGCACTGACATATTAAAAATAACAAAAGTATTACAAATTAGGGAAGTTATACAATGTAGGCGACCTTATCGCATAAGCGATCTCTTCCAGGCAACTTTTGGGTACAAGTTTTTAGGTATATAAGTAAAAGGTATTATATACCTGAGTATTTGATATGAATTTCAATTTAATACCTCTACGCGTTCATGAGGAAAGGGGATAATAAGTTTAAAATTCTTAAAAACATGATGTAACTAAAAATTTATGCTTTTCGCATTTTTTTCCTATATCTGTGCTATAAGACGTTGCTTCGTACCAAATTCAAGATGCTGAGTTAACGGGAAGTACCCTGTAGGCTTTGATTCCCTTGCGCGTGTAAAAAAATTGCAGCATAAACGGCTGTGTCTTTTGATTGTGGTGGCTTATAAGCTTGATTTTTTCACAGCTCTAAGGGACAGTAGACCTGAGTATTTGATATGAATTTCAGCTTGATACCTCTTCGCGTTCACACATAAACAGAAAGACGGACAACAAAGTGATCCTATAAGGGATCCGTTTTTTCCTTTTAAAGTACGGAACCCTAAAAAAATAAAAATTAATAGGCTGTTAAGCAGTACTTACCTCATAAGATTCAAGTATACCAGCTACATAATTCAATTAAATAAAAATATATCAATCATCATAGGTACATGATTATTAAAAACCTAACTTTAAATACGAAACTTAACTATCCGCGCCAGTGTACAAGCACTTGCAAATCTTTCTATCAAATTCATGCACACTCAAACGATCTCTGCATATTCATATACACACACTTCTTAATTATCATCAGCGGTAGGCTGTGTGTGAGTGAAACGGTGTACTTACGTTCTTTTTTTATCATTGTGACTACGGAACCCTAAAAAATAGTACGAACGTTAAATTTCAAAGTTAAAGTATGATGACATAGTCAATATCGAACAAAAATTGAGTCAATAAATTCCGGATAAAAAAGTTGACAACCCTAACAAAAATAGTTAATATGCAATTACTTCTAGATTCCATGGAATTGGGATGTGAAATTTATGTAGTGCGTAGGGCAAGTTAAGAGCATAATTTTAGTTTAAATAACTTATCCCAATACGGCGGAATTATCGAGAAAAATAAGAAATTCTAAAAACTTAAAAACGCGTATATATGCGAATCTAACAAAGCTACGATATTCGTTTATATACTCAAAGGTGCAGCATATGAAGAGCCATCGATGTACTTAACATCATTATTGCGTATCATGCTTAGTTAAAGAGTTATTAATTTTTTTCTAAATATCCGGATGAATATTTGTCGATTTTCAAAAAACATTTACTCATAAACTAGACATGCTAGCTAAATGGGGATTTGAAATCTTACATTTAAATAATTATATCTATCAGTTTTTAGAATAAAAACGCGATGTCCGAAAAATTGTCCTCTTAAAACACTGTGCCTTGTTATAAGTGACGGTGGCTACTTAGCATCAGTCAGATGGACCACCAGCCTGCGTTTGCGCCTTCTAAATTATTTATATCAGTTCATAATATCCTACTGCTGAGCACGGGCCTCCTTTCACAGATGTGGGTAAAATGAAATGGCAAATACTCCACCACATACGCCCACTGCGGATCGATGGAGGTAGTCTAGTGGTCAAACTACTGTTGGAGTTTTCAAGCCACATAGGAGGTTTCTAACTAGCTAACGACTATCACAATGAAGTGATAACCGGAACCATCAACGTTACGTGCCTTCTACCCATACCCCTAAAACATACCCCATAACAAATATTTTCTGTAACTTGATACAGTATATATCTTCGTCTCTGTCTCTCCTACACTATGCCTGACAGCGGTCTCCCATCCAGCAGCGATGGCAGCATTGTTGACGAAGT
This sequence comes from Polyploca ridens, assembly GCA_951394255.1. Taxonomy (NCBI): domain Eukaryota; kingdom Metazoa; phylum Arthropoda; class Insecta; order Lepidoptera; family Drepanidae; genus Polyploca; species Polyploca ridens. Next base: position 18,947,883 of record OX596243.1, read on the forward strand.
CTACAGGCACGAAATCTGTTATTGTATCCTGTTTGGATGTGACAACGTGAAGTAGACCCATTGTTGAGCCTAAAGTTATCTGAAACGTAGATTCTAGATAAGCATACGTTTGACCTCACCATGGTCAGTGATGATGTAGCCAAAAATTGTTAGCATATAAAGCCAGTACCCGTAAGTATGTTGATGGATTCTTTCTTGAAAGTAGCTTTCACGTAATAGAGTATTTTGAACACCCTCAAGTTGAAAATCAGTTTCTATTATGTGCTCCCTTCTCGGCTTCTGGGCTTTGTATGCTTATCGCCTTCAACCACATTATCGTATAATATGGTGGGATCGAAGCCAAAAAATTGCATGACATATTACAGAGTAGTGAGAGTTTTCGGTTTCAAAGGATCTTCCTATCGCGGATACTCAGGTTGTGAAAATATCTCCTCGCCGTGGTTTTCCCAAGAAAGCACAGTATAAGGTTCGTCAAAAAAGTGCTCAAGAAAGTGTTTTTGTGCGCGCGATTATACCCCTGGTATTAAAAACGTCCAAATTACTATCAGGCGGGCCATATGCTTGCTTGTGACTTTAGTACCTAGTATAAAAGATGGTAGTGACTTGATAATCTTATTATATTAATATTGGCTTACCCCACTTGGTCCAAATACACTGCTAATGTCAATCCATCCCAGTGTTGGCTCATTATAAGTGCAGATGACTGGAAGAAAAAACAACCATCATTAGAGGTGATCCGATTGCTTGGAGACAGCACAATATACTGGTAGAACCAATAGTACCGTCATTTAATTTGACCTTTATAAGTACCCCTCTAAGGGTCTAAACCACAAACTAAGTAGTGATACTACGCATGTCTAAACTGAATACATGGCTTTGACCAAAGGTACCAACCACATACCTCGTTTAGTATACCTCGTTGTGAAACTAAATAATAAATATCCTAGGAAATTCTTTACACACGGCTATGATCCCAATCCACATACACAAACTAAGCAGAGCTTGTACATACTATAGCAACCAGACATCTGATATACTACACTTCCTTTTTGTTTGAAAATCCATACTTAATATACCCAATTATATCGAGACTCAGGACCTGCAGACATGTTCGTGCACACCAATGCATGTCTTGTGTGGGAATGGAACCCACGGTCTGAGGCGTGATACGTGGAATCATAACCATCGTCGTCAAATAAACCGCGGAGAACAGATATACTTTTAATTAGATCTCCTTGAAAAACTAAACCACGACTTGGTAGTCATGACCGTGACAAAGAAGCTGGTATGAAAATAGAAAGTAAGAAAAATATTACCAATACTAGGCCGGACGATGCAAATAGGTAGGTCACCAGCCATTGTCTTCACGGCTTCTTCTGCAACTGCTTTTGTGAACACATAGGTGTTTGGCCAGTCTTTTATTAATCTAGAGAAAATTAATAATTATAAAAACTATCCCTTCTATTATAATTGCGAAAGTAGCAGAGTATCAAATCAACGTGGTTTATAAATTTCAGACTTATACTGGAAAATGTCGAAATCTAATAATATATATAAAATGCTTTTGTGGGTACGTAAATACGCAGTTTTCTCAATCACCACCAACCCCAATCAACTTCCCATTGGGGTGGTAAATACCCCTTGGTCTCCAGGTGGTAGTAAGGGAGTCTGGTCGCGGTGGGTGGAAGGGGGTGGTTGTGGGTGGCGAAAATGTTAAAACATATATTGCTGTCCTTTTCTAACGCATGAGGACTTCTGAAAAGATCTCAAAATTTCTGGAATGGAAAGTTCCAAAATGTGTAAAACGGTTATAATCGATCTGGAATGTTCTAGAAAGTTCAACAAATATCTGGAATGATCTAGAAAATTCTAGAGTGAATGCAAACTATTATAATCGATATAGCATGTTTTGAGAAAGTTCTACAAATTTCTGGCTTCATCTAGAAAGTTCCAAAATGTCCAAAACTGTTATTATCGAGTTAGAATGTTCGAGAACGTTCTAGAAATTTCCAGAATGATCTGGAAAGTTCCAAAATGAGTGCAATTGATTATGATCGATTTAGAATGTTCGAGAAATTTCTTGAATGATCTAGAAAGTTCCAAAATGAGTAAAACGGTTATAATTGATCTGGCTTCATCTAGAAAGTTCCAAAATGTCCAAAACTGTTATTATCGAGTTAGAATGTTCAAGAACGTTCTAGAAATTTTCCGAATGATCTGGAAAGTTCCAAAATGAGTGCAATTTATTATGATCGATTTAGAATTTTCGAGAAATTTCTTGAATGATCTAGAAAGTTCCAAAATGAGTAAAACGGTTATAATTGATCTGGCTTCATCTAGAAAGTTCCAAAATGTCCAAAACTGTTATTATCGAGTTAGAATGTTCAAGAACGTTCTAGAAATTTTCCGAATGATCTGGAAAGTTACAAAATTAGTGCAATTGATTATGATCGATTTAGAATGTTCGAGAAATGTCTTGAATGATCTAGAAAGTTCCAAAATTAGTAAAACGGTTATAATTTATCTGGAGTGTTCTAGAAAGTTCAACAAATATCTGGAATGATCTAGAAAATTCTAGAATGAATGCAAACTATTATAATCGAGTTAGAATGTTCGAGAACGTTCTAGAAATTTCCAGAATGATCTGGAAAGTTCCAAAATGAGTGCAATTGATTATGATCGATTTAGAATGTTCGAGAAATTTCTTGAATGATCTAGAAAGTTCCAAAATGAGTAAAACGGTTATAATTGATCTGGCTTCATCTAGAAAGTTCCAAAATGTCCAAAACTGTTATTATCGAGTTAGAATGTTCAAGAACGTTCTAGAAATTTTCCGAATGATCTGGAAAGTTCCAAAATGAGTGCAATTTATTATGATCGATTTAGAATTTTCGAGAAATTTCTTGAATGATCTAGAAAGTTCCAAAATGAGTAAAACGGTTATAATTGATCTGGCTTCATCTAGAAAGTTCCAAAATGTCCCAAAACTGTTATTATCGAGTAAGAATGTTCGAGAAAGTTCTAGAAATTTTCCGAATTATCTGGGAAGTTCATAAATGAGTGCAATTTATTATGATCGAGAATTTTTGGATTGGTCTGGAAAGTTCCAAAATGTGTACGAGTGTTATTATTGATCTATAAAAACCAAATCGAAGTGATGTACATCTAAATATTCTAGAGTGATCTGGTACTGGAAATTTCGGTATATAAATCGAAATTCAGTGACTTTTCGTCAGTTCAATTGTGATTGCAGTCGAGTAAAAAAAAGAAAAAACTATTTGAATGGTCTGGAAAGTCTCTCAATATCGAAAATAGAAATCTATAATATGTTAAAAAATGTATCCTTATATATTTTTTATACCATTAAACATGCGATGTATTTTAACCCGAGCAACGCCGGGTTTCGCTGCTAGTATACTATAAGTGAACTTTGAGATTCAAACTAAGAGGAGAAACATTTAGAAATAAATTGATATTGAATACGAGGAGACAAAGACAATTGGACTTATTCCGTTAGCGCAATATTGATGTAGTCAAGACTGCGTAGGTAATGTAATTCTTTTACTGCCTCACCACGCCGAATTTGAAAAGAATATCCCAAGTTATATTATAACTTACTCATTAGTAATAGCAATAAGTTTATTCTCCTCCAATGACTCTGCGAGCTGTATCAAGGTGGCAGGCGGTATAGGACATGGGTAAAACTGCTCCAAGATTTCTGTCTTCACGCGACTGGTCGTTCCATGCGAGAACGCAGTTGATATATGGATAAAGGATCTGTTGGACAACCATTCATCTTAGTTATAACCATCCTTAATAATATTATTTAACTAACTTTGTGGCGCTGGCGGCAGATATGAACCAGAGGTTATCTGACCAAAATCTACCGTAGAAGACATTGGCAAGTATGTGGTCTTGGTCTTTAGAGTTTAGAGCCAGGGACGTTTTCGCCCAGAGACTAAGTTTGACTGTTCAGTGGGGTAACGCCATTGCATAAATACCTGGATTATTTAGAAATATTTTATTTTAGATAGGTATATTTACAGTTTTCTTATCATATATGTTATATGTAGATATATCTCTATTCTATGCTATTAAGGGTAGGGCATAAAGGGTTCTCCCGTTCAAATATCCAAGCAGTCCAACTAGAAAAAATCGTCCTTTTTATGCAGGTTTAGATGCTTGCAGTCAAATAAAAGTTACTTTAACTGAGTGGTGTGTTGCTGCGAAGAGTAAGGTGGCCAGAACTCCAGGAGGAGGCAGTATGGGGACTAGCTGTGATGTAACACTGCCTTTCCGCAGCCGCCACAACCTGCTCTTGTCAGCCACTCTTCAAACAGCTTTTGAGTGTGAAGAGATTGCAGCAGGGTCGAAACGCAGGATTGCACGATACACCTAGTGTTGCAACGAAACCATAAAGACGGGCATGGTGGTATTTAAAAAAAATGTGATGATGATATTACCTCAGACTTTTACAAGCTTTTCCCAATTCTAGCACTTCTCTCAAACCTCTGACATTCACTAACGTTGCTTCTCGCAACGGTTCCAGAAAACTTATAGTAGCCGCCGCATTGAAGATAATGTTTACCTGAAATGGTAGTAAGTGCAGCAGTATTCTGAGATGTTCATCACACACGGCCATCTGGTCCCAAACAAAGCAGAGCTTTACGGAAACCAGATATGTGATAATTTATTTATTAGGCCAATCAAAATTGTTTTACATGAGGTACATAAGTGCAAATTTAAACGTAAATACTTATTTATGAAAGCTCTCCGCTTCGCGGTTTCTCTCTTTTGCCAGAACGCTCGTCTCAAAACTATCGGAAATGGAGAGTTTTGCAGGTTGGCAGTGCACGAGTGATAGTCCTGGTGTTGCAAGCGTCTATAGGCACCGTAACCGAAAACTTTTATGTATATTAAGTATTTATTTCCAAACAAAAGTATATGTAGAACAATTAGTAATCTGATTTCCATATTACAAGCTCTTCTTAATTTGGGATCAGGTAAACATGTGTGAAGAAGGTCCCAGGATATTTATGTATTATTAGATGGGCCGTATGATTGTTTGCTACCTTAGAAATAAAAACCATACACGTGCACCGTAGTATCGATACCATGTCAATCATTGGCTTTTGTTGCTTTCCAAATTACAAGAAAAGGCTGCGTACCTCTTTGGTGATGATACTCCAGTCGTCATCATCAATACCAAGTTTGAGTTGAGTCATATCACCAGAAACAGCAACTATCTTGTTGCAAAACTCCGGCTGGTGTTTGCGTAAGGTCTCATACAGCTAAAAGGGTGTTACATTTATTAATTCTTTCTGTTTGCATCAATTTCGTTGGAAAAAGTTCTGCTATAACGGATTTGAAGTAAGTTGGTAGTCTGGATAAAATAGATCAAACCTTGGATGGATGAATCTTTCTTCTTTCAATATTAAAAAAGGGAATCCTCAATGATTGATATACGCACAGCTCAAACCATGGGGTCTAGAAACATGAAATTTTGCATACAGGTTCCTATAGTAGATGTCTTTTCTGCTCTGTGTGATTGGTTGTACAGGGTGGATACCACAATGTGACAATAAATGAAACCACGTAAAGTACTCATACATACGAACAACCTTTACAATGGGACCAACTTTGAAATCGCAAAAAACACCAGTTTCGTACAAACGGTCAATGTCTTTGCTGTTTAAATGAAAGTACCCGCTGTTTTTTTGCAATTTTGAAGTTCTGGAATGCGCTAGGCGCTTGACAATAGATAGGTATATTAAAAGTGGTAGCTAATCAGTTGGGTACTACTAGAATTCCACCACCATTAATTAATTTCTGGTGGTTCTAAGGCTAGGTCTAACCATCGTAGATGTAAATTATGTGAGGCGAAACTAACGAGCCATTAACATCGACGTAAGGTTTCATGTTTGTTGATCTTCTATAGGATATATTTTACAGAGTGTCTCCGGAACTGTTCAATTTAATTCTTCCATCCCTATTTCTCCATCGAACCGACATTCCGCTTATACGGACACAATGCTTCGCTTCTTCATTCCTTATGTGAACAGCAAAGGTGTGGAACTCTCTTCCAGGGTCGCTGGTGTGGGATGCCACATGTGTCGATACACTCGCGCCATCTCACTTACCGGCGACTTGTAAAGCTGCAGGGGCAGCTGCGGCCAGTGCGGAAAATTCAAAATTCAAAAAATACGCATCGATTGGACCCAACTATATTTTTGTGCCTTTTGCGGTCGAGACCATGGGACCGTGGGGGTCCGAAGCTCGCCGTTTTGCTCGCACCTTGTCATCAAAATTGATCGAGACCTCCGGAGACCAGCGGGCGGGGAGCTTTTTCCGCCAACGCGTCAGCTTGGCTATCCAAAGAGGAAACGCTGCCAGCCTTCTGGGAACCCTGCCGTTAATCGGAAGCAGCGGCAGGCTTGAGGAAATTTTCTATATATAGATTGTATTTTGTACATATTTGTTGTAAATAAAGTATATACAGTTAACTTTCATACATAAATACTTATGAATATAATTTTATGTAATTGGAAAGACGCAACCTGTGTCTGTCTGATAACAAGTAAATAACCTTACCGGATCATTAAAAACATCTTCTATTCTCTGTTTAACTGTCTTTCCTTTCTTAGGTCTCAGTAGCATGTACAGTTTCTTTATTTTACATGATCTGGAACGAAAATTTGCCGATCAGTGGACTTGGGTCATATTTTCCATGAGTATTTTTGAATGGATTTTAATGAATGACGTATCTAGGAACTTGTCTAAACCATAACTATCTCTAATCCTCACCTGAACAGCTTTTCGACCAGCATTTTTCCGAGGAACCCTGACCCTCCAGTCACAAAGACCACGGCGTGGTTATAGAACTGCTGGATGTCCGAGTCACCTCTCTCCATGGCTTCATTGAGGCCTTTTTGCTTTGAGAGCATCTCAGATTCTAACCGTTTCGCTATATCCATTTCTAGGGACAGCAATTTACATACATTACATTCAGTGTCGTCATTTCATGTTTTAATATTTTTATTTGAGCAATGAGAGCAACTTGCAGTTTGTTTTTTTTTACCTCTTTACATAATATTAGCGTCAGTTCACACTGAGACGCGACGCGACATACGCAACACGTTCTTTTTAAGATAGCGATACAATATAGAACATAATTTAGTACACAAAAAGGTACACGTTTCAGAGGGTGAACCACAAGCTCTTAAAACAATATTATCATGATTATTATAACCTTATTTGACGTTTGTCTTTCTTTGTCATCCGGCGTCAAAACGGGACAAAAGACAAATAAGGTTATTTTAACCTTGTTTTAAGAGCTTGTGGTAGGCCCCCAGGTGGGAGAATTCGTGACACGTGATGTCTTCAGGCTAAAAGTATGCTTCCACACCCTTGTGTTTCTCTTGTGTAATTTAGAAATTAAGCTATTATTATTAAAGTTTTGATAAAATGGTGAATCCTAAAATTTCGTCCCTATATGCCCGAATACTGAAGCGCCATTCAGATTTCGATTATATGGTAAAAGGGCTTCTCAATACAAAAAAAATATGAATGGATGAATTTTATATGAAAGGATGAAATAATTCGTTGTTAAGGCTGGGTCTAAGCTCAAATCTCAAAAATGGATTTCTTTGAGAGTCGAGTATGACGTAACGCAATGAAATACCTAACGAAAAAAAATACTGTGGATAGAAGAGGGTTTTGAGAAAAATGTTAACCGAATAGAATATTAAAAAGTGCTTTGATATTCCCAATAAAAAAATCCTAAAGACGTCTAAAAAAATCTTTCGCGTCGAAATTCTCCGTATTTTCAGCGATGACGACAATTTTATTTTTAAGAATATATAAGATACAGAATTATATTAGAATGTTATCCGGACACTTATTCAATTTAATGCGTATATGCTGTATAATCTAAAGAAAACCCGTAAATAACAGTCCATTTCATAGAGTCGACACATTTATGATTTACCATTTTCAACCCTATTCCAGTGAAGAACGAGTCCTGTCAAAATCGTAGTCAGTCCGCGCCTTAAAATCGAGAATGCATACTGATTAAAATTAACATGTACTTTACTATTTAACTGTTTGGTCATGAAACTACACCTACACCTTGTTTGACGATGACAAAAGGCGATCCATAAGTCGATAACCCTTTTATTTCAAAACGATTAAATATTTTCAAATTGCCAATATATTGCTGAAGTAAGTATCAATAACCAACTCAATTATGTGGTTCAGTAGATCAACTTTGCTATGGAATGAATAGAAGGCGCACCAAAAAATAATAATTTTGTTACATAGTCATAACCAGGGGCGTAGCTACCGCCGTATCAGAGGTACGGGGGGCTACAGGGGCCCCGAACGTTTGTACGCGAAAAATCGTAAAAATCTTCACCCTCCATTTGAGCTTCGCCGCAGTCAGGTAGAGGGCCCCCAACACACTTTGATACAGGGCCCTTCTAGGGCAAGCTACGCCACCTTTTATAATTTAATGTTTTACTTTAGATTATGCACTAGAATCACTCTGTATTGCCGTTTCCCCGTGGTCCACCACTACGGTGGTTTTAACTTGTTCTAATTTTTATTATTATTTACGTCATGTTCGAGTACGTAGTATGACTTATGTTAAAAAAATTGTATAATTGTGAGTCTAATGAATACTATTAATAAACCACATTTCTGCTCCGTTTTTGAGTGTTTAATTTTATGTTATCGGTATTTTATGAATCCAAACATCAGCTTACCAAATTGTCTTTGAAACAGACTGAGTACCAGACTGAACGGAATACTTCCACGCTTTAAAAAGAAATACAATTGCAATGTTTACCGCACAGTTAATCAAAACAATATGACCTTATTCATTTCACACATTTTTATTACTTACACAAATTCATTTACATAATTAATTTAATTCAATGACCTTTGTATCAAAAGGAATAATCCTCAAAGGATTATTTTTATATAACTAGATATGGAAACAAGTATACGACCCGCCTGATGGTAAGCGGTTACCGTTGCCTATAGACGTATCACCAGAGGCATCACTCGTTTCCAACCCTGCAGAAATATCTTCTTACCAAAAAGGGGTCTGAAGAGGAATCGCTGAACCTGCAGCAGAAGGCACTATATTACCTACTTCACCGCTGGTCCCCGCACACTGCCAGCACAGCGCTTCCTCATAGAGCTCTGACCATATTACTCACCGCGGAAACAACACCACCTTACAGTAATTTTATTATAGTCTTAGTAGTTTTACCTGGAAATTTATTCGGGAGTTTTGAAAATAATGTTGTTTGAAGAGTTGTAAAATTAATAGTTTTAGCGTACTAGTGCCGCAAAGACTACTCCAACACGCATTATGGTTAAAAAAAACTCATTTCCACACAAGGGCGTAGCTACCGCCGTGTCAGCCGTATCAATGATACGGGGCCCCCGGTCTACAGGGGCCCCGAAAGCAAAAATTACTAAAAATGTTACCCTCTATTTGGATTCACCGCCGTCAGATAGAAGGGCTTCCAACAAATTTTTATACAGAGATCGTCTAGGGCAAGCTACCCCACTGTTTTCACATCACCACAAAACACGCCACTTTCTCTACCTCATGTAGAGAAATTGGCGTGTTTTGTGAGGTAATTGTTCCAAGAGGACTTGATGTATAAATGAGAATGAATGTAGTGGATCGCAGTCGTGGATGGGGTCACGAAATTCCTCTGCGCAAAGATGCAGATATAAATTTCTTAGTTAGTAATTTTTATTTTATTACGTTTGTATTTTGACGCCTAAGGCCACTAGTTATGTATAAAATTTGGGGTAAAAAACCTTGTTCATGTATTTTTTTTTAATTTTACAAATCAACTTGTTTAGCAATGCATTCATATGAATGACATCGATTCAATAAACTCCTGCATTATGGATAATTGCATAATGAATGTTTAATTTAAAATACATCAATTAACCTATTTAAATGATAATAGGTTAATTTTATGTATTGACATGGAATTATATTTCCTTTTTGTAAATAAATAAATATATATTCTTCACACATATTATTCTTTTGATCCCCAACTAAACAGAACTTGTGGTATGGAAACCAGATAACTAATAATGTAAATTAAATAAAACATCGATACCGAAACCGCTTTTCAGTTCAGAGGGCGAACCACAAGCTCTTAAAACAATATTATTATAACCTTATTTGACTTTTGTCTTTCTTTGACATCCGGCGTCAAAACGGGACAAAAGACAAATAAGGTTATTTTAACCTTGTTTTAAGAGCTTGTGGTAGGCCCCCAGGTTAAATAAAACACTTTTTTCATTTATCATAGTTTTCATTTATAAATAGGTACACGAAATAAAAATATTTTATTCTAATTAAATTCTAATGACTTATATAAATCTGTTATATCTAATAGTTATTCTACTACTGTTTCTATGATCATGTACTAATCACTAATCGACCACCTAACTGGTAGGTATTATCAAACAATATTACGTTATTTACGTGATATATGAAACAGAACATAATATATTAACTACTGCTATACCACTAGTTTATTCAATAATTAAATATTGATTTAAACTCTTTAATCAGTTGACTCGCAGTTTCTGGAATTCATATTTTTTTTCACATGTACCTAAGCTAGAGACCCAGTAGCCCAAGAGCCCACGAAGATCTGACCTTCGTCATTTTATAAAACCTGAAAGTTTCTCTGTGTATGTCCCTAATAGAGGTAAAAACGATCCCCAAATATGAAGTTTGGATCGCGGTGGCTTTGGAAGTTATCAGGTAGCAAAGGTGCAAAAAATTGCACCTCAAATTCGTTAAAGTATAAAGGTCAGTTTTTACATATTTTATTTGGACTAATATTAGAAATCACGTCGTCCATTGTCAGACACTTTGAATGGTGGAAACCCTCTGTCAGACACCCTAAAGTATTCAAAAATAATATTCAACTTTCGTCATTTTATAAAAGCTGAAATTTATATATGTTACTTGACGAACTATCAAACTATGATTTCTCAGTTGTCAGACACTTTCGATGGTGGCTTTGCCGTGTCAGACACATTAAAGGTCTACCGTAGGTGCGAGCGCGAGGTATATTCAATGTGATTTATTTTACAAACGAAAAGAGATAGACCCATAGTTATTTTGGAGAGTTTGTAGATTAAATCATGAAATTAATCAATCATGCAAAAAAGTCTACATCAATGACCCAGTTTTAGAGTTACAGATCAAAAATCTAAAAAAACACTATTTTCATGATTTAATCTACAAACTCTCCAAAATAACTATGGGTCTATCTCTTTTCGTTAGTAAAAAAAAACACATTGAATATACCTCGCGCTCGCACCTACGGTAGACCTTTCATGTGTCTGACACGGCAAACCCACCATGGAAAGTGTCTGACAACTGAGAAATCATCTTTTGATAGTTCGTCAAGTAACATATATAAATTTCAGCTTATATAAAATGACGAATATGAATAATCCTTACTATAATGTTATAAATGCGAAAGTGAGTTTGTTTGTTACGCCTTCACGCCTCAACTACTCAACGGATCATCATGAAATTTGGCATACAGATAGCCTATAGTATGGAGAAGGACATATGCTACTTTTTATCCCGGGAACGCGAGTGAAACCGCGGGGGACAGCTAGTATTTTTTAATACTTTAAGGGTGTCTGACAGGGGGTTTCCACCGTTCAAAGTGTCTGACAATGGATGATGTGATTTCTATTATTATTCCAAATAAAATGTATAAAAACTGACACCCTTGAAAATATGGTATGGTGGTAAATGAAAATATGGTTCAGTAGGTACCCCGAGTGTAAAGAATTAACGTGAGTAAACTACCTATCGCGTTTGCGTTTACAATAAATTATTTGTTATGGGAGAATTAACGTTAATTCATTACACTCCAAGTAAATAAATACTAATAGTACCTTAATAGTACGTACAGCGCTTTAATTTATGTTTTAATGAAATGCTCATCTTTTAGTTTTGTCTTTGTTTCTTTTTAAGTAATCGGTGTATTTTATTAAAAGTAGTATCATTTGAAAGCTAGAAAGTTTATCTGATTGATAAGTAGAAATAATATAAAAATATGGAACAGAAATCTAATAAAAATAACGATATAATATAAAAAAAAAAAAAAAAAAGTGTTTTTTTAGATTTTTGATCTGTAACTTTAAAACTGGGTCATTGATGTAGACCTTTTTTGCATGATTTATTAATTTCATGATTTAATCTACAAACTCTCCAAAATAACTATGGGTCTATCTCTTTTCGTTTGTAAAATAAATCACATTGAATATACCTCGCGCTCGCACCTACGATAGATCTTTAATGTGTCTGACACGGCAAACCCACCATCGAAAGTGTCTGACAACTGAGAAATCATCTTTTGATAGTTCGTCAAGTAACATATATAAGTTTCAGCTTTTATAAAATGACGAAAGTTGAATAATATTTTTTAATACTTTAAGGTGTCTGACAGGGAGTTTCCACCGTTCAAAGTGTCTGACAATGGACGACGTGATTTCTAATATTAGTCCAAACAAAATATATAAAAACTGACCTTTATACTTTAACGAATTTGAGGTGCAATTTTTGACACCTTTGTTACCTGATAACTTCCAAAGCCACCGCGATCCAAACTTCATATTCGGGGATCGTTTTTACCTCTATTAGGGACATACACAGAGAAACTTCCAGGTTTTATAAAATGACGAAGGTCAGATCTTCGTGGGCTCTTACTCTACAGTGAAAGGCAGATAGTACATATTTTAACAACCCTTAAATTTTGTCCAGATACTCTCTCATATCTACTTTATAAGAGATGGGGACTAACTAAGCCCGGTTGTGGTAGATTCAGAGTTACTCAGGTGTCAAAAGCAGGTATAAAAATCGGATGAACTTCAACGGTATTTCAGCAAAGCTGCTATTTGGATATGTTAAATATACTACTTTAGCTAACAGACGATTGTAGTGGTTGTGAAGTCACCCCGTCCGCGAGCCAACGGTGAACCCGTTGGCTCGCGATTTAGTTATACCATATTATTGACTCTATGGTTATACATAAAAACAAATCAACGCCATCTATTCAAACATACTTTTTAAGAGAGGAAGGGCATAACGGGTTGTCCCGTTCGAAATTCGGAGTAGCCCGACTGGGGAAGTACCTCCACCTTACAGAAGATCGCAGCCAAATAAAGCGGTGGTGTTGTGTTCCTGCGGTGAATAAGGTCGCCAGAGCTCCATGAGGAAGCGCTATGCTGACAGTGTTTGGGACCAGCGGTGTCGCACCACCGTTGTGTTGTGCAGGCGCGGTGTGTTGTTGCGGCGGTCAGGGAGACCCGGTGAAACAGCTGCCCGCTGGCTGCCCGCAGGTTGTAGGGGTCCCGAGCCCAGGGATCACTTAATCTCCGCCCTGGGAGGCTGACCCGCCGCCTTGCGCATAATCCATGGTATAGTTGGTCGTGCCGGAGGAGGAGACCGGAGTGGACCCGGCTGACTGTATCATGGGGGGACCGGGGGCCCTTCCGGCTGCCGCACCAATAAACCGCATCACCTGTCCACCACTCTCGGGGAATAAGACTGCACTTTGTCCCTTTCGCTGCTGGCACAGCGATTCCTTTTAATCTTTATCTAACCCCTTTTAAACATGCCAAGGAAACATAAAAAAAGAAATGGTTCTTCAGCGGCCTCCCCGTCCACACTGTCGGTGGACTTTTGCAACATCAGGGGACTTCACGCTAATATCAATGCAGTCCACCAACATCTTGAGACTGCACAGCCGACCCTGCTATTTCTAACGGAGACGAAAATATCCTGCCCTGCTGATACATCGTATTTACAATAACCCCGGGTACAAGCTGGAGCACAATTTTGTGCGCCGTGCCGGGGTATGTATGTACGTCAGGGAGGATATTTGCTGTCGCCGTCTCCATGGCCTAGAAGACCGGGACCTGTCGATTTTGTGGGCACGCGTAGATTAAGGTGGCCACACCAAAGTTTACGCGTGCCTTTACAGAAGAAGACACGCACCGTTGGTCTCTCGCCATCGAGAGTCAAGGTGAGGCATTGGCAGTGAGCCTAGATGTGGCGAAGGCGTTCGATCGGGTCTGGCACAGGGGTCTTTTAACGAAGTTACCATCATACGTCCAGCAGATGCATAAGAGCCGTCGTTGACGGTAGCTGCTCTGATAGCATGAACATAAATGCTGGCGTCCCGCAAGGCTCTGTGCTGTCCCCAATACTGTTCCTACTGCATATCAATGATATGATGTCTATTGACGGCATTCATTGCTATGCGGACGACAGTACAGGGGACGCTTTTTACACGGGCCGTGCAAATATCTCTCGTTCCGAGGTGGAGGAAAGCCGTGAACGGCTGATGTCTGAAATCGAGAGTACATTAACTAGTGTTTCCGATTGGGGTCGACTAAACCTAGTCCATTTCAACCCCACCAAGACTCAAGCCTGCGCGTTCACCGCTAAGAAAACCCCATGGTCTGTGGCTCCAAAATTCCAGAACACCTCCTTGAACATCAGTCAAAGCATCGGGATCCTTGGCGTCGACATTGCTAGCGACGTTTTGTTCCGAAGTCACTGGGAAGACAAGGTTTAGCTAGCATCCAAAAAGCTCGGAGTGCTCAACAGAGCGAGGCAGTACTTCACATCGGGGCAAAGGCTACAACTTTATAAGTCACAAGTCCGGCCTCATATGGAGTACTGCTGTCACCTATGGACGGGAGCACCTGGATACCAGCTTGGGCCTTTAGACTCGGTTCAGCGACGTGCCATCAGAATTGTTGACAATCCCGAGCTCACAAGCGGTTTAGAAACCCTCAGTCTGAGGAGAGACTTTGCCTCCTTATGTGTGTTCTACCGCTTGTACAATGGAGTGTTCTAAAGAATTGTTCGACTTGTTGCCCACTGCCACCTTCTACCATCGCAACTCCCGCCATCGACGGGGACTCCATCCTCACACATTGAAACCAGAATTGTTTCGAACTGTGCGGGCTCAAAGGAGCTTTCTTCCGCGGACGCTCAGATTGTGGAATGAGCTCCTCGCCGTGGTTTTCCCAATGGAGTACAGCATGGGGTTCATCAAAAAGGGCGTAAAGAGATTTCTTCAGGGTCGGCGAAAATGTCCTGAGTGATACCCCTGGTGTTGCAAGCGTCCATAGGCTACGGTAACTGCTTACCATCAGGCGGGCCGTATGCTTGTTTGCCACCTTAGTGGGATAAAAAAAAAGACATAAAGGAAACCAAACATTGGCCCTGATTCTGTTTTTTACTACTGAACTAATTTTAGTCTCACTATGTCTCTTTCTAACAAAGAACATAAGAAAAGGATGTAAGAAATTTAGTCCTGTAAAACTTGTCCAATGCTTGTTTTCAATATAAATTTAGTCACCATCACAGAGATCGACCTTAAAATATCTACTTGTACATAAAATAATACTGTTATTAATTCTAAAACCTGACATGTACATACTATGCTGTAAATTACAGCTCCTTTCCACAATTCTATTGCTATTTGTGAGCTAACATCAGTTCACAGTAGGCAGGTTCATTCGATTCTTCACGTACATTACCATTAACGTACCGAGCTCCATGACCAACATTTTCATAAGCATTTATATTTTCTCTCACACTATTCCGCATTACTTGAGCATATTCAGGTGCATCAGGCTTTTTAAATTCCACTTCATTGTCTTTAAGCATGATTTCAGCATATTGAAGTTCTCCGTTGCCAGGATATATGTCTATCATGTTACTATACTGTGGTTCATTTTCTTGCCTTTTCATAGACAATGGATTATCTGCACTGCTTAGTAAATTCGTGTAGTTCGTATCATAGGCATGACTCTGGAAAGGTTTAAATTTTTTAAGAAATTTAAGGTCGCCTAAATTAAGAATTCGTCGTATTACTTAATATACGGTCTTACCCTACCGGACGGTCTTCCCCGTATTAACCTAAGAATAAATGTACGCAATTTGTTCTGTGGCACGAATGAAAACGGAAATGCTCAGTTGTTATACTATGTCAATCAAATGTGATTGTCTTGCTTCCTACCCGATGGTTATTCCTGAGTAAGTTCAAGCCCAGTAGGTTTTAAGATACGCCTGTTGTCGCAACATTTGACGCTACTAACACTGAATTCTAACTACACATAACAATTATATTTAATTTTAAAATAGTTTTAGTTAACCAGTTTCTGACTAATCTTTATATAAATACGTATACCGAAATCTTTGGAACCCTTTTCAAGCATATTGCGCGCACAGTCAGTGGCAGGAGAAGACTGAAACAAGCTAATTCTTTTTCAAACTTAGAATAACAGACGAAATTTGACCACTTTTTGTACCACTAATTAATAATAAAGAGATTGAGTTAATAATTAATTACCTTATTCCTCTGGTACCTGCAGAATAATGCAATGCAAATGATAATCACCATGACTATAAGGATCACAGCACCAAAGACGGACCAAAACCAATGTGTGATTTCTGAAATAAATCAAATATATCTTTAACTATCATTTGCCTTAAGTTTTAGCGCATCATGACATATTATGGTGGAACCAAAAGATGTGCAAACTGAAGCATGGTGGGGTAACTGGTTCGCGAATGTGCAGCAATACTCAATAGCCAAACCAAAACTAAATTAGAGCTTAGGGCCTATCTGATGGTAAGCAGTTGCCAATATATATAGACGCTTGTAACATCTGGGGTATCACTCGTGTGCCAACCTTCTCTTCACACCCTTCTCGAGGGGTTGAAAAAGAGTTAAGAGGAGTAGATATGCCGGCAGCTGAAGGAACAATATTTAGTACCTACTACAACGCTGATCTCCGCACACTGCGAGCACAACGCCTCCTGATGGAACACGTGACCTTTCTGACCGTACGAACATTACACCAAATTAAATTAATGTTAGTTGGCTGCGATCTTCTGTAAGGTGAAGACTTTTTCCTAGTCGGACTGCTAGAATAACTAGACTTGTAAGCATTTAGAAAAAGGAAGGTAGGTGACTAGCAACTGATTTTCATCCCGAACGTGGCAACGTGGTGGTAGTGGTGGTCTTAAAGATTTCCTTCACCAACTCCAGCTTCAAAATTACCGCTGGAGTTTCCATTGACTTAGAATTTCTATAATACCAATAATTCGCATAAAGTGATACTAAAATCTTAAATTTTACAGAATTTAATTAGAATAAGACAATTAAACACTGCAATATTTTCTTTGATATTATTATTACCTGTGTTTTCATCATTATTTTCATTATTTTTATTTGTTCTTTCTGTTCTATCCTCACTTTCATTATTATGTGTGCTTTCAGTTGTAGTAACATCATTATTTCCACTCTCGCCGCCATTATTATTGTTTTCTTTATCAGGAACCGCTGGTGTATTGTATAAAAGCTTTATTGTGATATTCGTTGAAGCTTTATCAAGATATCGCAGGCATAGAATTTCTTTATTACTGTAACTAGCGTCTAGCATAAATGTATGACAAATGTACATGCCCGCCTTATTTTTCTGCAGCTTAGTTTCAATTGATTTACCTGGAAATGTTTCAGTAATATTAAAATGATTACTATTATTACAACTAGGCCAATTTCCAAGAAACCTTTAAAGAATCAAAAATTCTGATCTCCAAGAATCTTATATATTATAATAAAAGATTCTTGGCAATCTCTGAAAGGGCTATACAAAAACTGTTCTAATTTCAAATTTACAGCGAACAACCGCTTAACTGGCCTTTGAAATAAGCCATTTGAAAAAAGATATTATTGTAAAAATATTATTTAAAACTGCGTATCAACTAACGGCCTTACTCATAAACGGTATTTAACTAAATCTACTGAATAAATGGTCAAATAAATAACGTCACCTTGCTGTCATTTTCAAACAATTAACGTTATTTAGGTGACCACTTAATCAGCTTATTAGTTAAATAACGTTTTATGAGTAAGGGGGCAAGTATTTTTAATTATAAAATAAATATGCTTTGCATTCTCGTCATATTTGCGGGGGTAAATAAGAACACGGACAAATAGAGAAACTCTCATAAAAATATAATTTCTTTTAAGATTTGATGAAAGATTAATATTTTTATACTAGGAATACCTCCGTAGATATAATATCAAGAATGTTTTATAGCTTGTATAGGTACATAAACATATAGTCGGATCATTATACGAAAGTGGGGCACAAATCGGAGTAAAATTAAAACTAGCACAAGAAGGTATAACGACGCCGCTTATTATCGCCTTCGACGCCTCAACGCCGAATGACAACCGATCAGCTTATTGCACAATCGTGTACATGGGTGATAGACCCGGCAGACTTCACTTTCGGAAAAGGCAACTCTACATCCAGATATGTTTGTTCTTCTATACTTATATACAATTGATGCTTACCGTAGATTGAAAACAGCATCCCCGTGCTTGGGCCAAAGGACTGACTGATTATACTTGTACAATTCAGAGTTAACTTTTCATGATCTGTGTACTCATAATGTATTACTGATGAACTACCTGTGTTTTGGTACTGTAGTAGAATCCCACCATAATCCAAACCAGTTACATAAAAATCTGAAAGTAGTACAAAACTCATATTTATATTTAAAAGCATTATCATCATCCGAAGCGTACTTTATCATCTAAACTGATGAAGGCCTCGGAGACCGGCGGGCACCAAGGCATTAGCTTCGTCTTCCAAAGAGGAAACACTGCCAGCCTGCTGAGAACCTTGCCGATAATCAGCAGTATCAGCAGTTTCGAGGAAATGTTCTATAGAATCCTATTGATGTTGAGTCAATCGATTCCTATCACAATTGAAATCATATAAAACAACTACTTATGTCAAAAACGCAAAGGACATGCAGATGATATCAGTGAGATTAGAATGTTAATATTTAGTAATGACTTAATGAGTCTTGGAAGCGCTCGTGGTTTGCATGTTTAGCCGTTCTTAAACTATCGGCAAATTAAACTACCACCGTCGTGGTCGGTACCTGGATGGGTGACCGCCTAGTGGTATTTCCAATCGAGCGTTTCCGTACTTCGGAAGGCACGTAAAGCCGTTGGTCCCGGTTATCACTTAATTGTGATAGTCGTTAAGACTCCGTTGGCATAATTTTGCCGATTTCGCTGATTTACCTAATTTAACAGACGTGATTTTACAGTTAAAATGCTGTATTTCTATAAGTTTGAATTCACAGCATGAAAGATCATTTCAATTATGATCTAATAAACGGGCTACTTTTTGATTTTTATTATTTAATTTCGATTAATCGATGTTTAAACGGATGGCTGTTTCTGAATTTTTGCTGTAAGAGGTTTAGAATATCACATATTTAAGAATCTTCTTGACGTCTAAACGGTACGAAAAAATTACAATATATTATTATGAAAGTTATCTATAAAATAAACCAATCACTTTTTACCACTTTCATATAAAAATGTTGAGTAAAAAAATATTTAACTTAGTCAAATTGTAGAGAATTTGGGTTAAGTATTGCCTTTGATTTTGGCTACTTAGAACTCTCGTTTTTGAAAACTAAAATAACATAAATAAACTTCAGCTCAAAATCAAACCAATTCCCGAAAAAAAAGTTCAAAAAACTAAAAAATTGTGGCTTTAAAAAATCTTTTAAAACTACCTAAATCGCGCAATATAATACTCGACGCAAGCCTCGAGTCAGCAGCAGCGTTGCCATTAGGGTACGCATTAGTACGCATTGCGTACTATTTCGTTAGGTAGCGTTCTCAGGTACTCTTCTGCCCATTTGCGTACTATTTTATTGTCAAGCCAAAAAAACAAAGAATCATGGTGAGATCCATACTTTGATTTCTACAAAAATATAAAACATTTTAGAAGGATTTGAATTACTTCCAATGTTGAGAGTATATTACCAACAACATCAAAGTCAAGGCCATTTATTCAATTTAGGCCCCAGACAGAAGGACACTTATGTCTTCGGTTTGGAACTCGGCCTTCAACTGAGAAGAATCCGGCAAGAAACTCAGCAGTTACATTTTTTAAATATTTTTTGGACTATCTATGTTTGGCTTTTTTTCCAAATAATTAACAATAACAAAGAAAACATATACCTAAGCATAGATGTTACATGAACATGTTAATATAATTGAAATATTTTATAAACCCCGCAAAACATAACAATAACATAATGTGTTTTGGCCGCGATTTGCCGGCATGGCATAGAATTTAGCATTTTTATCCCAGGGTTCTAAAAATCATTATTTATTTTTACAAATCTCGCCATGATTCTTTTCAAAATAAAAGAAGTTAAATCATTTTAGTTTCCGAGAAGCAAATTTTTACATGAACGGAGTACTAGAGTTTTTTTTTACATCGGATGTTTTTTCGTAATTCCATGTTCCAAGTTTCGTTTTATCATTCTGTGTAAATGTTTGTGCTTTCGCTGGTTTGGTTTTGTTCGTTCGTGGTTCCTTCGGTTTCGGTGCGCAAACGGCACTTACAAAATGCAATGATTAAACTTACTTTATCTGAGAAATTACTTGAATATTTTTTTATTCACTGCGTACTCAAAAGTTAGATTTCGTACTATTTTTAGGTGCTGCGCGTATCCTATCGTGATGTTACTCTGGCAACGCTGGTCAGCAGACCGCGCCGAGCGCTTCCAGAGGGTGGACGTATCGCTCTGCTCTGCGCACCGAGTTGACACTCTACGTACAACGCGACGAGTCGACGCCCTCAGTTACAGACGAAAATAGTGCGACCGTGAGTTCTTGATTCTTTGGTAATTAATGTTATTTATTATTATTTCAAATATTATGTGATGATTTCAACATGCTTTCTGGTCGTGTTTGGACATGTTGGAATTATCTTGAGATGAACTTTGACCATGTATAGTTTTAAGGGTCTGATGATGGAGTAGGAGGGTAGGTACTGGAACTCCATAACGGAGCAACGTTTCCTAGCCGTGTTTAGGCTTTTTGGAATTGTCTTAAGATGAACTTTGAGCATATATGGTTTTCAGGGTCTGATGATGGAGAAGAAGGGTAAGCACTGGAACTCCATAGTGGAGAATCGTATGCTAGCCGTGTTTGGGGTTGTTGGAATTGTCGTTAGATGAACTTTGACCATGTATTTTATGTACTATAATTTTTATAATTGTAGGTTTATAATTTGAGATTCTGTTCTTATTTTATTGTTAGATGTAAGGCAACACTATCGCATTGGGATTCCTGTAATGATAGATGTTTTGTAGTGAATAAATAAATAAATAAATAAATAAATGTATGGTTTTCAGGGTATGATGATGGAGTAGGAGGGTAGGCATTGGAAATCCATAGCGGAGCAACGTATCCTGGCCTTGTTTCAATTTGAGAGTCCTTGGGGTCACAAAACAAGAATCTATTCTCAAATGTTTGAAAAAGTGTCCGCCATGTTGAACTTTTTAGATACTGGTCCGATTGCTCTCAAAATCGATATTTGAGAGTCCTCGAGGTCACATAACAAGAATCTATTCTCAAAATTTTGATAAAGTGTCCGCCATTTTGAACTTTTTAGATTCAAAATTCTGAGAAAAGATTCTTGTTTTGTGACCCCGAGGACTCTCAAATATCGATTTTGAGAGCAATCGGACCAGTATCTAAAAAGCTCAACATGGCTGACACATTTTCAAAATTCTGAGAAAAGATTCTTGTTTTGTAACCCCGAGGACTCTCAAATATCGATTTTGAGAGCAATCGGACTAGTATCTAAAAAGTTCAACATGGCGGACACTTTATCAAAATTTTGAGAATAGATTCTTGTTTTGTGACCCCGAGAACTCTCAAATATCGATTTTGAGAGCAATCGGACCAGTATCTAAAAAGTTCAAAATGGCGGACACTTTATCAAAATTTTGAGAATAGATTCTTGTTATGTGACCCCGAGGACTCTCAAATATCGATTTTGAGAGCAATCGGACCAGTATCTAGGACCAGTAATTTTGACTAACGAACATCAATTCATTTATATATATAAGGTGTAACGGAAAGGGTATATACATCCGAAGGGGGTGAAGACTACATCAGGTACAGACTCTCTATAAAAAAATTCAGCTCAAAATACATAACTAAAAAATTCAAACAAAATTTTTTAATTCAAGTTTTTTGAATTAAAATCATAACCAACATGTCACCGGTCAATGAGGGTCATTGTCATTTTGCGTCCCTTACTAATATTAATATAAATTTTTATCTTCCGCGATCTGTGCACCTCGTACCAAAAAAGTGGATTACTGTAATGTATATACAGTTTCCGTTACACCTTGTATAGTTATGTAATAAATCTAAAATGTTTTTGAAAATAGTCATTGCTGAGTTTATTACCGGCATTTCTCAGCAAATGCAACCTTCCAAACCGGTATTGATGATTTTGATTTGATTTACTACCAAGACATTTTATTTCAATAGAAAAAACCAAAAAGTAAAAGACACGTAAAAAATATCAATGGATCAAAACCATTTTATCGCCGGATTGACCATCAATGACTCCCGGACTCACGCACACACGCGACCGAGCGTTCCCGCGTGTGCGTGGACGTGTTCAATACCTAATTCGGCCCGTTTCGATATTGATAACGGCCTCTTAAGCTAATTGGAGGTCTTCTAGGCGGCTTGAAAACTCCAAAAGTAGGTTGTCCACTAGCCTACCTCCATCGATCCGCAGTGGACAAGCGTGGTGGAGTATCTGTCCATTCTCTTTCACCCAGATATGTGAAAGGAGGCCTGTGCTCAGCAGTGGGACATTTATAGGCTGATGATGATGATGAATGAGTCTTAGCTTATATTGAAAATGATTCATTGGTAAGTTTAATGCCGGCTCTTCTCAGCAAATACAACGAACCTGTATAAAGCCCATCACACACGTAGCTATAATATATATTAATATAAATCATAGCAAGGCATATTACTATACATTTTCCATACAAACTTTGAACTGACCGCACACGGAGCTATAATATAAATTATGTGACGTCACCAAGCTATACTGTAATATAATATTATTGTATATTAATATATATTATCGCATATTAATATATATTATGGTATAGCAAGGCATATTACGACATATTTTGAATGTACAGCATGTTCCACGCGTTTTTTTTGTGTACTACTGAGTTAGCAAACAAGTATACGGACGCCCACCTGATGGTAAGTGGTCATCGTAGCTTACTGACGCTTGCAACACCAGGAATATTACTCGTTCGTTGCCGACCCTGCTAAAATCTCTTCACAACCTTTTTGAACTTCTCTCCTCTCTTTTCTACCGCCTAAATGCAACGCCCGTGCACTACCCATCCATCCGCAGTATCTGTTAATTTCCAGATAAGGAATTTAGTTCTAGTTTTTGTGCGTGACTGGGCAACCAACATAATATCAAAATTAGCAGCGGAATCTTCCTCCGAAGAACTATCAATTAAATCCAATAATAATGTATTTTGTTGGATCCATAATTGATGTATTCACAAATAAGAACAGCCTCTATTTAAAAACTCGTGCGAACGCCAGGCCGACCATCAATGTAATGAAGGAGGCCTTGCTGAGTTTCTTGCCTGTTCTTCTCAGTTGAAGGCCGACTTACGAACTGGTGGTAACTTCAGTAGCTTTGACCTTCATAAGTGCCCTACCAGGGCCTAAATTGAATAAATGGCTTTGACTTTGACTTTGACTTTGACTTTGACTTTGACTTTGACTTTGAAGGCAAAATATATATTATAGCATCGCCTCCGTGTGTGGTAGCTTGCTATAATTTATATTATAGCTCGGCATATTAATATATTATAGCTACGTCTGTGACGGGCTTAAGAGTCAGACTATTCATAAGTGCCTGTGAAGGTCTATTTGAATATATAATTTAGAAATACATAAATTGCAACTGCAAATAATGATTGAAAAAAGAAAATGGTCTCATAAATGTATATTACACGGTTTGACGACTTGCCTAAAACGTATGTTTACCTTTACAAAGATTTATTCAACCCCCAAGGGGATAGAATAAGGGAAACGAAAAGCTAGTAAATTAATAAAATAGATGTTCTAACGATCGTGATAGGTGTTAGAGTTAGATAGTAAGTTCTCAAAAGTTTTACTTACCGCTTGCACTTAGTACAAATTGTATCTCAATTTTATCTACGACAGTTGATTTTGTTGCTTTATCCATTCCGACACATCTAAGTTTACTATTATTGTGATCCCTGCTCAAAGTCAACACGTGGTTAACCTCTGATTGTTCCTTCGAATAAATGACATCCCCTGAAATAATTGTTATACAGAATGTTATTTTTTGGTCGGCGACGAGCGACCCAGGAGCGGTAGTACAAAACATACATTTTCCAAAAATAGACTTAATTCCATTAAATACTGTAAATGCGTTGAGAAACACCTTATTCAATTTGAAATAAAATTACCGCAACGTATGATCACTAGGCACGTGCACAGACTAGAGCCATTGCCCCACCCCTTTACTCTCTCGCACTCCCGAAGGTTAAAATAACCTTAATTGACTTTTGTCTTCCTTTGACATCCAGCGTCAAAACGGGACAAAAGACAAATAAGGTTATTTTAACCTTGTTTTAAGAGCTTGTGGTAGGCCCCCTGCTCTTTGCGTTAAGTACAAATAATAATAGTAAAACCAATAGTTACCATTATGACCCAGTTCCACATAATAACGATCAATATGAAATCTTAATGCACAAACAACTTGAGTCTTCTCATCTTCATGGTACATGTGCTGATAAACCAGTTTCCTGTCACGAGGAGGTCTGATTGTCATATTGTTTATCTGAAGATGGATGACACCTGCACAACAGAATGACAGTAAGCTGAAGTAGATCACAGTCAATAACACGACGATAGACGACTTACCAATATTCAGTGGAATAATTCAGAGGCTTAAAATATAAGAATTCTGACAAGGAGACAGGTCCACCTGATGGTAAGTGGTTACCGTAGCATATGGACATTAGCAATACCATGGGATTGCCAATAGTTGCCAACCTTTCAAGAGAGTTAGATCATAGTGTTATTTCGCTCTGAACAGCTCGACCCAGGAAGTACCTCCACCTTTCAGAATAGCAGCCAAATAACTTTGTGCTCCTCCGCGTGAGTAAGGTCGCCAGAGCTCATTGAGAAGAGGGAAGGGTTGGTAACGCGTGGCTAAAGTAACCGCTTACCACCGGGCGGGCCGAATGCTTAATACCATCTTGTGTAAAAAAAGGCAATGAATGCATCTAGCTCTCAAATAATACCGGACCACACCAGCAGGGGTATTTTAAAACGCTCGGATTCGATATCGGAAACGGATTCAAAAACTACCGAGGCGATATACCGCAATTGCTTTTTTAATTTCCGAATTCGAATATTTTTTATATTTCGTTACGGAAATATCAATTCGATTCATCTAAAAGTTTTCGGAAATTAAAATAGCAATTGCTGAAATTCGCCTCGGAAATTTCTTAATCCGTTTCCGATATCGAATCCGAGCGTTTTAAAATAGCCCTGCAGGTGGAAGAATTTAGTCACTTACTTTTCGGCTTCTGTACAGTAAAGTGGAGGCGCATCACTGATGTGTCATGAACATCGCTATAACTGCAATAAATGACGCTGTTATGATCTCCCTTGGTTAGTTTTAATAACATTCTCATTCTATTGATTACGTATTCAGAAGAAATTGTCTTTTCTGAAAAAAAAGAGAGTGTTACCATTACAACACAAAATACTAGTTCCCACCCCGGTTTCACCCGTGTTCGAAGGATCGACTGTTTTTACGGGATAAAAAGTACCATTTATGGTAATCCAGAACGTTATGTGTGCCAAATGTCATGAAAATCCATCCATTCTTGCATGAAAGAGAAACAAAAATCCAAACAACCTTAGAAACTTTCGCGTTTGTAATATTTGTAGGATAGGATACAGGAATACAGCACCATCCTTGATTGATTGTTGATCATATAATCTAGATACCGACTGCAGCGCCATCTGCCGGGCTGATTTGTGAATATAAACCATCCAGGGCGCCACCCAAACGCGTACAAAAAAATTAATTCAAATCGGTCCAGCCGTTTAGGAGTTCAGTGACAAACACACGTACAGTTGAATTTTTTTGTATGCGTTTGGGTGACGCTCTGGATGGTTTAGATAGGGTACGGTAGGTTAGGGTAGCACCACGCGAACGAAGTCGCGCCGGGCAGCTAGTATATGTATAAATACGCGAAGAAAAATCTTTTGTAACCTTATTTAAGCATTTTGCGTGCACATACGAATGTGTATTTGACATAATTAAACTTGGACTGCAGAAAGATTTTCTTTTCATACCTATTTTTTTTTTAATTACGGCTTCTTTTTGGACCGCTTATTATATAGAAAGTTATACCTGCACTGTGATATCTCATCATAACATATCCCGATGACTGACATTCAATGAAGACAGTCTCGCCGTCTTCAAACTCATAGTTAGCTTCAGAATCATATGCGTCGATACTTAAATTAGTAGCTTTAGCATTAACATCCTTATCGTTTAGAGTCATGACTCCAGTAGGATCTGTGAATAATGGATAAAGAACCATCGCATTTTAAGGGACCCACCCAACAGAAGAATATAGTTCAACTAACTAACATGGATAGTTATTAATTTAATTTGGTGTTGTGTTTCTCCACAGCTCTATGGAGAGGTGTGCTGGCAGTGTGCGAGCGAGGACCAGTGGTGTTGTAACAAATGTTGCCTCTTTCACCACCGGCTCAATGACTCCTCTCAACCCTTTTTCAAACCCCTTCTGGGTGTAAAGATAGTTTTGCAGGCAATGAGCAAGTAATGCCCCTGGTGAGGCTACGGTAACCGGTTACCATAAGACGGGCCGCCGCGAATGCTTGTTTGCTTCCTTTAGTAGTATAAAAACTGAATAGGTCTTTACATCCTCTTAAAGCGGGTTGTGGAAAGGGAGGGATAGTGGTAGAGGATTGTGGTACCTACCTCGTGTTCTATAATGAACATTCACTTCACAGTCAATGTTTCTATGTTGGCTTTGCAAATTGCAGTACCATTGTTTGCCACACTTCATAATTGGGTATACCTGAAATCATTATACAATCCATGTTTAGTGCATGTCTTTATAGACTCATCATATAATTAGACGAAATAAACATTATTGAAGTGTTACAAAAATCTTCTTATTCAGTAGTCGTACCACAAGGGTCGCATCCCCTACAGCTACATTTATGAAATAAAATCGATTCCCTATCGGATTGGTGACTCATGGGTCTTGAATAAGGGGGTTGAAACGGTACTTACATGTGGAAAAATCATGTGTGATGAATTATAGACTGCACGTGTTTTTAGAACTTGACATTTATCAGCAATACTTCTACACCTGAAATAAATATTATTGATCAAAACTAATCTGTAACATTTTACATTATATTTTCCTCTCCGCTACCTGTTGGTTTCGGGTGCTCCACAAAAAAAATATTTTCCATACTAACGACCAACTTCGGTCGATCATAAGTATCATAACGTATGAAAAAAAAATTTTTTTTCTAGATTTCAATGTTTGTTCCTCATTAAAAGTTGTTCAGTATGATTAACCCAACATAGGTTTCGAAAATATGCCATCTAGAAATCTCTACCCAGTATTCTGTGCCAAAGATATAATCATATTTGGTACCCAGTGTACCGTGTACAGTGATCATCATATCTTTGGTTTGGCACGTTCAGATTTAAAGTAAGCTAGTTACAGCTTATTATACCAAGTATGAAACCGAGCTTGCAATTTTTTTACTACCTACGATGTCCTGAGCCGGCTCACTACCCTTGAAGAGATATTACAGTTGTAAATGGCACTAAGTATTTGTAAGTTTTATATGTTCAACGATACGATTGGACACAATTGTGTCTTAATTCAAGTCACAAACTCAACTATTAGCGTCTATACACACGAACGACAACCACCCGACAGCGTCGCGACAAAATGAAGACAAGCGTTACGTGTGAATACAGTCGCTGCGGCTTTTTACGTTGCGTTGTGGTTGTAGTTGCGTTTTGGTACCTATAAAATGTAAAAATGTTTGTAGGTACCGCTAGTTCCCGGTGTCGCTGGTGGTTTCGTTGTGGTTGTGGTTGCGATGCCGCCGCGGTGTGATCGGTATTACACACGTCGTCGAAAGTGACGGCAAAATGTGAGCTCTTATAAAATTTTCTATCTTCATTCAAAGTGACGCGATTATTATGTGCTTAAGCGTACTAAATAACTTTTCAGTATTTAAGGTTCTACTTCTAACGCTTGATGCTTTTTTTCTAAAAAACGGGGACCCTATTAATAAGCCACCGGGCTATCCGTCCGTCCGTCCATCTGTCTGTCTGTCAGTGGGCTACTATCTCTCATGAACCGTAAGAGGTAGACAGTTGAAACTTGCATACACTGCGGATTTCTTTTTCAACTATAACAACAAATAAAAAAAAAAAAAATTTGTTCACTTTTTGTGCTACTAGTTTATTAATTATAATCTTACCTTATTTTATCGATTAATTCCCGGTTTTTATAAAACTCCTTTACATGCAACGTTATATATTCACCTTCCAGTACAGTTAGATTGTTTGCATAGCATTTATGACTGGCTTCAATTTCAAATTTTAGGACTGGATTACCTAAAAACATCCACAAAATAATGTAACTCAACACCAAAAATCCAACTACCATCTTCTCTCCTAATCAGTTGAATTGCAGTTCCTAGAATTCCTTTATTTTCAGGTAGGTATTCAGCATAGCGAGTTAGAATTTCTTACTTGCATTAATGCTAATGCAAGTAAGAAATTCTAATAACTCGTGTACCTACTTCTTGTTATCATATCAATTTGTGTACGTACGTAGTTCAAATGACAATACAATAATTGTGTACCATTTTGCACACAAGTTCCATATTAACGTAAGCACTAGGAGGTAAAAGAGACAGAGGTTAAAGAAATCTAGTATACATACCTGAGTTTTCTGTAGCGACGACATTAAATATCACAAACAGTAAGAAGAACATTATTGTATTATTTATGTGTTAACAGTCTGTTGACAATTCATGATTTACTTTGAGTTGGTACTCGAATGAGTGCGCATACGCAAGTCTACCACACATTGAGGTTTCAATTGTATTTATCATTAGAAAAACACTATATTTACCTTATACAGTGTTTTGCGCACGGACTAGCGACATTTTGATGGCGTGTAAATCGTGTAATACAGTGTAATATAATACCACACAGTAAAGGGGATAGAGACCAAGCTTCATACAACCGCGAGCCAGTAGGTACACTATTACAAGCATGAGGCGATTGTGTGCGTGAGCACTAGCGGCTCGTCACGTACAAAGGGAAACCGGTTTATACTGGCTCGGCCAGTGCTCAAACTCAGGGCTGTCGTGGATCGTGTTAGTTTACGTTTAGATTTTAATAATAGACTTTTAAAATAAAAATGTATAAATATCGTTGTACTGAGTCAATGAAGTTTATTTTTAGTATCTTGCATATAATAAGTTGGTATTAGCTTTCTGGTAAATTGATTTTATATTGACTCGTTTCTCGTAAATTAATGACATGATTGGTGTTTCAAGGTGTACCTACCTACCTACCTATCCTATTTAACGAGCAAAATTTGTATGTTTTGTTGTATGTGTGTATCACAAATGCGAATATTTTTCCATTTGCCTACATTTTGTAGATTTTCTAATTTATCACAACTGAGCAGTGAGATTATCTGTAAAATTTCTCAACTTTTCACATTGAATTATTACGCTTAGAAGCGAAGTATCGAACAAAAATCCTCGCGACTCGTAGGCCACTTGACAACCAATGTGTGCGTGAGTACCATATAATTACACTCGCCGACACGCACACAAGCGCACGAGTAATGTTGCAAGCCAAACGAAATTTTTCGGTAAAATTAACCTTCCGATACTAGTGAATAAAATTAGAAGTAAGTATTCATAAAATAAATTAAATAGTTTCAAATGTTCTGCGTCTTAGATAATTTATCATAGACACAGGCCTGTTATTTATTTATTACTAGTTTAATGGTTATGTTTCATAGTACTTATGTCGGGTATTTTAACATAGTAAACCAAGACAATGTGACAAAAAACTACCTGTAAAACTACTACTGTGTAAAGCTACCAGTCTGATTCGAAATTATTTCACTAATATGAAGCTACATTATCCCGATACATTATAGGCTATTTATCCCAAGAACGCGGGTGAAACTGCGGGGGACAGCTAGTCAGTTATAATAGCTATAAGTAAAAGGACAACTTATCGGACTCAATTACTTACTCTACTTCCTACTCTAACAAAATCAGTATCAATTACGTAAAAACAACACAAAATCGCACACAAACAGCTGGCAACACTTTGCTCGAAATCTGAGTGAAGTATTTTTATTTTTGAATTTTGTTATTTTAGATGAATTACGCAATAAAATTAGTGGCTTATCTGTGGAATATTACAACATAATTCTAACCTTTCTTCCCTGATGAATTATGACACAATTTTACTGCAGAAACCGTCATATTTATTATTTTTCTGAGAGCTCCACTCACTAAAACGCCAGTCAGTACACTGACAGCGCGGCGGTCATTTGGAGCCATTATGGCTCCAATTGAATGGATTATGTTTCGCGCGTGTACTTTGTTTCTATGTGTAATAATTCAATGACTTTTCATAAATATCTCCTGGTTGAACTTAAGAGTCGAATGGTCGGAAACTCCATATCAGATTTACTACTGAAATTTCTACTTTATCAAATCAAAGTTGATATATACTTACGCCAGGAATATATAAGTCAATGTCTATAGTACTCAAAACTTGTGTCGTCTTTGCCATTTAAGTCGTTATTGAAAATGGCAGGGTTTTATTTAGCATTTAGAAACTGGCCGTTAGACAAGTCAACAAATGAAACCTTAGAGTGTGGTCGATCTGAAACATTTTGTCAGGAAAATACGTTGTTTTATTAAGTTATCCCTAAAGTATAGAAGTTAAGGAATAAATATAATAATATGAATACTATGGTATTAGTCATGGCGGCCACGTCATAGATATTATGTAAGTACTATGCATGGATAAAAATAAAATATAAGTCATTTTATTTCTGATAATACATAAGCTAAATGAGGCTAAATATTACAATTAAATGTATGTTTATAAAGTTAAAATTACAAGTTTGTAGCGACATCTATCAGCCATATATCAGTAACACTGAGATAGTTCACACACGGAAAGATAGATGGCGTGGCGCCACATTATCCTGCATCGCGCTTGCGAAGATTTCTCGGCGATCTGCATATATACAACTGTTCGAAATGTACAGTTGGACCGCGGTCCCCAGGTACGATGAAGATCTTCCCTTTTAAATGGATGTGTCATCCACCTTGCACGTCCATAAGTTTTTACATAAAATTGGTATTAACGGTACGGTCTGTCTGTTTGTTCCGGCTTATCTCCGAACGGGCTAGACCGATGTTGACGGGACTTTCACTGGAAGACAGCGAATGTTATAAGGAGTAACTTACGCAACTTTTATTTTAGAAATATAATTATATTTCCAAACAAAATAATTAAGACCGTACGCGGGTGAAACTGTAGGGGTCAGCTATTGTAACATATTTTTGTATAGATAAAGTACAATATTTATTAGCTTTTAAACAAGCATACGGCTCACGCCACGTGATGGTAAGCGTATCACTAGCATATAGTCACCGTAGGGTATGGACGCTTGCAACACCAGCGGTATTCGCGCGTTTTCGACCCTGCATAAATCTGTTCACATCCTTCTTGAAAACCCCCATTCTGTACTCCATTGGGAAATCCACGGCGGGAGCTCATTCCACAACTTGAGTGTCTGCGGTAGAAAGCTCCTTTGAAACCGAGACCTTTTTGGTTCCAATGTGTGAGGATGGACTTCGCGTCGATGGCGAGAGAGGCGCGAATCGTCCCTTGACTACAGTCATAGATTTATAGTAGGTAAGACACCGTTTGTTATGCTATGTTTTCCTACTTACGAGGAAATGAAACATCCCCATTGACTCGGCACTCTACCCTTGAATAGTTTCTATAATAATGGCACAGTATGGAATTTTATGTTTAAAAACTCGCCATTTGGCGCGACTAAATTCAAATCGCAACCTTAGGGTCATCTAAAAAGGTCCATGTGCCAAGAAGGGACCTGAGGATGGGATATACAGTGCGGTAAGGAGATTCTTGAGTTCTTGTCAAAGAATTATAATATGGCCTTATGTTAATTCTCTTTACAATTTTCTCTTCGGTACTGTCACTCAAATCATTATCAATCTGTGGTCGCAAAATCAAGTCAAAAATACGCAATGTCTTTTTTATAAATATTAGAAATTTATCTAAATATAACTTTTATAATGAAATTAAAAGTATACAACTATGCAAATTATGTGAGTGGCTTTTTAAATATGTTGGCAAATCGGAAATGACACAGGGATCTAAGCCAGTGTGCAGTAAAGTTTATAAAAAGGTCACACATTGTATTTTCGATATGGACGGCACATTAATAGGTAATAGTATAGGACTAGAGGTTAATATAGCTAATCACCCATTATAGACTTTTTTTATACTACTAACATCGAGGAACAATCCCTTTAGAGTAGTAATACCGAGCAATCCGATTCCGAAACTAGTCGGTGATTTGTCACTGATTTTGAACAGTAAGGACCAATCACTGCATCGTGTGTTCTTGACTTGGCCAATCAGATCGCATGTGTCCTTGACTTGGCCAATCAGAGCGCATTGTCGGTGGTGGGAAATTAGCGGCATAGATTGTAAGCAAAATCAACGTCATTGCGCTTCTTTGGGTTAATTGACTACTACTACTTACTAGTTTTCCTCCCGCCATTTCATCAATGGGATCAAAAGTATCTTCATCTACCTACCCTGGGGCCAACCACTATCTCACAATAATGTTACTCACTTATCTTTTGTCCTTTTTTGAAGTCGAATTTCAAAGAAGAACGCAACACAAGTAAGGTTAATATTAATGTTTTAAGCGATGGTGGTTGGCCCCCTGTTCCCAATAATTTGGAGTCGGCGCAATATGTACGCGTCTTCCATTTGACTCTTATCCGTCATATCAGCATTCACTCCTTACCCATATCATCTTTCACACAATCCATCCATCTCGTTTTCGGCCTTCCTCTTCCCGTATATTCATCCTCTTTCATATCGATAACTCTTTTAGTCACGTGACTTTCATTCTTCCTCATAAATGTCCATACCACGATAAACGCTTCCCTCTCAACCTTCCAGTCACTGGCGCTACTTGTATCCTATGTTATTCCAAGTTATAAACTACTTACGTTCTAAATTTCATCAGTATTGGTTGTGCCTTTGAAGCGGCAAGAGGTAACAAACAAATAAACGGGCATTTATTTTATTAGTTGGATAATAAAGTAGCAAAAAGCATACAACCCGCCTGATGGTAAGCGGGTACCGTAGCCTTGAGACGTGCGACGTTGATAACCCCGCAAAATTCTCTCATAACAGCAGAGAAAAGTGGAAAATGTAAAGGAAGGCTTTTGCCCAGCAGTTGGGCAGTTTAGGCTAATGTTTAAGAAATATGTTTAAGCTATATTTAAGAAAAATAATATCTTTTTTTTTATGATAATGATATTCCCGTTACAGATTCCGAAGTTATGTACCATGACATAATAAGGCAGATCTGCACAAAATATGGTAAAATATATACTAAGGCGCTTCAAATAAGGGTTATTATTTTTTATTATTGTTAAAAGGACCCAGATATAGATTTCCTCCATTTTTCCATTCTTCCTTTGTTACTTTATATTTTTCTCTTTTTTGTTAATGGTTTTCTTTCTTGTATTTAACGCTCTACAGATGTACGGGGCGACGGACAAAGAGTTATGTTTGACAGTAAGCAAGGAACTGAAGTTACCAATCAGTCCGAACGAGTTGCAATCACAACTAGACCAGCTGAGCGCCACTATGCTACCCAAGGCACCATTGCAAAGAGGTATCACACTTCCTACTAATTGACCAAGCGAGCGAAACGTCGCCGTTTCAGCTTGGACAAAAATGATTTCGTATGTCTGTCCAGTACCCCTAGACAAAGTACTTTTCGTTGCGTTTGCGCGAATAGAAACGCTACAAAATGTGTGAGATTGACATTTGCTTACGCTAGGAACTTGCGTATTCTTATGTCAATGTCATACATTTTGTAGCGTTTCTATTCGCGCAAACGCAACTAAATGTACTTTGTCTAGGGGGGCAGGGCCAGTAGACAAGATGGTTATCGACAATCGACACATCGTTAGTAAACGATCGACCTTTGTATGGGATTATATATAGGTAGGTGTCGTTAGTAAACGATCAACCTTCATAAGAGACTAAAATTCACGTGATGTTTCGATTTGATAATGTCAATCCTATACAGAGGTTGATCGTTTACTAACGATGACGATTTTCGATAACCATCTTGTCTAGGGGGCCTGTACCCCGAGTGTAAAGAATTGACGTTAATAAACGCTTACGCGTTTGCGTTAACTATAAAGTAGGTATGGGAGAAATTAGTACCATGAGTATTCCGCTAGCTGCGCTGTCCCAATTCCTATAGAGAAGTGTCGTAAACGCAAACACATTAGTAAACGTTTACTAACGTCAATTCTTTACACTCGGGGTACAGATGTCCGAAGGATGTCCCGCTGTTCTCCTCTAGGCCGCATTTCACAATCGATTCTCCTGAATCGGTTGGGTAATGACAGAGCCTACCTACCTACCTAGAGAGTACCTATAATAAATGTGAAAGTGATTTTGTTTGTTTGTTACCTCTTGATTCCATTAGAGTATCTAGTAATACCGAGAAACCCAATTCCACAACCAGTAAGTCTAGTACCGACAATCACTGAATCAAAATGTTTAGTGTGTCCTTGACTTAGCCAATTAGCGCGCACGTGCATTTAGTATTCCATTACGAAAAAGATGAAATTACAACAAATTAGAGTCAATTTATTACGTGAACAGAACATTTTGTAGTACCTACCTATGGAAATAATATGAAGAAGCAGTGCAGATAGCAAATATGTTTTATTGGTTTCAATCGTAATCGGTTGAATTTCAATCATATTTTGGACCACTAGTATAGATTGATAGTTAAATATCCTTAAATTCCAGGAGTGGAACGTCTACTTACACATTTCCATCACAACAAGGTACCGATGGCCATTGCTACGAACTCCACACAGGGCTGTGTTAATTTACACTCCGCTGCGAGGCCCAAAATGTTCGAGGTGTTTCATCATACGGTCGGTGATGTTGTAGATTTTAGAGTAGATATTTTTGCCATCAGATGGACCTAATGGTAAGGGACACGATGTTTTTTTTCGCCGAATACTGTTTTTAAGACAATGAACAAAATCTGCGGTAGGTCAAATGACCTTAGTCTAGATTAGAACTTCAAAATGCTCACGTCAAGTTACGAGTCGAGATTTTAAAACAATTGAATTTGGAACCTGCACCATCATATTAGGGTTATTTTCGATTAACACGATCTATTCTTGAGACTAGATCTGAGTTTTGATCTAGGTCTATAATGACAGTTTGCCCATTCTTGTCTGTCATTTAATATCTTTAGGTAGTTATGATTTAATTTAAGCACTTTTTATCAAAAATAAAGGTTTTCTTTGTCAGAGTTTGGTGAAAAAACACGACAAATTACGAAAACTACAAAAATCGCTGGACATATTACCTACATTTATTAATTCTCTCAAGAATGTATGTAAAAGAATAGCCTGTATAACTGTAAGCATAGATAACTCTGCTAAATAGATAATTTTCTATGGATCACGCACTTGCAAATCTTTCGCTGTCCACACAGAGAGATAGATTGGTGATCACTTTCACGTTTCTAATTCAGGTCAGCGCCACAGATCCAGAGGTCGATCAAGGGAAACCGAGTCCACAAATATTTTTAGTCGCTGCATCACGGTTCCCAGAAAAACCTAAACCTTTTCAGGTAAGTTAAACATCTCCAGAGTCTTACTATAAGTATATTTTGTGAGGTGGGGTAAAAATTTTGAGCAGCCAGACTCAGGAATATCTTACAGAAGATCGCAGTCAAATAACATTACGCTCTCACTTTAAATGGCGTGTTGTTTCTGCGTTATAAGTTCGGCAGTTGGACCCCGACAAGCGGCGGAGTACCAAATTTACCAGCGCTTTATCCCTTCCGCTGTCAGCACAGCGTCAACCCCTGTTCAAACCCATTTTGAAAAAGGGTGAAGAGCTTTTGCAGGTTGCGAGTGCTGCTCTAGAAAATAGCAAAGGTGGGTGAAGTCCCACTCACGAGCCAATGGGGTTACTATAAACGTTGAATTTCGAACATCAATTTTTTTTAAATTAGTTTAATAAGATACAAAATTTTGTATTATTCCAGTGTCTTGCGTTTGAAGACTCAGTAACTGGAGTCCAGGCGGCGGTTGGTGCTGGCATGCAGGTTAATATCGTTTTTTTCTTCCTAATTTTCTTTTATCTTCCAAGACTACCATGATACAGTGGTGCGCTTCACATCACGCCGCAATTATTTCCAAACTGCTGCCCACAGATTTGAGGGCTATTTTAAAACGTCGGATTCAATATCGGAAACGAATTCAAAAAATTCCGAGGCGAATTTAGGCAATAGCTATTTAATTTCCGAAAACATTTCGATGAATCGAATTGATAATTACGTAAAGAAACATTAAAAATATTCGAATCCGGAAATTAAAATAGCAATTGCGGTAAATTGCCTCGGTAGTTTTTGAATCCGTTTCCGATATTGAATCCGACGTTTTAAAATAGCCCTCAAATCTGTGCCCTCAATCCCTAGAAAATATATGGCTGTCAACAATCGTCATCGTTAGTAAACGATCAACCTTTGTATCAAAGAGAATACAAACGCTACGCCTTTGTATAGGACTGACATAAGAGATTTTTAAAAAGCACGTGATATTTCGATTTGAAATGTCAATCTAATAATATATATAAAATGCTTTTGTGGGTACGTAAATACGCAGTTTTCTCAATCACCACCAACCCCAATAAACTTCCCGTTGGGGTAGTAAATACCCCTTGGTCTCCAGGTGGTAGTAAGGGAGTTTGGTCGCGGTGGGTGGAAGGGGGTGGTTGTGAGTGGCGAAAATGTTAAAACATATATTGCTGTCCTTTTCTAACGCATGAGGACTTTTGAAAAGATCTCAAAATTTCTGGAATGATCTTGAAAGTTCCAAAATGTGTAAAACGGTTATAATCGATCTGGAATGTTCTAGAAAGTTCAACAAATATCTGGAATGATCTAGAAAATTCTAGAGTGAATGCAAACTATTATAATCGATATAGCATGTTTTGAGAAAGTTCTACAAATTTCTGGCTTCATCTAGAACGTTCCAAAATGTCCAACACTGTTATTATCGAGTTAGAATGTTCGAGAACGTTCTAGAAATTTCCAGAATGATCTGGAAAGTTCCAAAATGAGTGCAATTTATTATGATCGATTTAGAATTATCGAGAATGTTCTAGAAATTTTCCAAATGATCTGGAAAGTTCCAAAATGAGTGCAATTGATTATGATCGATTTAGAATGTTCGAGAAATTTCTTGAATGATCTAGAAAGTTCCAAAATGAGTAAAACGGTTATAATTGATCTGGCTTCGTCTAGAAAGTCCCAAAATGTCCAAAACAGTTATTAATAATAATAATCATTTATTTAGAAATGAGTGCAATTTATTATGATCGAGTTAGAATGTTCAAGAACGTTCTAGAAATTTTCCGAATGATCTGGAAAGTTACAAAATTAGTGCAATTGATTATGATCGATTTAGAATGTTCGAGAAATTTCTTGAATGATCTAGAAAGTTTCAAAATGAGTAAAACGGTTATAATTTATATGGAGTGTTCTAGAAAGTTCAACAAATATCTGGAATGATCTAGAAAATTCTAGAATGAATGCAAACTATTATAATCGATATAGAATGTTTGAGAAAGTTCTACAAATTTCTGGCTTCATCTAGAAAGTTCCGAAATGTCCCAAAACTGTTATTATCGAGTTAGAATGTTCGAGAACGTTCTAGAAATTTTCCAAATTATCTGGGAAGTTCATAAATGAGTGCAATTTATTATGATCGAGAATTTTTGGATTAGTCTGGAAAGTTCCAAAATGTGTACGAGTGTTATTATTGATCTATAAAAACCAAATCGAAATGATGTACATCTAAATATTCTAGAGTGATCTGGTACTGGAAATTTCGGTATATAAATCGAAATTCAGTGACTTTTCGTCAGTTCAATTGTGATTGCAGTCGAGTAAAAAAAAGAACAAACTATTTGTTGTGTGGACTATTTGTAATGTTCTGGAAAGTCTCTCAATATCGAAAATAGAAATCTATAATATGTTAAAAAATTAATCCTTATATATTTTTATACCATTAAACATGCGATGTATTTTAACCCGAGCAACGCCGGGTTTCGCTGCTAGTTCTATACAAAGGTTGATCGTTAACTAACGATGACGATTGTCGATAACCATCTTGTATACTGGCCCTGCTGGTGAAGTCGTTGATGGACTTATTTGATAATGGTGCTGATTCTGTTGTTTACAACTAAACAAATTTTGTCTCACTATATCTCTTTCTAACAAAAATAAAACAAGAAAAGGATGTAAGTTTAGTCGCCATCAAAATTTATTACGTCTATCTAGTGAAAGAGATGTGATTAAAATTAATTTGTGCGATTTACAACAGAATCGGCACCATTGCGGCCTTAATTTGGTCGGTCCATCGTATGGGTAATCTCCCTCTCCTTGTACCTCTACTTACTATTGCACCAGCAATCGCTCTATGGAAACATCTCTTCGTTGCAACGCGTATCCAAAGAAAAATAGGAAACTACAAAACGAAGGATAGGCGCGGTTTAATTTCGAGTTCTTGGAGTATGGAGTTAACAGTAGGTCTTAGTTCAGTTGTCAATATTAGCATTTGCATTCTTCTCAGGTTGTAATGATACCAGGTGTCCGCATCAATACCAAGGAGGATACCCGTCAAGCAACACTAGTATTGCACTCCCTGCTAGATTTCAAACCGGAACTTTTTGGTCTACCGCCATTCACAAAATTAAAACGATGATAGTGATCTGTCAAATTTCCAGTGATTTATATTATCTGTGTTGCGTAATGTCAAATGAAAATGGCGCGAAATGTGATGTGAATTTTGGTAACTCGTTTAAAAAATTGTGAATGTATTTAATAAATTAGGTATAATTGTGTAAGGATTGTGAAAAATAAATAAAGACATGAAAATATATTTGTTAAAAAGAACTTTTTATAGTCCATAGCACCTATGGAGTATACTCCTATAGTAGGAGTATCCTCCAAACAAAGATTTTCATACGGCATCGTGCCTCTACCCAGATGGATAGTCCGCCTTACTAAAGCATGACATTTAATATCACTCCGCTTGAGGGGCTCCTGAGCAAATCGCTCTCAGTTCGTATTGCGCACGGCTTTCATCGCGTCATACTCGCTGTACTGATTAAATAAAAAATGTCAACTTGCGTATTAAAATACTGTCACAACACTTATAAAAACCAAGGAAAAACTAACCTTCCATGTGTAAGTATTGCGATTTCGTCACTTTTAATTACCTAAACTTATTACTTTTAAATACTGTAAATTCTTTGCCTCCAAAGTACAATTCCTTTAGTTCTCCGCACTAACTCATCTCTATCCTATTGACTCACCAGTTTACTGTTCTGTGAAAACTGGTACTGTGAGGGTAACTGTAAGGGTTAATTCACACAGTCGCGATGCAACGCGGCGCGCATTTTAGATACCGATACAGTATACTTTATTTACTACACAGAAAGGTACACATTATCACGTCGAGTCTCGCGACTCGGGTTGCCATCTCTAAAATTGGCAATCAGGACAAGAAGCGTGAAAGCCCCGGATTTTGGATATTGTGCTGTTTATAAATTACTCAACTGTGATTTAAAAACTTTTAAACCCAGATAAAAAATGAAGTCCCGCCCGGACGCCCTCCGGACTCCCTCTAAACTAGGACAAATCCCTACCAGACCCTCCCCAACCAATGGCAACCCGGATATTGAAACTTCTATTTTGCAAATGCGATTGCTACACTCCGCCAAAATACGACTGCGGAAAAAAATGTTTTAAAATAAAAAAATAGCAATATTTTGTCATAGTCATATATTTTTTTAAACATATTTGTGTGGACGGAGTTTATTATAATACAAATATCTAAGAATGGCCATAAAATCACATTTTGTATATTAAAAAAATAATCAAAAAATTATTAATACAATAGTATTTTCATTTTTTTTTCTGTTTAATTACTTTAATCTCTTCTCTTTACAATATAATTTCACAAAATACTTTTATTTACCATCACTGAGTGACCCCGAAGCATAGCTGCATCACTTAATGGGGGCTAACGTGGGGCTAACAAGCTTGAATTATCCGCGAAAGAATACTTTTTCAACGACAGCGGTAGCACCTTATTCGTTAGTGCCATGTGGTGGCCACAGAAATGCCTACAATCTTATATTATTTAAAATAAAACCTTATTTTATGGGAACATTAAATTAATAATTGGTCGTAATAGCCAATACGCTAAGTTTAGAACTAAGAGCACAGTGATTACTTTCACGGTTTGATGTAAATAGTATAATCTGAAACAATAGAAATGTTTAAATTATAAATTAATAATAATCAGGGATTCATCAGCATTTAGATTTGCTACTCAACAAAAGATGTCGCTAATAGCACGAAGTAAATAATAATACCTAATTCGTGAAAAAAGGCAATGAGTGAGATGCCAAGTACGAAAATATTATACTTATAAATAAATACTACAACTAAGTACTGGACATCGAGGTATAAACAAGTAATCTAAATACTTTATTTTACACATTGTATTGTATCCCACTAAATGTGTTATATAGTTTGGCTACTCAACAATAGATGTCGCTTCATAAGTGTTTATTTTATGAAATAAGAGACGACCTGCATCACAGAGAATTCAGATTCAAGGCATTAAGCACCGGGCCTGTGTGGTGGACAATGGCCGCGCTTCCTCGTTGATGTTAGAACTCGTGCCGCGGCAGGTGGTGATGATGATGGGGATAAAGAAAACAAATAATTACCTGTTCCATTTTTTCCTTGCTTCTGGTAATGTTGAAATGTCATCCTTGATTAGGTAGACTCGGAGACCTAGCAACACAAAAATACTGCAATGTATGAAGGAACAAAATGTGACAAAATTTAAGTTTCTAACTTGGACCGAAAGTCAGCGTAGAAGAAAAAAAAAAATGAAATGACGCAACTAGTAAAGTCAAATCCATTTATTTAGTATTTTCTTTCAATTTTCATCCTAGGCTAGGCTAGGAATATATTTACACAGCTTTGTCTTTTTGGCCATGACATCTAGATGTCGTTGTTTGCTCTATACATTAATAATGATATACTCACCAAGCAGAAATGTTTCGCACTGGTATTCCCATGACATTTCTCCTAAACTGAAAGGAAACACGGTGCGATCGGAGTCCGTTAAGGAGTTCCACATGTTCCTTACTCCATAATCTGAGAACTTCCAGTCTTGTGTCGAGAAGTAGAACAGTATGTTGGCCAATTTCATTACTTTGCCGTACAGCTTGAGCATACTGAAAAAAAATTGTACTGTGTCAGCTGAGGTTGTCTGTAAAAGCGAATGTATGCAGTTCGTGTAATAAGTACAGTTATAAACGGATAGGTTAAAATCATTTAACAAGTTTTAGAAATTTCAAAGAAAAGGGATATCTGTATTTTCCTCGGATGTTTGTATGTTAGAGATTTTTTCTGTTTCATTATTTTTATTTTACTTCAAAAATAATAATTTCGTAGAAGTGTCAGTACCAACTAAACTACATATTCAATCAGTAGGTAGGTAGGTAGTAATATGTAAGGACCAGCTTTCGAGTACAAAATTATTTCCAAATATATTTTCATCAGTCACTTCAATAAAAAATATTTTATGCTACAGGGTGTCTCAAAAGAAAGTTAAAGCTTAGTGGATTGATTAAAAAAAAACTAAGCCGTGTATCGAAAAAATGTTTATTAATTATTAAAGTACACAATTTGGGAATTTATTTCTTAAAAATAATATCGTCCAAATGTAGACCCTCGCGTTCGCGGCACTCATTTAATCGAACAGTAAAATTTTTCGAATTGAAAGGTTCGGGTCGTCACGAACAGACTCTTGATGACCTTGGTCGCCCGGATTTTGGTTTTTCCAGCGTTGTACCGGTCTCTTCAAACTTTTTGACCCATTTTTGACTAAGATGAATGTTTGGCACATCATTTAAGTGGTGAAAACGTCGAATACTGCAGAATCTTCTACGCGCTACAGTCGCCAAATCACCGTTTTTGTAAAACTCTCGCACGCGCAACGTGCGCTCTGCTCCCTAGAAACGCTCCATAGCGACCAGTATAGTGTATTATCTATGATAGCGACTAAATTCCCAAGAGCCAGGCTACCGATTGACATAACCCCCGCGCCCCTCGGATTTGTTGCGTTCACGCAGGAAGCTAAATAAATATGAACTTTCTTTTGAGACACCTTGTATTATATATATTTTTCCTTACCTCATCTACTGTTTGTTTTCCTCAATAAATAAAAATGCAGAAGTTAGTTTTAATTTTTGCAAAATCTATAATAATGTAGATATATCTAAGGCAAATATTAGATACCAGTAACTCGAGTGAAGCTAAAAATATTACTTACGCCCGTCGTCTTCCTGTGAGTAGACAGTACATGTCAATAAATAAAGCAGGCAAATAATGGAGGAAGAAATTGTAGAATAAGAACAAATAATAATTATTTGTTGGATTTAGCCCGTAGTACCTGAAAATAATAAAATTATAAAGTTCAAGTCTGTTCAAATGAATCAGTTATGTTGACAGTGGTTAACATTGATTTGCCTGCACTTTTTATATGTAAAACCTTTTCGGCCTAATATGTTTCTAATAAAATTTGTGTCTCAGTGTTTTTGATAGATTTTTTGTTTGTTCTATTTGAAAGAATATATCAGCAGCAATATATCAACAGTCGATTTTATTTTATTTAAGTATGTCCGAAATAAGTTAAGATATACCTAACGCTTAGGAAACTCCTGACGGAACTCAAAATTACAGTTTTTAACTTTATCAACTTGACATTTATTAAGAATGTCTTGAGTTTAGCATTGGTTGGTGAAAATGGGCATTAAAACCTTAAACAACAAAAAGAAAAATGTAAGTAGAGTTTAACCTATGTAAGTTGAGTTAAACCTCGATTTCAATATAAAACTGATTGCAACAAAGTTACGTAATAGCCCCGTTGGGTCGCAAATAAATCAAACTATCCTACTAGCATAATAAATGCGAAAGTCAGTGACGTTTCATCGGCACGACCAATCGTTATGAAATTTGGCACACGGGTTACACATCATAACCTGGAATTACATAAAGGATACTTTTTATCCCAGAATATTATTAGAACGTGGGTTAAACTGCAGGTGAAAGCTTGAGATAAGTTAGATTTCTTACCACACAGCCTTGGTTGTGGGTTTGTCAACTCCGTATTTGCTGTTCAGTGTTATAAAATTGCCCCATGTGAGGGGATTTTGGGCTCCTGAGACAAAGTTGTATATTGGAATGTGCGATGTTTGGCTGAAACGAAATATTTACAAAAATAAGTAACAATGTTTTATTTTATACAATTATCTGAAAGCTTTTTCATAGTCATCATCATCATATCAGCCTAGGAATGTCCACTGCTGAACATAGGCCTCCCCCATTAACTTCCACTTCGAACGGTTTTGGGCCGCTTGCATCCAGCGGCGCTCATCGATTTTGACCAGATGGTCGCTCCACCTGGTGGTCGCTCCACGTACTGGTGGCGCTCGGCGCGCACCAGTACGTGGTGGCCACTCGAGAACCTTCCTTCCCCATCGACTATCGGTTCT
Source organism: Polyploca ridens (assembly GCA_951394255.1). Taxonomy (NCBI): domain Eukaryota; kingdom Metazoa; phylum Arthropoda; class Insecta; order Lepidoptera; family Drepanidae; genus Polyploca; species Polyploca ridens. Next base: position 18,991,995 of record OX596243.1, read on the forward strand.
TCAAACGATGCCCATTGCCACTTCAGCTAACTAACTAGTTTTCGTTCTCCTACGGTAGTCCTCGTTCCATAGCTCACTGAGTAACTCTGATCTTATTTATTCGGCCAGCAGTATAAGAGCACGTATCTGTTCCGTATGTCATCAAACATTCAGACACAGTCGTGTTGTTAAAGAGATTCTCCCAAAATATATAATCATAAACATAGACGTACAAAAATCATAAATTAACATCCTACTTCTCTTTAAAGTTTTTAGCAGTATACCACGCCGAAGCCAAGATTGCGTTGACTGTGAGGTCCACAGGTACCATGTCTGCCACTTTTTCTTCATCCATGTACATTGTACGGAGGACCTGGTGAATAATACTAGGTTATTGCTGAGAACTCATCCAATTAGAGATATAATTAAATAGTATCAGGTCACAATCAGGTCACTTAATTGTTCAACAAAGTCTGACTCTAATACTCTAATACCTGATCGGAAGATTGCATTTACATTTCGGCTGAGAAGAGCTGCCAATAAACTCAGCAAAATTACTCAAAACAAGCCAAGATTAATGAAATAAATCAACAACGATTTTCTTTTACACTGTTGATTGAAATTATGAGATATTATACAGGCAGAATCTTTAAACATATACTATTATGATTTTGTGTAATATTTAAATATTTGAATGTATATAGTACGGAAAACACAGACATGTCTGTGACGGAAAAGTATATAAATATTTATGTCCTCGACTGTACACAATACCTGACATAAATTCCGTACGATATCGTGGAATTGACTTTAAGATCTACGAATTGCCTATATTTTTACGCGTAAAGAACAGTGAGAATGTACCTCTGTTTATATAGCTTATACAATCAATTATAACGTTCATAGTGCCTTATAAGGGCTTAAACTGAACAAATAACTTTTTCATTTTAATGTTATTCACAAGTAAAATGTAACATAACATACCCCAGTACCAATTCCAACCATAAGCCCAGTTGGTCCATAAACACTGTCTGTCCAACCACGCACAGGTTCTTCATATGTTGAGACAACTGTTAAAAAGGATATGAATATTATTTTAGTAATACAGGAACTGAATAACAACAGATGGCGGTATTGACCAATCATTAAAGAATAAAGCAGAAACGTTTTCTTATTGAAAATTAATAAACAACCAAACATAACGTACCTATAGAAGGTCTTACAATACAAATAGGCATTCCTTCTCCATATTTCCTAACTGCCTCTTCAGCTACTGCTTTTGTGAAGCAATAAGTATTGGGTCTATTGCCTAATATCCTGTTGAAAAGATTTTTTTTTAATCTCATGTTTTTTTAGTCCCTGTAGGTATTTGCTGCTAGTTCAGATCTATATCTCTTATTAAAAAAAAGAGTTTAAAATATTACTTACGTTGGTAAAATGCTTTCCACAAGTTTTTCGTCTATTTCTGAAATAGCTTCCAAAGCTTCTACTGACATTGGTGGTTCGTAGAATCTGCAAAAGAAATTTATTAGGTACTTAAGTCAAATCCAGATCAATGGGCAGGGCAGTTGGTGATTTGTATTGATGCATGCAGGTCTACAGAAAGTGGTTACATCTTCATATTCCCTATTTAGTTATTTACCATTTCAGCATAAGTTTACTTCTCTGAAATGAGAGCCGTCAATTACTATTTCTTAGGAAATTGTGTAATGTTAAGGTAAAAATTAACGTAAGCGAGTATGCAAAATGTGGCTAAGGCTGCCTGCCCACTAGGGATGCGTTGTTATGGCTCAGTTTTAACCCAACAATTGAGTCAATTGATTAGAGCTAAGATCGCGGTTAGGTTGTTAAATAGCTAAATCAAAAAAAGAAAGAAATATAAATTGCCACACAAAAATTAAACAAAATATAACGTTATGCCTGTACGGTAATTTGCACTTTATAGATGTTAAATTAAAACTTACTTCTCTTCAATATGTTTGACCTGTGTGTTAGAAAAGGCTGTCGACACATGAGTGACAGCTTTCAAGTTTCTGCATTCTTTAGCCAGCTTGAGGACTTCTTTGGTTCCTCGTACATTTATGCTTGTTGAAATCGATAGTTTCTCGTCAAATTTCACTGTTGCCGCTCCGTTTATTATGATTGTTACCTGGAATTATAAGCATTTACTTTAATATGGATTCTTAAGGAAGCATAAGTTACGCTACTGGCACTTTAAATTGGCATCAACTTATTGGCCAATCGTACAAAGCAGGCTATGAGCCGCCACGAGGTGAACTATGTTGCCTTACTGAAATCCGTTTCATACCTTGCTGGTGAGAGTTTTTCTGTCTTCTTCACTGATTCCTAATCCTGGTAGTTCCATATCCCCGACAATTGGTACGACTTTGTGAATTCCTTTTGGGTTCTCTTCGTGAGCTCTTTGGTATAACTAAAATAATTAAAAATACTAAATTAGACTGCACGTAAGGCAAGCACAACAATAATGACAAATATTTTAATGACCATTATGCGTTGGTGTAGGGCTATTTTTTCTGTAGCTGCTACTGCCTGTAGCAGCCTGCAGCTTTATTTAAATCGACGTATAACAAAAAAAAACGATGAATATAATATTATTGGAAATACAATATATTCACATATAATAATCTATTAGGGCTTCCAAACAAATATACAAATCTTCATAGGTGTATGTTTGTACGTTTGTATGTTGAGATTTAATTTATTAAGAAGGCACTTTTTTTTTAATAACAAATATGTATATCTATGGGCTATTTACAATTAAGAAACACAAAAAACCAGGAAAAAAGTATAATAATTATTATAAAAAAAGAAAAATATTGACACATAAAAAGACTATAAATAATACACGGAATTCAAATCGTTGTCCATGGGTAGAGTACCCAAAAGACTGGAAACGTTACCTAGCTGGATAGTGAGGCTTACTCTCTGACCAAGGTACAAGCCAGACCTTTTGGGCTCCAAATGTGTCTATCAGGCGCGATAGCTCTTTGAATGATTTATGTGCCTCTAGTCCCCACGGTCCGAGAATTTGTACGACAAACGGCGCAAATATGTAGGCGTCATCGACGGCCGCATACTTGCGCCGTTTTAAACTCTCCGCGGCAGTCGCCGCAGCGGCTACCACCCTGGATGTCGATTCTAGGTGGGAATGTGCTACGTGGTGCTACTATCAACGCATGTGGCATGCCACACTCGTGGTTTGCCATGGCACCAGGGTAACAACGTCATTCCGTCGGGCCTCTTACCATCGTCACGTGCTATACCGTTTGGCTCTAAGATGGCCGGCACGTGAATAGTAGTGAAAGCCCAACGGATGACGTCGTTTATTGCCGCATGTCGTGACAATCGACCGGCACTGCGGTGACATGACAGTCCATGGTGACCTAGCCTATCGACAGTGGTACTGGTACCGCATAGACAGAGATGTGGCTCATTGGTGTATGCTCCCAGACATAATGATATTGCTAACGAAATAGAGGTATTATCTAGCAAGGTACCGATTGTTGTTGTATGTAAATGTTGAATGGTAAAGCTTGTAACCAATATCCTGATTCATGCTCTGAGACTGCAAGGAGACGAGCTCGCTCTGTAAAGTTACTACTAGAGTTGATTAAATCTTGTTTTACTAACTTACAGAGCGGTCCGACCCAAGATTTTTGATTTTTCTGATAAATGAAAAGGAAAAGAGTTATTTCATACGTTTAAGTGTATTTTGAAGTCCAAAAAATCAAATATTTCAGTTAATAACATAGCCTTTTTTTTCATTTTTGTTCGTGCCAATAACTACGATAATTCAACATATTTCTACAAAATAAAAAGATCTTTCTGTAAAATTTGCGCCGTTTTTGAGATGCTTGTAACTAGCAGAAAAATAAGTGGTGATTAAATAATTAAATCCACTAGAGTATAATATTAAACTCACCAAATCATCCAGCATTTCATGAAGACGGGCTCTCGGGTCTTTTCCTTTTTTACTTCTAATTAGTACGTAAATTGTATCCACATCTCCACATGACCGCAGCAATTTTTCGATGAGTACTAAAACAATAGTGTTGGTTACAAATAACAGATGGCATTAGAATAAATAAAATTGTTAAGCTGTTCGTTGGTAAGCTCACTTGAGAACGGCTGGACCGAATTGACTACCTACCTATTTATTTAAAACAAGCTGTCCCCCACGGTTTCACCCTCGTTCCCAAGATAAAAAGTAGCATATGTCCTTCTCCATACCATAGGCATAGAGTAAATAATATATTACGTAAGTACAAGTAGTAATATAAAACTTTACTAATAAATAGCGAATGTATGACAATGGTATGTACACATATGCACAATGGAATAAATATAGGTAGATAATTTAAATAGTTTCTTTTGAACAACAAAAATCATTTTGAACTAAACCAGACGCCGCAGGTACTAGAACTAGTGGGAATTGAATTTCGATAAATGATTTAATTTTTCAAAAAGCATTTGTGTACCTAACGGTTGTTTGATTATAATCTAATATGTAATAATTAATATATGATAATTATTTTATGGCTTCACTATAAATAGAAGATATCTTTATTTATGTAGAATTATAAAGATCTATGCGCATTGTGCATTGGTAGTAGCGCCATCTAGTGTTGAGTGGCGACATTAGTCGTAATACATACTATCCATACTAATATTATAATTCTGAAAGTAACTTGTATCTGTCTGTTTGTTACCTTTTCACGCAAGACTAAACCTTTGAAACGATCGCGATGAATATTGCTCGCAGATAGCCTATGGTATGGAGAGGGTTATTTAGGGGCTATTTTTTATCTCTCAAAAAATCCCTACTTAATACAAAAAGTATGATTCCGGCCAGGATCGAACTGGCGGCCTTCTGCGTGTAAAGCAGATGTGATAACCACTACACCACGGAACCCTTGTGACTGGCTGTCGAAATTATCCATAATAATATGATCATTTTAACAAATAAAAATTTACATTCTTTATTTTTTCATGAATCAACTATGACGTGTCAAAAGAGGTCATAAAATATTTTGATACGTCAGTAATCTAAAGGTAAGCCGAGAGGAGATTAAATATGTAAACAAACTGACGTTTACTGAGTTACATTACGATAGCGAGCGATCATTATCTCTCGCGTGAAATAATGACGTCAGTTGGTCGACGACAGCTGTCGTGTGATTCGTAGTTCGTGGTACAGGGAGCCAATTCTCATTTACTCGAATTCATCACTCGTTCCAAATAAAGTTAGAACTCGTAATTTTTTCGAGTGAAAATCAAGTTAGGCTATTCTGACAATTTCGAAGCCGCCATTTTCTCTTATTTTTCGAGGGCTAGCGCTCGAACTGCTTCGACTGGTCGGGACCGTTCGAAACGTATTTCGAATGCGAACTATCAAACGTCAAACCGTCGTCAAACAGTTAGGTTGTCATTTGGAAACGTAATGACAGATAAGCCTAAGGATTTCCGTTACGCACAGAAAATATTTTGTCATATTCATTTATAATTATTATATAAAATTTATTAACTTATGAATTCCGGATATATTAGGATATAATAAGAGTAAAACGTTGTTTTAAATATTTTATATTCATTAAAATGTTTTAAATTTTAATTTAAGATATAACATTATCACGTAAGTAAACAAAACGCAATTATCAAGTGAAATGAAACGCATCGTGCAATTTGTATCCATCATAAGGGCAACATTTACTCCTTACACTCGAACTTAGTTCGATTAGTGTCGAGAATACAGGAATCGAAAAATAGACTCCGCCCCTCGAAATTTTACTGTCGAACTAGAACTCGTAATGCAAGTTCGATTCGAAGGCTAGTTCGAGGGAAGTGAGAATTGGGTCCCAGGAAAGCGGTCGGTAAAACAGCAGTCATCATAATTTCTTTCTATAAAAATTTAGTATGTTTACATTCTTTGTCTCGTCTCGTTGGCTTACCTTTAGATTCTTTATATAGGTCTTCAAAGCATGACTAGAACTAGAACATTTAGTCTGAATATTTATGAAGTAGGTAATTTGTTTTTTATTTCTATAACCAATGTTTATAGGTCCTCATTTTGAATTTATTACGAATATTAAATTTCTTCTTTTTAATTTATTGTGTCCATTTCATGCGCATATGAAAAGTTTCTGGCAATAGATTTATGTAGGTACTAGCTGTCCCGCGCGGTTTCACCCGCAATCCCGAGGGGTCGTATGTTTTCCCGGGGATAAATAGTATCCTATGTGTTAATCCAGAATATATTCTATCTGTGTGCCAAATTTCATCCACATCCGTTCAGTAGTTTTCGCGTGAAAGAGTAACAAACATACATCCATACTCACAAACTTTCGCGTTTATAATATTAGTAAGGATAAGGATAGTAAGGATGTCTTAGGCTCCATGAACGAAAACGCTGGTACCTGAAGTTTTAACTTTATTTTTAACCGACTTCAAAAAAAGGAGGAGGTTCTCAAGCGGTTTTTTTTTTTTTTTTTTAATGTTTGTTACCTCTTAACTCCGTCATTTATTAACCGATTTGGAAAATTCTTTTTCTATTTGAAAGGGCACACTTCCCGTTTGGTCCCATTGTCATCAGATCAGGGTTTGATTACTTATAAGTGTACTTTGAAGTCGGTTTAAGTTTTTTGTAAAACAGTCCAATTATTTTAAGGCAAATGTATAATCTACTAAAAATTCCAGTTGATGAATGAATTATTATTATAAATTGGAACTCTATTATTACCTATTACTCATAAAATCATTGGTAAAACCTTTCAAAGTCAAGTTTAAGTTTTTTCAGTTTCAATAATCAATGGACATAAGTACGTCTCATGTGTGAATGAACATCTCAAAGACTTGAAAAATATCCATTTTATCTCTAATCTAATCTAATATCTCTACGACTACCATAATCGAATAATGTAACATTAAAAATATTATGCGCTAGTTTTTTTCTAATCTATACATAATGTGTCTAATCGAAGAACATTGTTTTTTTTTTGTAAGGAAGTTAATACACATTTTATTGAATTAGTTATTTATTTAAATTCATCCAAAAAAAAACATGAACATACATTAAATTCAATTAAAAAGGCCCATTTATTGTTTTCTTTTGTTATATGAAGGATGAAAGAAAAATATTTACCTATTGATTAACCCACAAGCCCACAAGGCGTTACTTTGATAAATTAAAAAATAAAATAAAACCTCCAAATAAATAAAGTTTTTAATTATTACAATGAATTAACAAATGATTGAATATTTTTTGCAAATAAATAATAAAAATATAAACACTCTGTTGTTAAAAAAATATAACACTTAAATAAGTTTAGAAATTTGATGTAGTTTTATATTTCTCAACAATACATTAATAGATTATAGAATAACTTTTTCTACCACACGACTGGCTTTCAAGCTGATCCTGCCATCTGCAAACAGACAAAAGCACATTTTAATTAATAATTTATATGCAAAATGCGAATAGATGCAAAATATAGATACAACAATACGTAGAAGCGCTGGCTCCACGTCTCTCGGCAAACATGACAGAAAATATCACCTCAGAGAATGCAACAGACTGCGCAAAGTGGAGATAGAGCCGGAGAGTGGACCCGCGCACACAACGATACGTAGAAGAACGACGAGGAGATTGAACTGGAGAGCGGATCCGTTACCGCATACACAACGATACGTAGAAGAAGCACTGGCTCCACGTCGCTCAGCAGACGCGGAGATTGAGCTGGAGAGCGGATCCGTTACCGCATACACAACAATACGAAGAAGAAGCACTGGCTCCACGTCGCTCAGCAGACGCGGAGATTGAGCTGGAGAGCGGATCCGTTACCGCATACACAACGATACGTAGAAGAAGCACTGGCTCCACGTCGCTCAGCAGACGTGCGACGCAATGTCGGGTGACATTGTCTCGCACGACCACCACAGAGGATTCAACAGACTGCGCAAAGTGGAGATAGAGCCGGAGAGTGGACCCGCGCACACAACGATACGTAGAAGAAGCGCTGTCTCCACGTCGCTCGGCAGACATGAGAGACAATGTCACCACAGAGGACGCAACAGACCGCGCAAAGTGGAGATAGAGCCGGAGAGCGGACCCGCACACACAACGATACGCAGAAGAAGCGCTGTCTCCACGTGGCTCGGTAGATATGAGAGACAATGTCACCACAGAGGATGCAACAGACCGCGCAAAGTGGAGATAGAGCCGGAGAGCGGACCCGCACACACAACGATACGCAGAAGAAGCGCTGTCTCCACGTGGCTCGGTAGATATGAGAGACAATGTCACCACAGAGGATGCAACAGACCGCGCAAAGTGGAGATAGAGCCGGAGAGCGGACCCGCACACACAACGATACGCAGAAGAAGCGCTGTCTCCACGTGGCTCGGTAGATATGAGAGACAATGTCACCACAGAGGATGCAACAGACCGCGCAAAGTGGAGATAGAGCCGGAGAGCGGACCCGCACACACAACGATACGCAGAAGAAGCGCTGTCTCCACGTGGCTCGGTAGATATGAGAGACAATGTCACCACAGAGGATGCAACAGACCGCGCAAAGTGGAGATAGAGCCGGAGAGCGGACCCGCACACACAACGATACGCAGAAGAAGCGCTGTCTCCACGTGGCTCGGTAGATATGAGAGACAATGTCACCACAGAGGATGCAACAGACCGCGCAAAGTGGAGATAGAGCCGGAGAGCGGACCCGCACACACAACGATACGCAGAAGAAGCGCTGTCTCCACGTGGCTCGGTAGATATGAGAGACAATGTCACCACAGAGGATGCAACAGACCGCGCAAAGTGGAGATAGAGCCGGAGAGCGGACCCGCACACACAACGATACGCAGAAGAAGCGCTGTCTCCACGTGGCTCGGTAGATATGAGAGACAATGTCACCACAGAGGATGCAACAGACCGCGCAAAGTGGAGATAGAGCCGGAGAGCGGACCCGCACACACAACGATACGCAGAAGAAGCGCTGTCTCCACGTGGCTCGGTAGATATGAGAGACAATGTCACCACAGAGGATGCAACAGACCGCGCAAAGTGGAGATAGAGCCGGAGAGTGGACCCGCGCACACAACGATACGTAGAAGAAGCGCTGTCTCCACGTCGCTCGGCAGACATGAGAGACAATGTCACCACAGAGGACGCAACAGACCGCGCAAAGTGGAGATAGAGCCGGAGAGCGGACCCGCACACACAACGATACGCAGAAGAAGCGCTGTCTCCACGTGGCTCGGTAGATATGAGAGACAATGTCACCACAGAGGATGCAACAGACCGCGCAAAGTGGAGATAGAGCCGGAGAGCGGACCCGCACACACAACGATACGCAGAAGAAGCGCTGTCTCCACGTGGCTCGGTAGATATGAGAGACAATGTCACCACAGAGGATGCAACAGACCGCGCAAAGTGGAGATAGAGCCAGAGAGCGGACCCACACACACAACGATACGCAGAAGAAGCGCTGTCTCCACGTGGCTCGGTAGATATGAGAGACAATGTCACCACAGAGGATGCAACAGACCGCGCAAAGTGGAGATAGAACCGGAGAGCGGATCCGCACACACAACGATACGCAGAAGAAGCGCTGTCTCCACGTGGCTCGGTAGATATGAGAGACAATGTCACCACAGAGGATGCAACAGACCGCGCAAAGTGGAGATAGAGCCAGAGAGCGGACCCACACACACAACGATACGCAGAAGAAGCGCTGTCTCCACGTGGCTCGGTAGATATGAGAGACAATGTCACCGCAGAGGATGCACCAGACCGCGCAAAGTGGAGATAGAGCCGGAGAGCGGACACGCGTCCCTGAATAAAATTTCGCCGCAGTAAGTATATCGAAACAAACTGTAAAGAATTATTACTGAATATAATATAATTATAAATGAAATAATGACTTACCTTATCATATAATCATGCAATCCACACAAAAAAAATGAAGCCCAAACACATTCGAAATCAAAAACCATGCAAAATCATTAAAATAATAATACCTACCCAAGTAACAACACACAAAAAAATCTTCGTTTTTACATAGTCCCAAAAAAAAACACACCATGCTTAATAATTAAATCTGTCTTAATACAAAATATGATTAAGGTAGCCCTCTGTGGCAGCCAAACTTCAACGCAAGCATAGTCTAAAATGTTTCATCCTACGTAATGTTTGACTGCGAAAAAATAGAGACAGCATCAGAGCCGTCGGTTATCAGTCGGTAAATTCCGCTGATCACTCGCGGCCGCTTCGCTAGGTCGTCATTCATGATTTCGCATTCTTAAAACATGTTCCAGGAGTATACTTCTTGTGAAAAAATCTTACACGTTTGTGAAAAAAAAGTTAGTTATTTAGAATCTCCAATATATTTGCAAGCCTGGTATCTAAATGTTTTCTTTACTTTTGCAATTTATAGGTACATTAGATATGGCCAAAGTTCAGGCAAAAACGCTGTTTTTCGGAGGCTTTGACTGAATTTGTTTCACACTTTTTTTAAATTACGCCTAGATACACGGCTAGATATAGTGCACAAGATACTAATTTGTTCAAAACATCTAACGAAAAATGTTTAACAACGCCATAATAAGTACAGAGGTTTTGTATGAAAAGTATGACGAATTGAGTCCTCTTAACGTCTCAACCGATCATCATGAAATTTGGCATGCAGATAGAGAGGATATAGGCTACTTTTTATCTCAGGCAGGATGGCTAGTTCCATATAGGTCGAAAATTAGCCCAGTTGTTATGAAGGATTGTTTTTATAAGCAGTTCACAAAACGTAGAAAATAATCACATAACCGAGAAACTGGTTGTAAAAGTTACGTAAATATGTTTAGGCATAAACTACGTTACTTAAATGCAAGTTGGAGTTGGAGGTCAAATGTCTAGTATAAGGACATAATGTCATTTAACCTTTTTGTTGTTTTTGGTACTGGCCAAGGACATAGTAAAAGTTCAGCATGACATCAGATTTCGAAAATATGCCATCTCGTAATCGCCACCATTTAAGGCAATGATAGCTCAGTGGTAGTGACGTCGGATACCGAGATGAAGGTCCCGGGTTCGAATCCTACAATGAGCTTGAGCTTTCGGTGAAGGAAAACATCGTGAGGAAACCATAGCACGGTGGTAGGGTACTTTGTAGTACCCGCTTGGCTGGCTACCACCCTCAAGTTGAAAATCTGTCACCAAGCACCTTTCGGTGTGTTCCGATAGCTGCACTTGATAGCCAGTTCCTTCTAGGCTTTGTGTGGTTACCACCTTCGGCCGTATCATAACATACCATGGTGAGATTGCGGTCAAACACAGGCCTAAATATTGCCATGTGGCTTTATACGATACGCGTCTCTTTTGAAGTTCCATAGGAATTCACTTTCATCATCATTATTATCAGCCTGTGGACGTCCACTACACCAGTACTGGACATAGACCTTTCGTAAATCTAGTGCACTTCCCGAGAGCGCGCGAGAGTCGCGGCGAATTCGCGCCTATCTGGACAGGGTCAGAGTAAAGTCAAAAACAAACTATGAGTATGCCCAACGAACTATTAACGGTACTTTACTACGTATTATTCAAGTAAATCCAAAGACGTGGAGTTTTATACATTTCGGCTCACAAAATCCACAAGTGCTGTTCCACATCGCATTTCTAAGCGATACCTATACAAAGCCTTTGTTCAAATTAACGTAAAAGTTAGCGGTGAATTAATAAGTTGTAGTAGCGTAGGTTACGTCACTATTCGTTTTAAACTTTTGACTTAAAATAGTAGGTACTTAATTCAAATAATATTGTAGAAGTCTGTAAGAGTAACATCCTAATTTCTGATTAATGATTACTTTCCTATAATTTATCTTTGATAGTAATTTCATTGAACGTCGAAATGCAAGGAAAACTTATATTTTCTTAAAATTAATACCATAGAACCATGCAAAACTCACCTTTACCCAAAAACCCAGTACCACCAGTCAAAAAGATGCACTGATTTTTATAAAACTCCTGTATTCTGGTCTTAGGTGCTTTACCCTTTGTGAGGCGTTTCCTTTCTTCTTCTTTTGCATCGACCTTATCTTCTTCGGCGTAGTAATCGTCCAGTTTATTTGCCGCGACGAACTCGTGGTCTTCTGAGAAGTCCAAGATAGGTGCTGTCGGGTTCATGGCCTGGTTTTCCACATCTGCTATGCGCACTGAATTTTCTAGCTCCTGGAATGTTGGGGAATTTATAGAGAGGTCAAGTAATGATAGTATTTAGTATTAGCAAAGAATAGTAACTGTTACTATATAAAGAAGGGACATTCACATAATTCCCGATAATAGTACATTATGATACATGTGTGCAAAGTTGATTATTAACACTCGAGGCAGTATTAAGCGCGTGAGCCGAGAGTATAATATATCAATGCACACGCGTGTCATACGACGTTTTTTAACACACTTGCGAGGAAAAAAACAGGCTTGTATTTTTTTAAATAGATTTTTTGATAATAATCAACCACACAATGAGAACGTTAACAAATATGCCGCGCTTTAAGTTAGCGCTTAAGTTTTTTTTTTACAGCGGTGTGCTGTCAAACTATATTACCTGCTTTGGTATTCTGAAACGTTTTTGACGGCAACCGACGACAACACATGACGTATTCCGTTGTGACGGTTAGTCCGGGAGGTAGCGTTGCAAACACAAAAGTCATAGTAAGCCCGCTGACGTTGAAATGTATAGTTGATCTTATATGACTAATAAGTGAACCGACCGTCTGCTCAAGTAAGTGCTCAAGTCTACCACATCCGTCATCAGCCACTCCCAGTAAAAAAAGACATAGTACGCCGGCTCAAACTTGTTTCATAAGTATTTGACATCATACTGAGCTGAAAAAAATGTAGATGTCTGATAGCTTTTTCGTAAAGTGTAGGTACCACAAAATGTTGTACAAGTTGTGGGATAGTGTATGGCTCGATTCCTCGCCCTAATAAAGCTACGAAATATAAATCATTTCTTTTTTAAATTTTCTCAGTTATTAATAAAAATAAAAAGAGGCAATTTTCAGTAAATCCTTCCGGCTTACCATAGATGAAGGTTTATGTCACAGACTTCGAAAAAAAAACAATTTTACCTTGACAGACAAATTATCAATTATTATTATAATAATTATTAACAAATTATACATATATGTAGGTTTAAAATATAGTGTGCAATTTGAATAGTGATTTGAATAGTGTAGTGTAAAATTTGTACATAATATTTATTATTTATGTTTCAGAATTCCCCGACATGTTATTCCCTCCGATAGCCAATTTTTACACTTAATAGAGCTTTTAGAAGATAGAAGATGGTTGGCAACCGGATATGCTCGAACCAGCCACGCAAAAACTCGCACGCGGCTTAAATGGGAAGAGGTTGCCACCATCTTAAACAGTGATGAAAGTGGAACTAATAAAACTGGTCAGCAGTGGGCTAGGGTAGGGACAGTCAAAGGATTCAAGCAATATGCATGAATCCTTTGACTGTTTGATGATCCGCGCGGGCGAGGAAAACAATAGAAATCAATTGTTATGTTTTAACCGCAAGTCAAAGGATTAATTTATTATTTACATTATGTATTGTATATTTAAATACTGCATTACTACTAATTTTGTCTGTGTATGTCTCCATAGTATTGGAGGGATAAAAGGGCCACTTTAAAGAATAAAATAGGCGCCTTATCTGTTTCCCGGAACAGAACAGGCGGAGGTCCGAGTACAGCCGATCCCCTTAATAGGAGGTTCCTATTAAGGTCGTATTTATGTATCCATTATAAAAAAAAAAATAAACATTGATTAATTGACCAATTGAACAATGTAGCACCGCACTACGAATGTATAGAGAATAGACCGCTTCGACGGAATGACGTCATGCGTCGTCGTCGTCAGCTGTCAAAAAAATAACAGAATTGCACTACTGTTTAAATTAAGAATACTTTTGCGGTTTTACTCATAAAAATCTCTTAAATAACGGATTAAATAGTATATAGCTAAATACTATTTAAAATTTTATTCAGTGTTTAACTTTTCTTTACTCATAAACGCATTTTAATCATGATTTAGTTATTGAAGGATTTAAAGAGCAAAAATAATATTATATATGGCGACACCAACGTCAAGACCATAAATTTGACAGTTATGGAGGTTTTAAAAAAAGAAACAGCAACAATTTAAAAAGTTTTATTATGTGTTTTATGATAATATTATATTGTATATGATCTGAATCTCGGAAACAGCTCCAATGGGTTTCGGGGGCGATAAATCGATCTAGCTAGGTTTCATTGTTAGAAAACGTCGTTTTATCCGTGTTTTCAGGCAATGAAAAACTGCTTCAATATCATGAGAATACGAAGGTAAAATTCGCCACCATTTACAAGGTTATCATAGCCAGATGGGAAATCGGGCGGTCCCGAAACCAGAAGATCCTGTTCGAGTCCAGATGAGTTTCTTGCCTGTTCTTCTCAGTTGAAGGCCGACTTACGAACTGGTGGTAACTTCAGTAGCTTTGACCTTCATAAGTGCCCTACCAGGGCCTAAATTGAATAAATGGCTTTGACTTTGACTTTGATGATAATTTTTTTCGCATTTTTTTTCAAGTTCTTTTGTGAGAAAAACTAATATGATTTACCAAAAAAAAAAACGAGCAGAGCTCGGTCATCGAGGTACAAGTTTAAGTAATTTATATAATTTATGGTGTTTCTATATAATCTAACATCATATATCCAGCTTATTTTCGGTAATCAATGAAAAATATTTTACAGCAATCAAGCAACAGCTGTTTATTTGGCGACCATTTTGCTATTTAGCCCGTTAAACAAGGGTCGTAGGTTGTTTAATTTGACAGCTCTTTAAATAACGTTTTTAAGTAGTGAATAGGGATAAATACCGTTTATGAGTGAAGATTTTTTTAAATAACTGTTTTAAGTATGACTTAACTTTAAATAGCGTTTATGAGTAAGGCCGTTGGTCTACACACATCACTTGCAGTAAGGTACAAACTAATACCTAATTATTATATAATGCACAACTTACATGTAAATTCTCCTGCAGCTCACGGCTCAGAGTCCTGACGTTTTCTAACTCCTGAAGCTGCTTCTCCGAAGGCTTGCCGTACACGTCTATTTCAATCTTCTCTCC
Organism: Polyploca ridens; assembly: GCA_951394255.1. Taxonomy (NCBI): domain Eukaryota; kingdom Metazoa; phylum Arthropoda; class Insecta; order Lepidoptera; family Drepanidae; genus Polyploca; species Polyploca ridens. The sequence continues at coordinate 19,007,164 of OX596243.1, forward strand.
CCTCTTCTGGGCTTCCACCCACTTCTCCATCTTGTCTCTCGTTAGATTCGTCTGAAGGAGAGGCGATTCCTTTGACAGGTTCATATTACTGTTAACAAGGGTTTTGTTTTATTTTTGTTTTCTCTTTTGTTTACGTTGTTTACGTTTTTTGGTTTTAATTGTTGCTTGAATTAATTATTATTTTTGTGTTTTTCCATAGTCTTATTTATGTATGTCTGTCTAGTCCATTGAATTATTACGCTTAGAAGCGAAGTATCGAACAAAAATCCTCGCGACTCGTAGGCCACTTGACAACCAATGTGTGCGTGAGTACCATATAATTACACTCGCTGACACGCACACAAGCGCACGAGTAATGTTGCAAGCTAAACGAATTTTTTCGGTAAAATTAACCTTCCGATACTAGTGAATGAAATTGGAAGTAAGTATTCATAAAAGTAATTAAATAGTTTAAAATGTTCTGCGTCTTAGATAATTTATCTTATCATAGACACAGGCCTGTTATTTATTTATTACTAGTTGAATGGTTATGTTTCATAGTACTTATGTTGGGTATTTTAACATAGTAAACCAAGACAATGTGCAAAGCTATGAACGATCGTACAATTTGTAGTAAGTAGGTATTGTTGGTAATGATGGGTTTCATATATGATAGGTTGTATAGAAAAAGAAGATTAAGAAGTATGTAGGTATTTAATTATCATTATCGTATAAAAGACGAATAGCTATACATTCTTATAATATCTAACTGAATCTATACTAATAAAATATTAATAAAATATAATTATAGTTTGTTTAAACGGGTCAATTTCTGTAAAAAAAAAACTACCTGTAAAACTACTACTGTGTAAAACTACCAGTCTGATTCGAAATTATTTCACTAATATGAAGCTACATTATCCCGAGTATACTCGGGACTACTTATCCCAAGAACGCGGGTGAAACCGCGGGGGACAGCTAGTCAGTTATAATAGCTATAAGTAAAAGAAACAACTTATCGGACTCAATTACTTACTCAACACTTACAAAAATCATTATCAATTACGTAAAACAACACAAATTCGCACACAAACAGCTGGCAACACTTTGCTCGAAATCCGAGTGAAGAATTTTTATTTTTGAATTTTGTTATTTTAGATGAATTACGCAATAAAATTAGTGGCTTATCTATGGAATATTACAACAGAATTCTAATCTTTCTTCCCTGATGAATTATGACACAATTTTACTGCACAAACCGTCATATTTATTATTTTTCTGAGAGCTCCACTCACTAAAACGCCAGTCAGTACACTGACAACGCAGCGGTCATTTGGAGCCATTATGGCTCCAATTGAATGGATTGTGTTTCGCGCGTGTACTTTGTTTCTATGTGTAATAATTCAATGGTCTAGTCTTAAGTTATTAATATTGTTTAAATAGTATAAATGTTTTGCATGCTGTGTTTACCTTTAAGTGATTGTGCATTTAGTATTAATTTAGGTTAAGATTTGTTAAAGTTCAAATTAATGTAACAGTCGTTGGTAAGCCTAATAAATAAAATAAAATAAAAATAAGGGAGAAAGTAAGTTAATCTTCATGTAAATTTTACATCTCTATCATCTATTTAAAAGTATAAATAAAATGAAATGCTGTTTGTTTGTAAGCACATCACTTAACTGCTTGACAGATTCGGACATTGTTTATTTTCATAATAGTCCGAAGTAGAGACTGCTCCGAAAAATTATACAACACTATTGCAGCAAATCTGACTAGACTTAATTTGGCACAATTCTATTGGTTTGATAAAAATGTTCGTGTATAGTTTTTCGTAGTTGACCCTAAAGATGTTTTGATTTAAATAAAAATGTTGTCTAACCACCTTTCGTCATTTTTTATATGGAATTTCCAACTTATTGTCGACTATTGCCCGGTTTCAATAAACAAAAAGAAGAAGCTTACCAATGGTAGGTTTTTTATTGCCAAACTGGGCATAGATTATTTCGTAAGCAAATTTTACCTGTGATAGCTACTTCCATGTGGGAGGGTCTGCTATGCAAAGTTTTGAGGTCTTTGCTTCATTATTAGTAAAGATATAAGAGTCTTAATTTTAATAAATCTTAACCGATACCGGTCCGTAAATTATTTAAACCGGGCCTATACCTCCTACAAAATACCTATGTATGACATAACAGTTTCTTAATCATATTACAGTGATAAATAATTGTCAGCGGGTATCCAAAATTGAAACTAATCGTGGAACCTTATATAGGGGACATAAGGTTCATATTTGTCACGCGTAGACTGTAACACGTGCATAACAAGAAAAACGGGTTTCCAATTTTGAAGAACATTGTTGCTATTTGCTAATATCCACTTATTGAGAGCTTTAGTGTTAATGCTATATGGATTATAATCGAATGTTTCAGTCGAAGTTCAATCAAAATCGAATATCAAAATATTTTTATTGGTATTTCAAGGTTTGATGGGATTTTTTTGTTCCGGGGCCGCAGCGTTTGGGTTTTACGGTGTAGATGATAGTTCAAAACTCGACCGTAATTAATTAAAAAAAAAATAGTTTGGATATTTTAGCATTCTACACTTCTTCTCCATTCACGGCCTTACTCATAAACGCTATTTAACTAAATCTACTGAATAAATGGTCAAATAAATAACGTCACCTTGCTGTCATTGTCAAACAATTTGACGTTATTTAGGTGACCACTTAATCAGTTTATTAGTTAAATAACATTTTATGAGTAAGGGGGTTAATCTTTAAGAGGAAAGGACGGCTGCAAGAAATTAGAAAAATAGATTTTTAACATATCTATTGCTGTCGCGCTGTGCCCGAGCTATCCCGCCCGAGGGCGATAGAGACAACTAAGTACAGCTTGGATCAATAATACCTATTAAAATTAGACGAAATCGCTATTTCGTAATCTCCGGTTTTCTCCTCCAAAATAATTGAATATTCGTCACGTTCTAATTACATGTACCAAAAAGAGCCAGAACTATTATCTTAATACCTGGGGCCCAATTCTCACCCAATCGAAACTGATCGCTCGATCGAAAAAAGCACGAATTCTAACTTTTACGAACGTTACGTTATTCTGGCAATTTCAAGGCCGGCATATTTAGAAGGGAAACCAATCAGCTAGAGCGTTGATTGGTCGGGACCGTTCGAATTGACTCCGCCCCTCGAAATTTTACAGTCGAATAGGACTCGAACCGTAAGTTCGATTCGAAGGCTAGTTCGAGGGAAGTGAGAATTGGGCCCCTGGATTTTACTAGACATGGCTTAAAACATCTCATGTAGGTAATCAGACACATACGTTTAACAATTTTCCGCTGACTTCACATTAGTGGTATTGTTGTTTATGAAACACAATATCCGTCTTTAATTTGTTTTAAATATGATATTAATTTGTTTACAAATACATCGTAGAACACATCAGAATTTGATGATCCAATCTAATAAAAATTATGGACGGTCGTAAACACAATAGATGCCTAATTATATATTTATTTAGTATACGGAAGAGGATAAAAAATATGTCAAAAGGCTGCTAAAACCAAGCTAAACCTTAGAGCATTGAGTTTTTTTTTTTATACCAATGAACAATCAGTTAGTGTAAAAAAAATAGACTTTTTTTACGAAATTGCCATCACACGGCTTGTGTATTTTGCCATTTTCCAGTTATATTATAAGTTCTAGTCATAATAAATCACTTTCACAGAGTCGTCAGTCAGTCACCGTCCATAAAAGTGTAAAATGTTTTAGTAGATAATATGCAATAAAACTCAAAATACACGAATTTATGAAAATAAAAATGAAAACGCGACGTCACTCTGCAAGTTCCCGCCAAAAAGTCAAAAAGTTCAAAAAAAAAACAGATTTGACAGTTTTGGTAGACTAATTCAATAGAGTTGAAAATGAAAGGGGATAGAACCTTTGTGGCATAGCTAGCCGCCGCCATTTTAATTTTTTTTCAATATCGCGGCGCACGATGTAACTGGTATATATGGGTAGAGGACACTTATACAAACAAAAAATGTTAATCAATATGGTGGCCTAAAGTGTCACGTTTCCGAGATATTTGGAGGTAAAGATCGCCATATGAGAATTATGACAATCATTAAAAATTAACTTATTATTGGATTGTAGTCAAATAATAGTTCCCAGATTGATTTATCAATTTTTCAGAACAGAGTTACACTAGGTACAAGAAAAACAATATTTTTAATTACTTAACTACTAAACAGCATCGTAATATTCGCTATGAACCACAATGTTGTCAAAATAGCTTGTTTTCCATCTTGTCATTATTATACAAACAAAAATGACAATACTTGTCCTAAAATCTATGTTACCAAGTTAATTGAAACTAAAGATCGCTAAGTAATGTTCCCTGGGCGCCAAAATTGCAATAGCGATGTAAATAAATAAAAAAAAACCCGGTCCCGCGGCCGGCCCGACCTAATAAAACTTCCACCTAAATGAAAGTCCCGTCTTCGTGGAAGACTGCTCACGTGCACACAATGGCACCGGTGGGTTCTAACGAAGTTACCAGCATATGGGCTTCCCGAGGGACTATGCAAATGGGTCGCCAATTTTCTGTCCAGCAGATGCATAAGAGGTGAGAGATATAAATGCTGGCGTCCCGCAAGGGTCTGTACTGTCCCCAATACTGTTCTTGCTGCATATCAATGAAATGCTGTCTATTGACGGCATTCATTATACAGAGGACGCTCATTGCAAATATTCCTCGTTTCGTGGTGGAGGAAAGCCGCGAACGGCTTGTGTCTGAAATCGAGAGCACACTAACTAGTGTCTCCGATTACGTTCGACTAAACCTAGTCCATTTCAACCCCATTAAGACCCAACTCTGCGCTGACGCCAACTTTTCTAGGGGTAAGTTTTCGTTTAGGGCATTGTTTAGGTGCTGAACCAGGATCCAACCAACTTGCTGAGTGCTTGCGGTTATCAAACAGAATCCATTTTTCATCGCAGGTAACAATGCGATTCAAAATTCCTTCATTTGTGTGTCTGTTGAGCAGTGCAAGGCACGTTTCGACGCGTACTTCGCGCTGGCTATTATTGAGTTCGTGGGGCACCCATTTGTCAAGCTTTTTTACCTTGCCAATGTGACGCAAATGGACCAATATTGTTTTGACGCTAACGTCGAAAGCTGCTGCTAATTCAGCCGTCGATTGTGTATCATCAGCTTCCACAATCGCCTTTAATTCGTCATTGTCGACCAAAGTCTTCGGACGACCGCGAGGTTCATTTTTCAGGTCGAAATTCCCAGAACGGAAGCGAGCAAACCAATAACAGGTGGTGCGTTGGTTTGTAGTGTTAGCTCCGTAAACGTCGTTGATGTTGCGTGCCGCTTGTGCCGCGTTGCTGCCGCGACGGTACTCATATTCCATAATTACTCGAATTTTTAACGTATCCATGATGACGAAAAAGATTGAAATGCGATGAAAATGTAACACTAATCAATAAACAAATGACTACTTTTGGAAAAAGAATTCCATGTTTTTAAAATAAAATTAATTTGAAATTAGAATTCTTAGCCAAACAAAGATTATTTTGATTTGAAATGGCCAGTACTGCAGAACGGCAATTTCATAGGTAAAGACCTAATATATTTGTTAAACTGTAATGCAATATTATTTGACCACTATTGCTTAAAAACAAAAACATACATCAACTTTAAACTATTGTCATTCGCCTCATATTATATATACATCGATATTCCAATATCTCGGTAACATGATATTTTAAGACAAGTATTGTCATTTTTGGTTAATAACGGCGACATGGAAAACAAGTTAACCACTACGATCCGAGCTACTTGACAACATTGTGTTTCATTGCGAATATTGCGATGCGGTTTAGTAGGTAACCAATTAATGAATATTATTTTTTCGTGCTCTTTGTTTTGCTATATTCTAATAAAAAGTTAAATCAACCTGGGAACTATTATTTGAATACAATCTAATGCATATAAACACGTAATAAGTTCATTTTTAATGATTGTCGTAATTCTCAACAACATCTTTACCTCCAAATATCTCGGAAACGTGACACTTTAGGTCACCATATTGTTTAACATTTTTTGTTTGTATAAGTGTCCTCTACCCAAATATACTACTTACACTGTACGCCGCGACATTGAAAAAAAATCAAAATGGCGGCGGGTGGTTATGCCAGCTCCCATACAAAAATGTTCGTACCCCTTTATTAGACAACGCACATTGGCTCAAAGACAATGGAGTTATAATTGGATTGTGTCATTACTTCATTTTTAGAAAATAGTAGTCTTGGTCCCTATCGTAAGTCGCATATAATCATGAAGCTGGTCTGTCGTTTACAAACATGGAACAATTAACCTATAGAAGCGCAATGACGTTCATTTTGGTTGAAATAAATTCCGCCAATTTCCCACCGCCGACAATGCGCGCTGATTGGTTAAGACAAGGACGCATGCACTCTGATTGGCCAAGTCAAAAACACACGACACAGCGAGTGGTCCTTACCGTTCAAATTCAGTGACAAATCACTGACTAGTTGTGGAATTATATTGTTCAGTATAACTACTCTAGTTTACAAACTAACTAATTTAGTCTCACTACTTCTCTTTCTAACAAAGAACATAAGAAAAGGATATAATTTAGTCCTGACAAATTAGTTCAATTGCTTGTTTTCAAACGTGAATTTAGCCGCCATCAAAGTTGGTCATCCATAAATAAAAACGGCATAGACTAATTTGACATCTTCAAATATTTGCTATCATTTTTCAATAATGTTTCTAGAAAGAATATAATACTAACTTAGTTTAGTGCGATTTGCAACGGTATTAGAACCATTAACACTTCGACATTTAAAGGTGGACGCACATTTATCAGAGCCACTCAATTCGTCATACTTTTCATACCAAACCTCTGTACTTATTATGGCGTTGTTAAACATTTTTCGTTAGATGTTTTGAACAAATTAGTATATTGTGCACTATATCTAGCCGTGTATCTAGGCGTAATTTAAAAAAAGTGTAAAACAAATTCAGTCAAAGCCTCCGAAAAACAGCGTTTTTGCCTGAACTTTGGCCATATCTAATGTCCCTATAAATTGTAAAAGTAAAGAAAACATTTAGATACCAGGCTTGCAAATGTATTGGAGATTCTAAATAACTAACATTTTTAAGACTTCACTTGTAAGATTTTTTCACAAGAAGTATACTCCTGGAACAAGCCTAACCTAGCGAAGCGGCCGAGAGTGATCAGCGGAATTTACCGACTGATAACCGACGGCTCTGATGCTATCTCTCTTTTTTCGCAGTCAAACATTACGTTGGATGAAATAACAAGCTTTTAGACTATGCTCGCGTTGAAGTTGCGCCGGCCACAGAGGGCCGCCTTAAGAATCTGTATAGGAAATCTCCCGATTCGGACGATTCGACGCGGGCGAGTGTGCGAGCTTTCATAAGATTTCATATACAGAATTCTAAAATTCGTTTCGTTCGACGCGTTCGGCGCGTTCGGGTCGGATAAGTGTGCGTCCACCTTAAGGAACGAGACTGACAAAGAGATACCTCTTGACAAATATTATGATCTTGCAATCGTAGTACGCAAATGGTTATTTAAAAAATTGGGAAGTCGACCTTTGTTTATCGTATTTAGAAGGCTTCTAAGGTCACCTTCAATTTAATACAAAGATTTTTGATTATTTAGGTGACTGACAGGATATTTTCCACTTGAGACTGACAACCAAAATATTATGATTCTCTTGCGAATGGTTCCGTAGGTGAAAAGTTTTAAGAAATGTTGGATACAGTATTTGAATATAAAATAAATAAAATACTTATAAATTGTACGTATTTGTTGTGTTGTAAATAAAGACTAACCCCCTTACTCATAAAACGTTATTTAACTAATAAGCTGATTAAGTGGTCACCTAAATAACGTCAAATTGTTTGGCAATGACAGCAAGGTGACATTATTTATTTGACCATTTATTCAGTAGATTTAGTTAAATAGCGTTTATGAGTAAGGCCGTACAAGTCTATGCTATATTTTTTTTTCAATACTTAATTAAGGTCCAAATAAAACTTCCTTACCGTGTTTCTTGTTCTATTCAAGTTAAGAAAACAGTAATGAAATGAACTTCATTTAATTCATCATCATTATCATCAGCCTATAATGTCCCACTGCTGAGCACAGGCCGCTTTTCACAAATGAGGGTGAAAGGGAATGGGCAATACTCCACCACGCGTCAACCTACTGGTGGGATTTTTCAAACCGCCTAGGAGGCATCCAACTAGCTTAACGACTATCACAATTAAGTAATAACCGGGAATACGGCTTAACTTGCCTTCCGAAGCACGGAAACGCTCGATTTGAAATACCACTACGCGGTCACCCAGGTACCGGCCACGACGGTGGTAGCTTAACTTTACCGATCGATTAAAAACGGCTAATCTACACCAAGCGCGCTTCATAATTGGGCTAATATTATCTGAAATTCTATAATATGTCGACTCCACGCGGGGTACCGAAACTACCGAACCCACGGAACAAAAAAAACAGAACCGAACCAGTGAATTAGCTTATTTGACTCGCTTGATATTTTGAATTGCATTATCATTTTTATTACGCGGTAGTCCTGCGGCTTAAACAGAATAAAAAAGATCATGAGTTTATAAGAGGTACCTAATTAAAATTATAATTATTTTCCTTAAAAATAAATCAGGAAACGGAAAATATGACCCTCTCAAACATTAAAAACATTTCCACAGTTGTTTTTCCTGGTTCAGAATACTAACCACAGAAAATTTAAGATCCGGAAACATGACCTTTTATTACTTAAAAAAAAACGGTCTGATGGAAATCTTTTACATACTTTTTTGCATTATAGGAAATGTTGAGGATGTAGGTATCATTAGTTTAGTGTTTTAATTATAGTCTGTACGCAGCGTTGCCAGACGTCTCGATTTTTAGCCCAAAATTAAATGTCTCGCGCGGGACAGCCTCAGTCCCGCTTTTCGAGGATTACTCGACGGTGAAATCATCATTGGACGTAGAAGTGGGAAATAATAAAGACACCACTGTACAGAAATGGCACCAGCTTCCCCGTGACGCCCCGTGCCAAAGTGCGCTTAATGTTACTGTGACATACAAAAATCAAACTTCTAAGTCAACCTCAGAAGTCAACGCAATTAAAAGATACGGCCGTATATGCCGCATATTTTGACGCTCGCAAGGTAATCCATACCTATAGCACCTATAGGGTATTTCCCGTTGTCGTAGAATCATAAAATTTGGCAACAAGCAATTCCATGTGGCACATGTAAAGGAAGAAATCCGAAAAGCGTTTTGTAGTTACATCACGAAAAAAGATTTTTTTGCGATTATATTACAACATAATCGAAAAAAGGGAAATTAATCTTCTAGACTCGATTCCCGAGATGAATGAACTATTTACAGTTTCTACGAAACCCTCGGTGCGCGAGCCCGACTCGCGCTTGGCCGATTTTTTTTAGTATGTCCCGTTTTCTGCTATAGAATCCCGCTTTTTTTACTCATGAGGCTACAAAATCCCGCTTTGACCAAAATAAAATCTGGCAACGCTGTCTGTACGTCAATTTTTATTATAATAATATTGAATTTATAAATCGTAATCAAAAGGTTTTTGTTAACTCTAGCTAATGCCTAGCGTGTCTGGCAACGCCTTTTTTCTTTATCACGTTAAATGAATATATTATAATTCCAGGAACTGCGAGTCAACTGATGGCGGTGATATTCTTATAGGCTCAGTGTCAGAGGCCATGGGTTCGTACTTTATCGAGAACTCAAGTTTAAACATGATTTCTCGATAAAGTAAAACATCGTGGTACACACGGCTACACAGCTATATATTTCCAGTATAAGCTGATCTCGCATTGTATAGGATTACCCTACAATGAGAGGTCAGCTTTTATTGGAAATGTATAGCTTGATCTGTAGCCGTGCGTACACCTAGATTCATACAGACATGTTCATTGCATACAAATGCATGTCCTGTGTGGGAATCCAAAGTATGATGCATATGGATGGAGGAATAAATTATCCAAACTTAAAAAATATGAATTACGTTCGAATATCGATCACTATACTTACATGGGCACAGTAAATTTGAATATTCAGCAACGCAAAATATTTCCACCGGAGTCCTTCCACACCAGTCCCAGCTTTACACAATATCCTACTTCTTAGCTGGTGGGTGCTATACTAAATGTTATAAATAATTACTTTTCGTTCATCGCCCATTATGTTAAATTACCATTGACCTCTATAACATTATTTAAACGATTTACATACAATTGTTATGAATATGCAATGGACAGGCCAAAGTTGACCGTTTCGATTTTATATACCATTTAAATAAAATTATATGCATTGTAGAATTTCTTGAAAACGTATAATGGAATGTTCAGGCAGGAAAAGTTTTAAATATTTAAAAATGGAAAAAGGAGGCTCTACGTCCTATGTGCCATAGACTATTACGTAAGACCAACAGTAATGGAATCTGCCCATCGAAATAATAAAACTAAAGAAATGTAACTCGAGCTCAAAAATCATTCCATGCAAACTGAACCGCGGTGGGCGTTGCCAAAAAAGAGAGACGCACCGCGCTGACAGTTCGCCGGTATCATTGAGTCGATGCGTTCGTGTCGCGAGGGACTTAGAACTGTGATTATTATTATGTTTTGCGTTGTTTACATTGTGCAAATATGCCGTCATGTGTTGTTAAGTGGTGTAGAAGCCATACAGATATGAAGAATGCTGGAATCGCTTTTCATATATGAGTAAATAAACATTTTGAAATCCTATACTTGTGACTCTGGAAAGTGTTATGCAACATGAACGCAACATGCGTATTTATTTAACACGTTTTGGTACCTATAATTATAAAGAGGATAGAACCTTTGTGGCATAGCGTGCCAGCCGCCATTTTAGTTTTTTTTTCAATAAAATAACCTTATTCGACTTTTGTCCCGTTTTGACGTCGGATGTCAAAGAAAAACAAAAGTCAAATAAGGTTATAATAATATTGTTTTAAGAGCTTGTGGTTCGTCCTCTGATCTGACCTTAACGCGACCCATCACTCTATAATTCGTATGTAAACCATAAACTGATTAAAATACTTCTTAATTTTAGATCCATACAATTATAACACATAAAGAAATATTTTAATCCAAAAAGCACATCACAAACTTTTTAATGAATATAATAGAGTGGTATAGTTAAATTACAACTAATTAATACAACTTATATTCATAGTGCAAATATACGATACGTTATCCTCTTACAATCAATGCATAACATCGTCCACGCATCTCGCACTGCAGCAGGCGTACGAACCAATTAGCATTATCTGTCTCGCCGAGAACCAATCATCGCGCTTGCCGGATTACAACGCGTTAGGCAAGCGCAGCTAATTGGCTTATTTGCATGTGTGTTCTTTCGTTCGAATACTAGAGATATTTTGTCAATGTAGTGAAGTGTGGAGCCGAATTTCGCGTTAATTTTGTTCACAATTACGCTTCCTTAGTTTTATTATTTCGATGAATCTGCCTCTAATAATGTGCACGGGGCACCGAACGAGTTTAGGTGGATGACCCTCACTTTGAATTTATAACGGATATACTTGCGTCTCTAATTTATTACATCTATTTTAAATGCCTATGGGACGTTATTTTGTGATTTTTGAAAAATACTCTGGGTAATGTAGCTTCCAATTAGTTAAAGAATATTTCGAATCCGACCGGTAGTATATACAAACAAGAAAAGTCGTCCGTGTTATTATAATTTATTATTATTATAGTAAATTGGTTAACTAATACATACCATCAATAAATCACAGACATTTATAGTTGAGGAACTAAATAGTTCTAAAACGTTTTGAATACAAAATGAATACATAAATCTATTGCCACATGCAAATCACAAAATTGCGTCTCATAATGTACCTAGGTACTCGAAATTGACGTAATAAATTTAAATTCAAAATGGCGGCCATTCTTAAATCATTTGATTCTATCGGTGCCGTAGCATGCGTGGACCATAATAATAGATCCGAAAAATTATTGCTGAATTCAGTTTTTTTTATTACCTACTCTCATTTTCATTTATTACTATTTACAAAAAATAGCCAATATAATCAGATTGTCCAATAAATATTTTTTTTAAATGTAACCAACTTCCGAAGCGGTGGTAACTTTAGAGCTTTGCCTTCATAAGTGCCCTGCTAGAGTCTAAATTGACCTTACGAGATAGAAGGAAAAATCTTGGTATAGCCACAATCACACTTAATATCATAAATGTGACTGTCTGTCCGTTACCCTTTCACGAATTATGACTAAACGTAGGTAGAATAATAAGAAAAGGTTTTTTTAAAATTTACCTCTAAGGAGGCAAAATTACCGCGGGGCGAAAATTACTGTATAATAACTCAGACATCAAAATTTTATTCATTCGAAGACGCTCAAACTGGTTTATTTTTAATTTATTTTATTGGGACCGGTAAAACTCGGATTTCGGGTCGTTTAAAAGGGTTTTCTTTTCTTTATTCAAATTTATGGGATATATAAAAATAAAAATATAAATGTTGTCCGAGGAAACTCATCTTATGGACCTTGATCATCGAAAATATGTTATTTGCCTATCAGTTTTCTACAGGATATATGTGTGCGCAGGTATTATAACCTCATTCCACCATCCACTTTCTTACACCGAACCACAAGACGCCAGGAAAATTTCACTGTACGAACGAACACATGGACACAATTTTGCATCCTCATTTATAATGCTGACAACAAAGGAGTGCAACTTGCTTCCAGCCGCGGCGTCTATGTTTCCCGACTCTTACAATCTAGGGACTTTCAGGGCCAGAGTGAATAGGTTTCTACTGTGCAAGCATGCTCCATCTTAGGCTTTGTCGTGGTATTTTATATCAGTAAAAGTACACAAGTGGCAGATATACGAAGTCAATTCCCGGGCAACATCGTAATTTACTTTTACTTCTTCTATTAGTATTTAACTATAAACTATACGTCTATGCCCTCAACTAATTTAAAAAAAAACAGCTCATTATTTAATTTTTAACAAACTTGAACCTTCTTTCAAAATAACAATAGAATATTTTTCAATGTCTTTACCAAAGAAACAATGTAGATCATGCACTGTCAGGTAAATCAGCATTACATTTGAATATTATTTCCTTATTTATTTATGCTCGTACGTGCGCGTTTGCTCATTGACCTTTAATACTGCGATGTAAGCTAACTGTGCTTTCCATTGTCTCAATCAATAACCATAGAGACTGCATTGTTTTTTTTAACATTGCCACTCTAGATAGGGCATTTGGTTGACCGATTACTTTGGGTAAAACTTCTTCCTTTCACTACTTGTGGGGGAAAAAAGAATTTGGAACAAATGCAAATTAGAGATTCTTACTAATAGTATTATGTACTACGTATGATTGATTACACTTATCCTGTTTTTAAACAAACGGTAGCGCTCGATTTTCGAATTCGGACTTTGATTGGAATTTTTCCCAACAAGTTTTTTTTATATAACCTTGGTCTATGATCAGAAGTTCTATGATCTCTCAATATTATTAGTAAATAATGGGTCATCAACGGTTTGTTATCTGTTTGATATTTGACGACGTCATTATTGGTAAATACTAGCTCAATGGTAAATACTTAGATGATCATTGGTAAATTTAAGCGTTTCTTAATAAATGAAGAGAGAAAATAAAAATGGTGGATAGATACTTAGTGAGAGATTTTTAAATTTGAGTGTGGTAAAGTTATTTGTTCAGTGCCCTTAGGAGGAAATAAGAGGGACAAAGACAAAATCCGACAAGAAGCTCAATAAGGTATGCCTATGCCTAGGTACAGGACGATTTTTCATGTCGTGGTCGTCGGCATGGATGTACAAATCCTAAAGTATACGGGAAGGTAATAGCGAAAAATGCTCAAAAGAGTCTCTAGGCCGATTTTGATTAAATAAAACTAACCCCCTTATTTATAATCGCTTTTTAACTAAATCAGTGTACAGTATTACCCAACTTATATGGCGCGTCGTGAATCTTCGTTCGCACAGAAAAGAAAGTATGGCCCCGAAGATTAACGAAAGAATGCTTAAAACTTACAATCAACCTTAGATCACTACTATAAGTTTCATAATACACTGCAGCTGTTAGTTCCGTCTCACTTGCAAGTCACGCCCCTCCGCACGGCGCGCGCTAACATGACGGCAGCTGCCGACCAATAGCGTTTCCCGCGCTTTGAAAATGTATCTTCTGCGCAGGTACATCGGTAAGCCATATTAGTTGGATACTACTGTAATCGTAGAGTGAATATGACTAGAGTCCATTTTGTCGTGGTCAGTTTGAGATAGAGAATGAGCTATATGTAGTTATACGATTTTTATACATGTATAGAACTGGTGTTACCATATAATTATTTTTACTCGGCTTTTGGGAAATTATTATTTGAGTTCTATAAAAAGCTTATTTAAAATTTGACATAAATTTAGAATAATAAATATCCTGAGTTCACACATATAATGCGTCAAATAAATCGTATTATTTCGTGATAAGTATTATTTAGAATTGGCAATAGAAAATTTCAACTGTCTGTAATAAGTATATTACGGTTCATGAGAACCTCACTGTCAGACAGACGGACTGACAGCGGATGCTTAGAAATAGGGTCCCATTGGCAGCTTTTGGGTAGGGAAGTAAAAAATAAAAAATTGATTTGTAATCTCCTTCGTATAGCCCCACAAACATATCTGGCCCCGTGGCCAGGTTTAGTTTAACTTTGACGGCCATTGATTTGGGATGTCATATTTACGATTTATAACGTAATAAAAAAAGCTACTTACTAGATCTCGTTCAAACCAATTTTCAGTGGAAGTTTGCATGGTAATGTAAATCATATATTTTTTTTTAGTTTTATTGTTCTGTTATTTTAGAAGTTACAGGGGGGGGGACACACATTTTACCATTTTGGAAGTGTCTATCGCGCAAACTATTCACATTAGAAAAAAATGATATTTGAAACCTCCATATCATTTTTGAAGACCTATCCATAGATAACCCACACGTAAGGGTTTGATGAAAAAAAAATTTTGAGTTTCAGTTCTAAGTATGGGGAACCCCCAAAATGTATTTTTTTTTTCTATTTTTGTGTGAAAATCTTAATGCGGTTCACAGAATACATCTACTTACCAAGTTTCAACAGTATAGTTCTTATAGTTTCGGAAAAAAGTGGCTGTGACATACGGACGGACAGACAGACAGACAGACATGACGAATCTATATGGGTTCCGTTTTTTGCCATTTGGCTACGGAACCCTTAAAAGAACTTATTATATCTTTCGAAAACAACAGCATAAATGAATGTGATGAAACAATATTTCTTGGCATAAAGTTAGATGATAAAGTAGGGTATGTAAGAAAGTTAATCCATTTTTTATGCCTTATGGCGTTTGGTGAAGATTGCAGGTGAACATACGGACATACAGGCAAACCACGGCTATGTATGTTCTGTCATTAGATATGGTATAATCGAGTGGGGAAATTCATGCCATTTCAATAGAGTATTTATTGCGCAAAAGCAATGCGTACGAGCAATCTGCAATGTAGATAGTTTGACTTCTAGCAAACCATTATTCAAAAAATTAAATTTGCTGACGGTCCCTTGTTTATACATTTTTGAAATGTGTTATTTTGTTAAAATGCATATGCAGCTATTTAATCGATTTAGTGATGAATGTAGTCTTATAGTAGATTGCCAAACAGATTGAGACTATCAAACATAAGAACAACGCGTTATAGTAACAACCGTTATCCAATGGCTGTAAAAAATTACAATAAATTGCCTGAAAGTATTAGTAATTTACCATTAAATAAATTTAAAATTATATTTAAAAAAATGTTATCATGTGAATGTTTTTATTCAATAAACGATTATTTCAATTATAAATTTAGGTATGAATAAAAATTTCAAAATCTTATAGATTTCGGATCGGTCTTACTCATAAAAATCTCTTAAATAACGGATTAAATAGTCTATAGCTAAATACTATTTAAAATGTTATTCAGTGTTTAACTTTTCTTTACTCATAAACGCATTTTAATCATGATTTAGTTATTAGAGCAAAAATAATATTATATATGGCGACACCAACATCAAGACCATAAATTTGACAGTTAAGGAGGTTTTAAAAAAAAGAAACAGCAACATTTTGAAAAGTTTTATTATGTGTTTTATTATATTGCATATGATCTGAATCTCGGAAACAGCTCCAATGGGTTTCGGGGGCGATAAATCGATCTAGCTAGGTTTCATTGTTAGAAAACGTCGTTTTATCCGTGTTTTCAGGCAATGAAAAACTGCTTCAATATCATTAGAATACGAAGGTAAAATTCGCCACCATTTACAAGGTTATCATAGCCAGTTGGGAAATCGGGCGGTCCCGAAACCAGAAGACCCTGTTCGAGTCCAGATGAGTTTCTTGCCTGTTCTTCTCAGTTGAAGGCCAACTTACGAACTGGTGGTAACTTCAGTAGCTTTGACCTTCATAAGTGCCCTACTAGGGCCTAAATTGAATAAATGGCTTTGACTTTGACTTTGATGATAATTTTTTTCGCATTTTTTTCAAGTTCTTTTGTGAGAAAAACTAATATGATTTACCAAAAAAAAAAATGAGCAAAGCTCGGTCATCGAGGTACAAGTTTAAGTAATTTATATAATTTATGGTGTTTCTATATAATCTAACATCATATATCCAGCTTATTTTCGGAAATCGATGAAAAATATTTTACAGCAATCAAGGAACAGCTGTTTATTTGGCGACCATTTTGCTATTTAGCCCGTTAAACAAGGGCCGTAGGTTGTTTAATTTGACAGCTCTTTAAATAACGTTTTTAAGTAGTGAATAAGGATAAATACCGTTTATGAGTGAAGATTTTTTTAAATAACTGTTTTAAGTATGACTTAACTTTAAATAGCGTTTATGAGTAAGGCCGATAGTTTATATTATGTGAATCTTAAATCTGTTTTATTGCTTAATTTATTTTGTGAATGTTAAAACTCAATATATTATAATTTTATTTTCTATTGTATCAATTTTTTACATTGTATTAATCAATTTTACATACCACTTGCTGGTGAAGAGTGAGCACGTTTATTATTATGACCTTGTGTGTACCACAATTCGAGCAAAATAAAAATCATTCATTCATTCACTAGAGTGGGAGACTGAAATTTTATGTTGGCAACACAGATTTGAGAAAAGTTGGCAATACCGAAACGTCCTTGGAATGTCATTATTTATTTCGCGAACTAGTTCGCAAACATTGTAATGACCTTGAAAAACCGACATTCGAGTAGGATAAAAAATGCTAGCGCTCTGTCTCGTTTCTTAACGTGTATTTCCAATAAGTGTTTCTCTTTCTGTGTGAATGAGTCAGAAGATATCTCAAGGTCTATACCTTCTCTGTCTACGACTGTAATAGTGTGCCCCGTCTCACTCTTTCGATCATCAAATGTCACCCTGTCAGATAGACTTCGGAATTTTAGCTAATCAACGTTTGATAAGACTTTTTGGTGGGAACTTGCAGAGTGTCGTTGCGCGTTGCGTATTCATTTTTATTTTCATCAATTCGTGTATTTTGAGTTTTATTGCATATATATCGGTGGTATTTTATACAATAAAGATCGTTTCATGTGCACCAGTGAAGTGAAATGAAATGAATCATGTGTATCGTGCATTTTAAAATTGTCTCAAGAAGTCCGTGAAATGTTTTAGTTACAACCATTGTACTAAAACATGACTTTTATGGACGGTGACTGACTGAGGACTATGTGAAAGTGATTTATTGTGACTAGAAATTATATTATAACTGGAAAATGTTAAAATAAACAAGCCGTGTGACACCAACTTATTAAAAAAATAAGTTTGATAACTTTATTATGAATAAGGGGTAAAACTGTATACTTACTTGGATTTTCGAATAATATATTAACCGAGCCCAGAATTGAAAGCCTTGATTTTGAAAAAAAAAAAACACCTTTATTATCGCACCATCACATAAGTGTCGCTTATAAGGATTAAATTCTGGAAAGTTTTTTGGTCTATTTATTAATATTTGAAATCCACAAAAGCTTGTAGCAAAGCTAAAGTCATTGAAATTAATTTGAGGGTAGGTTGTTGATTAGCCGAGGAACAAGATAAGTTATCGTTTTGTAAACTGGCCCAGCGAGTCAGACTTCTTTAATTTGATAAAAAAAATATTTGTTGCTATATCACAGATTAAAGTTGTAACTATAGTGGCAATAGATATACACACTCGGTGAAAATTTCAACTATCTACCTATTACGGTTCATGAGATAAATCACACTGACAGACAGACGGACGGACAGCGGAGGCCTAGTAATAGGGTCCCGTTGGCAACCTTTCGGTACGGAACCCTAAAAAAACCGGTTTTGACATGTCACCCTATTGTTTCTCGAGTTTTATTCCACTGATTGTGATTCAGACACGCAAGGCGAAGAACTTGTGCAAGGCCCGTATAAACTTGAATCTTGTAATTACATCTAAGTACCCAGTTCCTGCCTTACCTACATTATTATCTAAGTCTAATTAGCCGCTGATATGTTTACGTGAAGTGTGATACAATGTAAATATATAAATCTAGCTGTCTGCTGCGGTTTCATCCGCGTTCCCGTGATAAAATATAGCCTATAATTTGGGGATGATACCTATAGCCACCCTATAGCTTTCTATTAGTGAAACAATGTTCAGAATCGGATCAGCAGTTCCTGAGATTACCTTCATCCAAATATAGAAATTAACATATAATACCTACAAATGTATTTATTTTATTTTGCAGAATTCCACTATAAAGTTATTTTTCAACACACTCGTTCGTAAAGTGACATTTATTGCAAAATACAAGTCTGTTTTTTTCCTCGCAAGTGTGTTGAAAAACGTCGTATGACACGCGTGTCCATTGATTATTACACTCTCGGCTCCCTTATCGCTTAATACCGCCTAGAGTGTTAATAACCAACTTTGCACACATGTATCGTAATGTACTACCTATTATATAATTTACTTTTTTATTCATCCATAAACGTGCGAATTTTAAATTCAAAAATAGAACACACAGAGTTTTTTAAACTGGTAGTTCTAAAATTTAGATTCAACTCAAATAAACCGCTTGATGGATAAAAATCTGTGAATTCATAAAAGTTTCATAAAATACGAAAGTGAGCTTTATAGGCGTTAAAAATTAAGTTAAACAACAAAATTTTCAAGATCATCTGTCACAAAACATATGCCAGTATATTTAAGTGCTTTGTTTGTTTGCATGTCCGTGATTATCTCTGTAAACATGGATATTTAAATCAATATGATTAGAAGTGGGTTTGCTATGTCCGCTTGTGTTGCTTACATGCCGTGCAGCGCTTCTCTGCTGTATTATGTACAATGGATAATTTTAAGGCATGCCCAGTATAAGGCCATTTTCTGTGTAGTGCAACCAGTGGCTGAGACAATATAAGCAGACAATGTACTTGTCTTAAAAGTAGGCAAAACAAATAGATTTAAAATCAATCAAGAACCAAAACCCTATGTTTTAATTCTCGACAATAGACAGGGACGATAATTACTGCGTCTAGGTTAAAATGTTTCAAACTGGTTCACGCTTAAAGTGTTATTGGTTTGGTTATTTTTAATTGACTTTTCTTATTGTTTAATCCATGCGTGGTATTCACAAAATTAGATTTTATTTTAATTATATTATTAAAAAAAACAACAACATTTGAAAAAATACTCCCTTAACAATTGTGTTGTTGATTTGGTGAATACCGAGTTCCAACTAAAAGGTTTAAAAAAATGTATCAATCTGCGTAAATAAATATGGCGAAAAAGCAAAACGTCATTATAGAATCCCGAAAATGGTAGCTAAATTCAAAGAGTCCACTCGTGATCATAATAATCAATGCAACTTGGTAGAAACATCGAGGTCAGTCATAATAATACTAATTTTGATAATCTGTGCGAATAGATCCGATATAGCTATACATCAACACGAAAGACTAGGGACTTTTTGGCGGGAACTTGCAGAGTGACGTTACGTTTTCATTTTTATTTTCATAAATTCGTATATTTTGAGTTTTATTGCATATTATATGGTGGTATTTTATACAATAAAGATCAATCCATGTGCACCAGTGAAGTGAAATGAAATGAATCAAGTGTATCGTGACTTTACAAGTTGTCTCAAGAAGTCCGTGTAAAGTTTTAGTACAACCACCATTGTACTAAAACATGACTTTAAAGGACTAGTGACTGACTGAGGACTATGTGAGAGTGATTTATTGTGACTAGAACTTATAATATAACTGGAAAATACACAAGCCGTGTGACGCCAACATATATTAAAAAAAAATACTCATGAAAAGTTTTTAAGCATGCGCGCATGGAAGACTGTGAGATTGGCATAGTTAACATTATATGAAAAAACTCGAATTTTGACTACTGAGGCACCACTACTAGTCACTATAACTATCAAAGCCATTTTGATACTACATCCTCCTAACAAGTCACTTCTTCTCTATTCTTACTAATTAGATTTCTATGAATCCGAGTGACATAAGAATAAATAATGCAATTTGTAATCTACGTGTGCGTTTCACGGCACAATGGCATCTGTCCTTACATTTATGTATTTAACCATAGAACGTACGCGGAGATTCCCTTTGCCTCTTTTGATATGGAAAAATAAAACGTTTGTTTATTATGGTCGTATTTTCTTTATTATGCTAAGGTAGTACACCCACCTAATGTTAAGCAGTTACCGTAATATAAAGACGCTTGCTGCTATTTTAACTAAAAATTACATTCTGTCTGACACAATCCCATAACCACTAATGCCCGGTTTCAATAAACAAAAACGAATCGTTTTGCTTACCAATGGTAGGTTTTTTATTGGCAAACTGGGCACATAGATCATTTCGTAAGCTAATTTTACCTGTGATAGCTACTTCCATATGGGAGGGTCTGCTATGCAAAGCTTTGAGATCTTTGCTTCATTATTAGTAAAGATATAAGAGTCTTAATTTTAATAAATCTTAACCGATACCGGTCCGTAAATTATTGAAACCGGGCCTAAGCTGTCATTGAACCAATATACGTTGTCTACTAAATTCATAATGGTATTCGAACTACTGAATAGTGGCCGTTCCTATAAACAAAAACGAATCGTTTTGCTTACCAATGGTAGGTTTTTTTATTGCCAAACTGGGCATATAGATCATTTCGTAAGCTAATTTTACCTGTGATAGCTACTTCCCTATGGGAGGGTCTGCGATGCAAAGCTTTGAGATTTTTGCTTCACTATTAGATTTTTACCGATAACGGTCCGTAAATTATAGGAATCGGCCATTAGTAGACTACCAAAACTGTAAAATCTGTCAATTTGATACCATTGATAGTTCATTGGAACATGATTGTAATAGCAGATTTGGGTCCACCTCCCACCTCTCACTCGCGTGTTAATTCTTTACCGTGCCTGCAAAATTATCTTGACACAAACTCATAGATATTGGTATATGACAAAAATACAATGGTGCAAGCTCACGAACAGACATACAGAGAGACGTCGAGACATCTTAACTGATTTAAAGTGATAGCGCAAACAAAGGAACAAGAATCAACAATTTAGTAATATGTGTTATTGAAGGATACGCAGTAAATATATAATAAATATGTATCCGTGTTTTTCTATAATAATTTGTACGTTGGGTTACCATCAATAAGGGGATTAATCATTTATTGGAATTATTGATTAATTATCACATGACATATTAGGCTTAGCCATCCAACCTTCTTCCCAACGGCCTTCTTGGTACGTTTGCACAGGGCAGCGATTCGAGACAAGTTTAGGCAGTTGTCCCACCGCCGCGCCGCGCCGCGAGTAGAGCTAGCAACTGAGGCCTTAGTGCGAGTTTTTAACGCGCTCGGTAAGGTTAAGGTTAACTCTAATTTATATGGCATTGGACTAGCGCCGCCTAGCGGCAATTGGTGGCGCCTGGTCCTCCGCCATACAAATTAGAGTTAAAGTTAACCTTATCGAGCGCGTTAAAAAACTCGCACTAAGCCCACTGAAGGAAAACGAGTTGGCGACCAGCGAGCAGCGAGTGTATAGTTCCGATAGTTATGTTGCTAGGCTATCAGCGAGTGTCCAGTGCAACGCGGATTATTCTAGGTAGAAATGAGCGCTGTTTGGTCTCTCGGCGTGAGTTCTGACCGCCAAGCGAGCATCGCTGAGCAAATATCGATGAGCGAGTATTATCTTTAATAGCTCTTGTTGCTCAGCTACAAAGTAGTTGAGTGAGTCCTCGCCGGCGGTGTGAACAGTCAGCGATCAACTATTAATTTATACATCTCTTTTGTTTACACGTTATATCTAAATTGTACGTTTCTTGAGCGAGAACATAGCCGATAGTTAGTCGCTTCGTGGTGGGACAACTGCCTTACTATATTTAATTTTAGTTATATTTAATTTAGGGTCAATGTTTTATTCCCCATCAAGACGAGCCAAGCGAAGCGCAAGGTAGTGACGTTATAAAATTAGAGAAAAGGTAGGTAGTGACACGAGTACCTTTTCTCGAAGCGCTTCGTCGTTTTTTGAACCCTCATAAATTATGAGGTATCAAAAAGGGTTTGGATTATACCAGATAAACAACATTCTCGGGATATGATGTCAACAGTGAACTTATTAACCATATTAAAAAAAAAAAAAATATTACTTGGAATCGCTTAGTACCATGGTACAGCCCGAGGTGTTCCCATGTAAATTTTATCATAATCTGACCAGCGACATTAAAGATATTGGAATTCCTCAACTGAAAAGAGCATAAACATCGCGATTGACGCATTACCTACAAGTAAAATTCAATAATTTAATGTAAACTTATTATTTATTTTATTATTGATCACAAGAAATATTAAATAATGTAAATCAATTTTTATGCAAATTTGTTATTATTTCTAAAAAATCTTGCAATTACTGACCTGTACATATACACAACGCACATACTAAACCGATCGACTTGAAAAATTGAAATTATGAAGAAATAATATTCATGAATAACCTAGAGATGCACTAAAAAAGGATATCCTGAAATTATATCATCATGGGAGTAAAAAAGGGGCGGTAAGCTGGTCATATGTATGTTTAGAGACAAAACTTATGTAAATCACATGTCATTTAAATTCAATACATGAAAAGTTCGCGGTATTTTCCTCAGACTCTGGGATGATATTGGTAAACCCATTTTCGAACATGTATCATGGAAAGAATTTTGGCAAGATGTTTGTACAAAATATTAACAGTTCTTTTGACTGTCTTTTTTTATCATTATGTCATTAAGTTTCATATTTTTATTTCACGGTTCTGAAAATATTGTGAAAGCATCTAGTTAGTTGTTCTTTAGGCGAAAGGAACAATCGCCCTGAAAATCATCATTTTCTAAACTTCTGATATTTCCTTTTCTTTTTTTCTATGTTTAAGCACGGTAATGTAGATATTATTACCGTGGTATAAGGTTCAACGGCCCGTTTGAAGTGGTTTGTGAGATAGCTCTACTGTCACGCCACCGGTCGTAGGTTGGATTCCCATCCAATACAAACATTTTTCTGAACATGAACGTGGCGGTCTTTTAGTTTGGAAGATACATGGTCGACGTGAGTGAGATGTAGAATTTCCTAGAATATTTTTTTAGCATTCCTAATTCAGTGAATAAAAGTTTTAAAAATATTTATTTCGTCCGAGTGAGATGCGCTCTCTATGTTTTAGATATTTTTTGATAGCCTTAATTTGGCAAGGAAAAAAATCTATAATTTTTAAATGTTTTTATCGAAAATGGATTGCTTGGTTAGCTTGATTAGGTACTGTTATTTTTTGTTTTACCCAGTCGGGTTTTTTGTTACTTTAAATAATGTCCTATATCCTACCTATATAACATATTTGTGATCAACAATATTTTGATAAAACTTTGCAATTATTATTATAACCATTCCGTTAGATCATCAAGTTTAAAAAAATGTTATGATACTCGTCATAAAATGTATAATACGAGTACTAATAAAAAAAATACATAAATGCCTTGGACAGCACAGCTGATTTTCCCCGCGAAATTATTTTTTGTAGTTGTGTCAAAAATAATGTTGAGTGACTTGTTCTTTATTTATGTTATTAAAGATAGTGTTGCAATCTATAAATGTACCTATATTAAATCAACACGTTTGTATTTTTTTTAACCAAAGTCGGTCGTTGAAGTATAAATGGACAATTTAAAAAAATGTAAACAACAATTTATTTATTTTATAAATAAATCAAGCCACAATTTATTCAAGCCACAGTGTTATTTTATGTATTTCTGCCTTAAATAAAAAAATCTAAGAAAAAACTTACCAAGATTTTTCTTTGTACACCACAACTTATTAAACCACTGAACTGTATTTTTTTATTTAATTAACAAACGACCGAAGCGTAAGGTCGGCAAGAACGCACTAGTACCTACTGTCCGAGGTAGCGTCAACACAGCAGAATAAGGACGTGAAGATAAGCAGAGGTTGTGCACTGTTTGGCACATTTTACAATGTTACCTATATATGTATAATACATTTTCAATTTAAATATGTAATGCGGTTTTTGGTGTGCATACCTAAAATTATATTTTTTGGATTATGTTGAAACTTTTTAGATTTCCGTATCGAGACTCTTTTACTAAGCTTACGCCTGTCTGTCAAAGGGTCATCTTTTTAGGGTTCCGCACGTCCGATTGACATAAAGGAACCCTTATAGGATCACTCGTGTGTCTATTCGTCTGTCACAGCTAATTTGCTCCGAATCTACATGTGGTCCCAAACACGGTCATGTTTGGATATTATGATCACATTCCGTACCAAAAGGGCTTGTTGTGAGGGTTACAAATAATATCATTATGAAGTAAACAGTTATTTACCATTAGTTAGACCATTCCCCCCTTATGTCCGAAACTACCGAGTTTAAAATTTTGAAAAAAAACATACTGAAAATAATTCTTAATAGATTACAGGAAAATCTATAAGAAGTCTATCTATATGTATTAAAATAACTAATGAATACACTGACGAGCAATATACAAAAGCCACTTGCATATTGCCTAAAGAAATCTAAATATCTACTAAACTTGTGAAGTTAAAAAATCTTGAAAACAGTATTTATATTGCATGCAGATAACCTTATTACATAATGACTTGTTCCATGAGGATATAAAAAAGAAAATGTCTCGTTTTAACTTTTATTTCCATGTGGTTTTTCTTTTTTTTTTGTTGTGTGCACGTGGATGCAATAAAAGTTTAATCATAAAAAAATGTGTTTCAATTGGCGCTCGAACTATTGGCACTCGAACGAACTGAGAGCCAAAATATCTCACGTGCCATTTGTGCCCAATCTACTATTGTCTGAGGTAACGAAAAAAATCTAGTAAGAAAAAAATATTTGATAAAAAAAATGTTGTTTATCTATGACAATAATGCCCTTGTTAGATTATTAATAAAAGCGATATTATGGTTGAAACATTATTATATGATTTTTAGTTCTTAAGAGAATTTGCTTGATGATCTGCGATGTTTTTAACCTATGGTCCTGTATTAAAAGTTTTTAAACTGTGGTTCCAACCATCAGATCAACAGAAGGTCTTCAAATATCATGTTTCCGGTTTTAGATAAATAAAGGAATGATGTTTAGATTCTTAAGATTCATGTGATATAAATCTATGTGATTTGTAAAGTATAAGCAATATTATTTAAGATTTGTTTCTCTGTCTTTCTTTGAAATTACTTTTAGTCTGTATAAAATAAAGTAGAAAACATTGTTGAAATATTAAGATATTATCACCATAAATCATGATTAGATTTATGATGCTTATTTAGTGTTTTAGTTGAATTATTTAGTGTATCCCAGGATTACTTTCTTATATTTTTAACTTGTGTCATATACTAGCCAATGGCGTTACCGTGCTTTGCTGTGAGGGTAGTTTGCCTATATAAAGCCGCGTAGTTCCGAGCTCAGATCACATCTTTAATCAACTGTTGTACGGAGCAGACCTTGTGTCTATGGCCGTAAGAATTAAGTTGAGTATCAACTGTTCTACGGAGCAGATATCCTCTGGGTGTCCTTGGCCGTAAGAATTACGTTGGGAAAAGTATCAACTGTTATGCGGAGCAGATATCTCTCACAGAGTGTCTATGGCCGTAAGAATCAAGTTGAGAAAAGTACTGACTGTTGTACGGAGCGGATCTCTCTCAGGGTATCTTATCGCCGTAAGAATTATGTTGAGAAAAGTAATGATACCAGTAAATAGCGAAAGCTATACCAAGTCTGCTGTTATACGGTTCAATCGCTGAAAATAATCTTTGTAATAGCTACAAAAAGTGTACTAGTTGTTACTCTGATAAGGACATGAAGTTGCAACCACAAATTAATAGATAAGTATATTTGATATTCTCAACTGTGTAACTGTAAATAAATAAATAAATAAGTAACGATTGACACATTTTATAATAGTGTGTTCTGTGTATTTATGTTATATACTGAGAATAACTCTGGTATGTGTGTTTGATATTCTCAACTGTAACGATTGATCATTTTAGTGTTCTGTGTATTTCTGTTATATA
The DNA here is from genome assembly GCA_951394255.1 of Polyploca ridens. NCBI lineage: Eukaryota > Metazoa > Arthropoda > Insecta > Lepidoptera > Drepanidae > Polyploca > Polyploca ridens. Next base: position 19,033,937 of record OX596243.1, read on the forward strand.
CTGAGAATAACTCTGAATGTATAGTGGCCATATATAAGACCTTAATATTGAGTTTCTTGCCGGTATCTTCTCAATAGGTCGGCCATCCGAACCGGTGGTAGATTAGAGAGTAAATTCATAGTTAAGGCCATAGATATAATGTTTGAATAAATATTATTTTCAAGTCTGGCCTAAATGCTTATTTTATTATTCTGACCTAGACCCTTTAATACTCTGATATAGGTAGGTATACCCGATTCTAAAATATGCTATATAATTCGATTAGAATAGCCATCCTGACTGTTGAATTACATAATCTGATTCTTAAGTCTTTATTATCCAACCTGATTAATTTATTAAGAATTATATTAGCATACAAAAGGGGTAAAATCTGTTATCAGAAGTGGGATCGATCAATTCAACTCCCATGATCTAATACATTGTGTTTGATTATAGAAATGCTGTAAAATTCAACTGCAGACCTGGAGGAGAAGGAAGTAGTAGCAGTCTGGTGAAGTGCTAGTATATCGGTCTACAAGGCTCACTGATCTCCCCATAGCTACTCATCCATGTCTAGGAGAATTAATTCCATCAGTCTAGGATCACTGATCATCCTTGTGGGTAGATTAATCCATTTAAAAAACAAAGGTTTTGTAATTATCTATAAAAAGTAGTCTTGATTGGTTTTTAACGTATTAATACATAACTACTCTGCTTTCCATAGGTTCGATAATTATTCAGCTTGTACATTTTGATGGTGCTTTAATAAATCGGCAATTTTAGATAAAAAATCAATTTCTATAAATTAAGGAGGTAGATTGATTTTCGCTAGTGCAATAGAACCAAACTAAATATCGAACCATATACTACATGAAGGATCCTTATCATAATAAATGCCTCGTCTTGCCTTATGATTATCTACAAGGTATCATGATTAAAGATTGAAAGAAGGTTAGAAATTATGTTTCATAGAATTGCATATTCTTCAAATGAGTTACTCGTGGGTTTCGTTGGATATTTATTTTCGAAGTAGGTACTTTCTTTTCACGATATCAACGAAAAAAAAAATTGAATAAATTATGTATTGAAATGTATACTCTATTAACCATATGAGTCGTCAAGGTTAAGTTAAATTCCATTTCATTACTCAGAAATAGTACTCACAAAATTTCATGAAACCTCTATCAGAAAGAAATCTATACGTAATTATATTTCAAATCTACTATAGTTGAGATTGAGGGTAGTTTAAAATTGGAATGGGGTAAATTATTGCAAACTACCTTCTCATAAATAATAATAATTAAGTTGGGTGACAATTATCGATAGAACTTTGCGATGTCGAAACTATAACGCATAGGCATAATGCAGTTTCTTTCCTTTATTGTATGGCATTACGCAAAATGAAGTCGGAATTTATATTACTTTGAACAATTCACTTTGAATTTTATTTAATTTACTTTATTAATTGTGTTATATGTCAACATTTTGTATAGATGTGACCGATTATAGTTAAATAAAAGTGGTTGTAATAAAAAAAAAAAATGTTTTATAAATATAGTTAAAATACTGAATTAAGAATAGGTATATTATTCATATTAATGACTATAACGAGTATGAATATTCATCAGAATTGTCATTGGAAGTTATAATTATAATCACACGTAACATGAATTAATCTTTATTCAGAATTTGTTTATTTTTACAGCAATTTATCAATTCGTAACTATATCGACCTACTTACTCATAATGATAGTAAATGTTTCGAAAGTGTATAAGATTTTGAGATATAATAGTAGTAAATTTAGATCAGATAAGACTCATCATATACTAAGATTACTCACTGCTAAATACAAAATTTATAAAAATGTTAAGTATCTCCAGATGGATCTGGTGGTGTGTTTCTATAAGTGTGATATGATGAATGACGAATTTTCGAAATATATAAAACTTGGTAATGACAGCTCTTTATCCGGGAATGTATTTAATCCAATTTTCATTGAAGAAGGCCTTTACAGGTACTTAATGAATAATCATTTTAAACTGGACTGCCGTTTAATCCGTGGTTAAATTACCGATAATGTGTTGAGCCAATTTTGCTTTCGTAAATGTATGAAAAATATTTTGGTGTTTTGATTATTATTTGTCGACTGATTAATTGTTTATTTATGCATCAAGGCCGTAGTCTTAGAATAAGTAAAGGGGTTGTGGTTTTGTCTAGGCCAATAAAATTGAAACCTCCCACGGATTCGGTAACCAATTCCACTTTAAATATGATTGGAAGTTCACACCAATGTAGACATGTTTATCGATTGTGTGTAAAAGCCTATTATACTGTGCCTGGGTATAATATCTTTGGTACTTATATATTATAATATTAGTTTGAATGGTATGACACAAAATGTTTTGTTACATAATAGTTAAAATCTACGACAGAATCTCTCAATAAACTGCAATAGATTTTGAATCGAGTTTTACCACAACTTGGAGAATTTAACTTATTTGGATACATTAAAAGTTTAATTATTATGGCTAGAGAAAGTTGAGATGTCACAAGGTGGCGTTGTTTTACTGCAAACTAGGGATGTTATGGAGCTCCGTAACCGAAACTATCGGATATCTGAAATTGGAGTCTACCCAAAACTGTACCCGAATCTGGATAATTACGGAGTCTAACATATTAAGTCAAATCATTACAAACCTGTTTGTATTTCCTCCTACAATTACTTAAAAAAATATTAGTATCCATAACTGGAGCTATCCGGAATAATTTAATATCCGTAACCGTTTAATATAGGTAGTATTGTTCATGTGTCCATGTCCTTATCCGTTTCCGCTGCAAAAGAAGACTGTCAAAGTGGAAAGTCATTTGGTTGCCATACTTAGGCTATACTATGTACCTACCTACTAACATTCACATTGACAGAAATGTCTTAAATTACTATAGCCGATTTTATTTGTTTCCAATGAAACTGCAAATGAATATTTGGTAATTTGAACAAATCGATAGTAATGATTTTAAAGGGGTACGAACATTTTTGTATGGGAGCTGGCATAGCCACCCGCCGCCATTTTGATTTTTTTTCAATGTCGCGGCGCACGGTGTAAGTGGTATATTGGGGTAGAGGACACTTATACAAACAAAAAATGTTAAGCAGTATGGTGACATAAAGTGTCACGTTTCCGAGATATTTGGAGGTAAAGATCGCCATATGAGAATTACGACAATCATTAAAAATGAACTTATTACGTGTTTATATGCATTAGATTGTATTCAAATAATAGTTCCCAGGTTGATTAGACATTTTATTAGAATATAGCAAAACAAAGGCACGAAAAAACAATATTCATTAATTGGTTACTTACTAAACCGCATCGCAATATTCGCAATGAAACACAATGTTGTCAAGTAGCTCGGATCGTAGTGGTTAACTTGTTTTCCATGTCGCCATTATTAACCAAAAATGACAATACTTGTCTTAAAATATCATGTTACCGAGATATTGGACTATTGCTTGTTTTTAAGCAATAGTGGTAAAATAATATTGCACCACGGTTTTAAAAATATGTTAAAATACATAATAGAAACAAGCCGTGACCCTTTAAATAAAAGGTTTTTTTTTAAACTACTTAGGTAGCAAACAAACATACGGCCCACCTGATTGTAAGCGAAGAAAGCTCCTTTAAGACCGCATAGTTTGAAACTATTTTGGTTCCAATGTGTGAGGATGGACTCCCCGTCAATGGCGAGACTTGCGATGGTAGAAGGTAGCCGTGGGCATCATGTTAAACAATTCTACAGAACACTGTCCGTTGTACAAGCGGTAGAACACACATAAGGAGGCAAAGTCTCTCCTCAGATTGAGGGGCCCAAAGCCGCTTGTGAGCTCGGGATCGTGGACAATTCTAATGGCACGTCGCTAAGCCGAGTCTAAAGGCCCAAACTGGTATCCAGGTAGTACTCCATATAAGGCCGGACTTGCAACTTGTAAAGTTGCAGCCTTTGCCCCGATGTGAAGTACTGCTTCGCTCTGTTGAGCACTTCGAGTTTTTTGGATGCTAGCTTAACTTTGTCTTCTAGGCGGCCTATTGACGTCGTTAGAAATGTCGATGCCGAGGATCCCGATGCTTTCACTGATGTCCGTGTTCTGGAATTGTGAAGCCACAGCAAATGGGGTTTTCTTAGCGGTGAACGCGCAGACTTGGGTCTTAGTGGGGTTGAAATGGACTAGGTTTAGTTGACCGTAATCGGAGACACTAGTTAGTGTGCTCTCTTTCAGACACAAGCTGTTTGCGGCTTTCCTCCACCACGAAACGAGGAATATTTGCAATGAGCGTCCTCTGTACAATGAATGCCGTCAATAGACAGCATTTCATTGATATGCAGCAGGAACAGTGTTGGGGACAGTGCAGACCCTTGCGAGACGCCAGCATTTATATCTCTCAGCTTTTATGCATCTGCTGGACAGAAAATTGGCGACCCATTTGCTTAGTCCCTCGGGAAGCCCATATACTGGTAACTTCGTTAGAAGACACCGGTGCCATTGTGTACACGTGAGCAGTCTTCCACGAAGACGGGACTTTCATTTAGGCGGAAGTTTTATTAGGTCGGGCCGGCCGCGGGACCGGGTTTATTTTTTATTTATTTAAAAAAAAAAACAAAATTGCAATAGCGACTATTGCAATTTTGGCGCCCAGGGAGCATTACTTAGCGATCTTTAGTTCCAATTAACTTGGTAACATAGATTTTAGGACAAGTATTGTCATTTGTGTTTGTATAATAATGACAAGATGGAAAACAAGTCACGATCCGAGCTACTTTGACAACATTGTGGTTTATAGCGAATATTACAATGCTGTTTAGTAGGTAAGTAATTAAAAATATTGTTTTTCGTGCTCCTAGTGTAACTCTATTCAAAAAAATGGATAAATCAACCTGGGAACTATTATTTGAATACAATCGAATGCATATAAACACGTAATAAGTTCATTTTTAATGATTTTCATAATTCTCATATGGCGATCTTTACCTCCAAATATCTCGGAAACGTGACACTTTAAGCCACCATATTGATTAACATTTTTTGTTTGTATAAGTGTCCTCTACCCATATATACCAGTTACATCGTGCGCCGCGACATTGAAAAAAAACTAAAATGGCGGCGGCTAGCTATGCCACAAAGGTTCTATCCCCTTTAATTAAATGTAGGTAATTGGTATTAATGTATTAGTAAGTTGAATATTCTAAAAAGGATTATAGGAATTATGATAGCTTTGAAAATTAGGGTAAATTCATTTTAAAAAGAAAATGAAGTACCGACCTACAATAATTAATAAACATTATAAAATAATATTGTATACATATGTTATACAAAGATATTCCTGATCAATTGGTAATCAGTTTGGCCGAGCGGTTATGATAAAGATTATTATTGCTTGGAAATTATAAACGACTAATTAAAAAAGTATCATAATCATCTTGTACTTGCTGGATTAATTGCATCGAATGTTTATTTACCAATAGAAAAATGATCATGTGATATTATCATGAAGTTCGGTATTATTACTGATATATTTATAGTATCCTAATGTCGTTGTTTATTAAAAAAATGTATGCCGACTATAATTTTTTTTCTGAACACAACTTTATATGGGATATTATTAAAATAATGATTAGATTAGAATATTTTAATCTTGATTGATAACCGTGTTAGATTATAAAATAAAATACTGCTTAACGATTATTATTGTAAACATGGATTCTAGTATCACAAAGATGATATTAAGAATCGGATAAGATTGATTCTGGTATCACAAAGATGATATTGAGAATTGGATAAGGTGGATTCTGGTATCACAAAGATGATATTGAGAATTGGATAAGGTGGATTCTGGTATCACAAAGATGATATTGAGAATTGGATAATGTGGATTCTGGTATCACAAAGATGCTATTGAGAATTTAATAAGGGGGATTCTAGTATTACAAAGACGACATTAAGAATCAAATTTATTTCTATTTTGTCAATTCTAGTATCGCAAAGATGATATTAAGAATCATATTTATGTATTTTTACTTCCGATTCTAGTATCACAAAGATAAATTATTATAATAATTTATTTATACAAGCCTACCACAGTTTGATGTACAATTACAAGGTGAAAATTAAGTAAGGTTAGCGTATTTTACAACATTTGATGAGGCTTCTGTCTCCCAAGCTAGAAATAAATCTGTAATATGGGAGACAGAAAAAAAAATTAAGAGTCGTACCTATTTATTTATTTCTATTTTATCGATTTTAGTATTACAAAGATTAACCATATTTATTTATTTCTACTTTATTGATTCTAGTATCACAAAGATGATACTAAGAATCATATTTATATATTACTATTTTATCGATTTAGTATCACGAAGATATCTATTTATATTTTTGATTGAATTTTTATTTATTTATTTTAGAACATTTTTTAAACAACAGCTTCTTATTACAATTTGATGATACATAATGATAGAACTATAAAAAGCCTTTTACACGTTGTATTTATGATTTCTAGTATCACAAATATATTGAGAATCATATTTGTTTATTATTGATCCTAGTCACAAAGATGAATAATAATCATTTATTATGTTTATTCTATTTCTATCACAAAGATGGTATTCAGAATGAAAAAAAAAATAATGTACAATTTGAGCCAAAACTATTATTTTAACCGTGTACTTTGAGAGCAAAGTATATTGTCAGTTTGGCCGTGTTAGATTATTAATAAAAGCGATATTATGGTTGAAACATTATTATATGATTTTTAGTTCTTAAGAGAATTTGCTTGATGATCTGCGATGTTTTTAACCTATGGTCCTGTATTAAAAGTTTTTAAACTGTGGTTCCAACCATCAGATCAACAGAAGGTCTTCAAATATCATGTTTCCGGTTTTAGATAAATAAAGGAATGATGTTTAGATTCTTAAGATTCATGTGATATAAATCTATGTGATTTGTAAAGTATAAGCAATATTATTTAAGATTTGTTTCTCTGTCTTTCTTTGAAATTACTTTTAGTCTGTATAAAATAAAGTAGAAAACATTGTTGAAATATTAAGATATTATCACCATAAATCATGATTAGATTTATGATGCTTATTTAGTGTTTTAGTTGAATTATTTAGTGTATCCCAGGATTACTTTCTTATATTTTTAACTTGTGTCATATACTAGCCAATGGCGTTACCGTGCTTTGCTGTGAGGGTAGTTTGCCTATATAAAGCCGCGTAGTTCCGAGCTCAGATCACATCTTTAATCAACTGTTGTACGGAGCAGACCTTGTGTCTATGGCCGTAAGAATTAAGTTGAGTATCAACTGTTCTACGGAGCAGATATCCTCTGGGTGTCCTTGGCCGTAAGAATTACGTTGGGAAAAGTATCAACTGTTATGCGGAGCAGATATCTCTCACAGAGTGTCTATGGCCGTAAGAATCAAGTTGAGAAAAGTACTGACTGTTGTACGGAGCGGATCTCTCTCAGGGTATCTTATCGCCGTAAGAATTATGTTGAGAAAAGTAATGATACCAGTAAATAGCGAAAGCTATACCAAGTCTGCTGTTATACGGTTCAATCGCTGAAAATAATCTTTGTAATAGCTACAAAAAGTGTACTAGTTGTTACTCTGATAAGGACATGAAGTTGCAACCACAAATTAATAGATAAGTATATTTGATATTCTCAACTGTAACTGTAACTGTAAATAAATAAATAAATAAGTAACGATTGACACATTTTATAATAGTGTGTTCTGTGTATTTATGTTATATACTGAGAATAACTCTGGTATGTGTGTTTGATATTCTCAACTGTAACGATTGATCATTTTAGTGTTCTGTGTATTTCTGTTATATACTGAGAATAACTCTGAATGTATAGTGGCCATATATAAGACCTTAATATTGAGTTTCTTGCCGGTATCTTCTCAATAGGTCGGCCATCCGAACCGGTGGTAGATTAGAGAGTAAATTCATAGTTAAGGCCATAGATATAATGTTTGAATAAATATTATTTTCAAGTCTGGCCTAAATGCTTATTTTATTATTCTGACCTAGACCCTTTAATACTCTGATATAGGTAGGTATACCCGATTCTAAAATATGCTATATAATTCGATTAGAATAGCCATCCTGACTGTTGAATTACATAATCTGATTCTTAAGTCTTTATTATCCAACCTGATTAATTTATTAAGAATTATATTAGCATACAAAAGGGGTAAAATCTGTTACCCTCATAATAATATACTGAGCAAGCATTATGATTTAGCATGTATTTCTTTACGCCTTAAGAATTATGAGTCTTTATAATACTAAAATCAGTCACAAAGTCAAGGCCAACTATTCAGTTTAGGACATAGAAAGGTAAAGTAGGTAAGGTCGAAGCTGATGTTACCACCACCATGTTCGGAAGTCAACGTTCAGCCACAGATTAAAGTGGTTCAGCTGAGAAGAACCGGCAAGTACATTTCTTGACCACGCTGCTAGTTGTGGGTGCGATTTTCACACAGGACATGCATTTCTGTGCATGAACATAATCTGCATAAAAATGGTACTTATTATGTTCGTTCAAAGTTCAAAGACGTACCTAAGTCGATGAATGTCTTGGTTGAGCTTGAGCTTTCGGCGAAGGAAAACATCGTCAGGAAACCGGTGATATGGTACTTTGTAGTACCCGCCTGCCTGGCTACTATCCTCAAATCTAAATCTCAAATCTCTGAGTCTCAGATCTCGGTGGTCTCAAATCTAAAACTATTTTGACATATTCAATATGAGCACCCCGATACTGAGGCGTCGGCTTAGTCTGCCATTCATATACATAATTTTGTAAGCTGTTGGTCCTCCAACAAAAAATAAATAAATAAATTGAACGTCTCTCACCATGGCCTATATTGGTGTGTTGGACTTGAGAGCCAGATTCTTCTGGGCTTTGAGTTTAAAGACAAGTAAAACAAAATCTAAAAGACCTTAAAGGCGAATGAAAATGAAGGAAGAGAAAAAAAGGACAGAAGTATGTAGATCTGATATGATTAGGAAAGGACAGGAGGTATTATCAGTATTTTTTTGATAATGGCGTAATTTCTTGAAAATAGGGTATTAGACTAAGATGCTAACTAGCTTATTGACACGCAATTGTTTTTAGTGAGACCAGAAACTAATTTTATGAAATAAATATAAGCTTTTTTTGAAAAGAGTTCTTGCCGAGTTTATTGCCGGCTCTTCTCAGCAAATGCAACTTTGCGAACCGGTATTAGAGATCAGATCGATATCAGTAGAGTCAGACTATTAATGAGTGCCTGCGGAGGTCAATTCGAATAAAAAATGTTGAATTTACAAAATTAATTTATTACCTATTTTTTTAATAATATATTTTAGTTATTATATCATACTTTTTAAGGTTTTTAGTTTTAGGTTCTTTGTTCTAGTATATATTTCTTTCATTAATTACCATAGGTTATATATGTTATTTTTTTTATTCTTATCTCTAAGGTAGCAAATAATAAGCATATGGCCCGCCTGATGGTAAGCGGTTACCGGTCGCCTATAGACACGTGACAAGTGTGACAGCACCAGGGGTACCGCGCGCTGCTGACTCTGCAAAAGCCTATCCATGCCCAAAAGGGGTATTGAAGAGGAGTTGAGAGAAGTCGCGGTTCCAACATCAGTAACGAAAGGTACTACACCGCTGGTTGGAGCTGTGGTCATCTTATTCCCCGCAAGAACACGACATTAAATCACAGTATTGTTATTTGGCTGCGATTTCCGTACGGTGGTACTTCCCCAGTCGGACTTTCTCCGAATTGAAACGAACCTCTCTTGAATTTCACACGTAGTTACTTTATTGACATGAAATCTGTTAAAACAAAGATGGCTGATGATATAATAGATATTTTGAGCTACGTTGACATCATCATCACTGATAGCAATACCCCCGCAATCCCTCACAACGATTCAGCCGTACCTATTTGTCTACTATGGACCATCAGCTAGTGGAATGTGCGGTTTTCCCTAGCGCTACGACGTGGGGTTCTTTAAAATGAGCGTAAAAAGGGCTCTTAAAAATTAGCAGATCGGCAGTGCCTTGTATTGCTAAGACATCATTTAAAAATGGATCCTACTAATTATAATAAGTATTATTATAATATTATTATTAATAATACCGTAATAATAAAATCCTACCCAACGCCCGAGTAACACCAGGGGGGCGGGCAACGTATACACTCAAAACATATACGGCTAACTGGGTAATGGTAAACCAGTAAAATGGAGAGAAATATTAATGATAATCGTATAGAGCCGCTGCCCGGGGGCGATCGCCGGGGCACGTCTGTGGCTGGTGGTGGACGTGACAGAATGCTAGCCAGCGACTCTCGACGCACCGGCTGGGAATGGAAGTAGGGGGTCCTCAGATGCTACAGCCGATGAACCCACCAATGTTACATGAATGTGTCTCCAGCTAACTCTGCCGGTTCATTGATATCGACCTCAGGATCTACGAATAATGATGCAAGAAGAAAGTGGTCACAGGAAGAGTTACAAGAACTAATGCTCTGCTATTACAAAGCCAGACCCAATGGGCCAGGTTACATAAAAAGGCTTGAACGTATATTTAATAAATACACATATAATATGTACCTATATTTTAAAATATTATACTAACTAGAGAGGGGAATTAGGTACTTTTTTCCTGAGGGTCACAGGACGGGGTACTTAAAAAAAATACCGACAAATGTCGAGAAAAAGAAAAACATAATTAATATGAATAATATAATTATATCAAAATAATTCACTAATATTATAAATGTGAAAGTTTGTATGGATGTGAAGATGTTTGTTACTCTTTTACGCAAAATCTACTAAACGGATTTGCATGAAAGGCATACGAATCCACCACAATTTGGCATCCACTTTCAACTTTCAATATGATGACGATTTACTTACGTTGTTATACATAATTGCTATAAACTTTAGTATAGGCGTTAATTTTAAACATAGTTATGTTTATACTTAACTACTTTATATTTATTAGCAAAGACTGATGGTAAGGTTTCGAATTCTGCTTTCGTCGATAACTTCCTGAGGAAACGATAATCGTTAGTATCCAAAATAGGAATATACCTACTTTGTTCTGTATGACTGGCTGTCCTCTTGAAAGTTTCCTCTGTCTCTCTCTCTCTGTGGTATGAGTGAGTACTCAGAGTAAATATAACCTATGTTCGGGTACTTTTTTTTACTGTTTTTTTTATAAGCCCGTTTTTGACCGCAATCTCACCATGGTAAGTGATGATGCGGCCGAAGGTTGTAAGCACACAAAGCCTAGAAGGAACTGGCTCTCAAGTGCAGCTATCGGAACACACAGAAAGGTGCTTGGCTACAGATTTCAACTTGAGGGTGGTAGCCAGCCAGGCGGGTACTACAAAGTACTCTACCACCGTGCTATGGTTTCCTCACGATGTTTTCCTTCACCGAAAGCTCAAGCTCATTGTAGGATTCGAAACGGGACCTTCGTCTCGGTATCCGACGTCACTACCACTGAGCTATCATCGCCTTGAAACTGTTGGGTTCCTTATTCGAACATCCTTATTAAATTGCTGCTTTAGTTAACCGATACCTACGGAGCATTGAACAAAATAGGTATGTTGTAGGCCGCCGCCTTTGGTCGCATCGCGTCGCAGTCACATGTCGCGTAGTGTGCGCCATATCTAATTATTGTTGTCAGATTTTCCCTAAAACAGGATTGGAATACACGCAAGACATTATTTCAAGTAATTTTTAGGGTTCGGTACCTCAAAAGGAAAAAACGGAACCCTTATAGGATCACTTTTGTCTGTCTGTCTGTCAAGACTCTTTTTCTCAGGAATGCGTGGAGGTATCAAGCTGAAATTCATATCAAATACTTGAGTATACAGTACAGTAGACAGTAGTCTACTGTCCCTTGGAGCTGTGAAAAAATCAAACTTCTAAACCAACGCAATCAAAAGATACAGCCGTTTATGCTGCAAATTCTCGAAACTCGCAAGGGAATCAAAACCTACAGGGTACTTCCCGTGAACTCAGAATCTTGAAATTTGGTACAAAGCAACGTTTTATAGCACAGATAAAGTGAAAATTGCGAAAATCATAAATTTTCAGTTACATCATATAATAAAAATATTTTTAATAATTTTAAACTTACTCGAAAGGGAATCTAAACTTACAGGGTACTTCCCGTGAACTCAGAATCTTGAAATTTGGTACGAAGCAACGTCCTATAGCACAGATAAAGGAAAAATTGCGAAAACATCAATTTTTAGTTACATCATATAATTAAAATATTAAAAATATTTTTAATAATTTTAAGCTTACTTCTCCTTTCCTCAGTAACGCGTAGAGGTATTAAATTGAAATTCATATCAAATACTCAGGTCTATAATACCTTTTACTTACAGGTATACCTACAGATTTGTACGGAACCCTCGGTGCGCGAGTCCGACTTGCACTTGGCCGGTTTTTAAAGATATGTCGTCGTATTGTTGGGAAAGTAACGGGAAAAGGTGAGACCAAATCAGAATGGAGTTTTTAAAGAACTCATGGAACATTTTTATCGGAGGGATATTGGCGATATTACCAACAGTCAGACTAGCTACTGTTTTAGATAGCAAATATACTGTGACATGGAAACTTCTTTTGGCATTGAATTTAAATACGATTTTAATACATTATTTAAATATTGTAATGACATTTTGTCCAACCTACAACCTTTGGATTGACTTAATAATTTATTACTTTTGTGTTACCCGATCAATAAATTAAAAGGGTTTTTAAAAACAGGTTATCGAAGTTCTACCGTGTAGCAGGGATTTTCTGTGCGACCCAAATACGGACGTGTATCGTAAATAACGAAATAAAAATAATGAAGTTGTAATATGGGGGAGAATTAGAAAATGTTTTGCAACTGTACCACAGACTGTACCGAGTGACATATCAAATGAAAGGGCTTGTTGTGAACATGAGAGGGTCTCAATTTAATTTTTTTATAATCTCTATATACACTCCTATTTCATATGGTCACGCACGCCATAACTTGAGAACGACTTTACTGATTTCATAATTTTTTTTAAGTTTTAAAATACTTTGTAGAAGGTTCTTACGGAAAAAAAAATTAAAAAGTTGCGAAGAAAAGTTAAAAATTTAAGAAAACTTAAAGGTAGGGAAGGGACGGGTAGGTTAGAGGGTAGGACACTACGCAAACGAAATCGCGCCGGGCAGCTAGTTTTAAAATAAATATCATTAAAGTTAATTAAGTTATTTGAGATACTCGATGAAAATTGACTATTCCTCCCGCCCCCCCCCCCTTATCTCCGAATCTACTGACCCTAAAATATTGATAAATATACAGAAAATTAGTTCTTAAATAACATACCTTAGTCGTATAAAAAAAAACATGGAAAATCGATTAACGACAAGGTTCCCAGCAGGTTGACAGCGTTTCCTCTTTAGATATCATACTCAAGACAGACATGTCCATGCACCCAAATGTGTCTTGGGTGGGATTCGACCCCACGGCCTATGGCGTGATGACCTATTTGTATTTCTGATTAAATCTGCAATTTAAAAAGTTTCTCGTCTAAAAATATTTTTTTTACTAGATATAGTTTTTACCATACTTTCTTCCTGTTCTTTGATTTGGATATCTATGGAATCTACAAACACAGTCAATAAACCAATACCTAAATAAAATTACTGACGTAACAGTTAAGCTATAAGAATAATACCGACTTTTGCTTCGATATTAAGTAACTAACTAACTACGTCACTGACTACTTAGAGTGGAAAAAAGAGTAGTAATTTCAAAAGTCAAATTCCATTGCCGCTTAAACATAAAAATATTTTATACAAAGTAAACAAAGCCAGCAATGCATACATACTAAATAAATATCTCAATGATTTTCAAATAAGGAAAACATTGAATCCATCGAAAATTTCAATCATCGACACGGTAGAATTGTGTTCGATTGTGTGTCTAAATAACACTTGAATATTTGCCACTTTCTATATTTGTTGGAAAACATGACTATCCTTCTCAAATGACAATCGGTTTCACGTTATATGAAAGTGGTGGAAACATTTTACGAATGAACAACATAAAACTCATTTATTTTCAATACGATAACACACTTTGCTTGATTGTGTTATGGTTGAAAATTGATCGGTAGTATTATCGCACATAGTTCAAATAACTTTCGGATTTTCTTTGGTGAATGGAAACCCACACCTATGCAGTCCATGTATGCGTATAATTGAAATTTAAATTAAATCTTGTACTAGTAGACATAAGGTAAAATTTTGAATAAAAGACCTTGAGCACTTAATTCAAAAAGTTTTCAAAAATCGAACACATGGACCCTTCGACTTCACATGCTAGAAAGATACAACTGCATGAGTCAGAGTTATGGAATGTGTACCTTATACAATTATAGATTAAGTCATTACTCAATTGATGATTACGACAACTTAGAACTTTGTATGAATAGTGAAAGTTTTGCGGCACAGCCGTCATGTGTTTCTGTTCTGCAGTCAGTTTGGCGGTAAACCCAGTGGCACTGACAGTTTTGTTTTTTAATTTCTTTTTTTTATAAATCGAGGCTAATAAATGTATTGTGATGTTCGTATGTGAAGGTTTAATAAAAAATGTTATTTCGGTAAATTAATAACAGCTAGTTTCGTTGCACTTTATGTTCAAGATGGATTTGAAACCACTTTTATTCCTGTTCCTACTTTCTTTTGGTAAGTCGATTATGTTGTTTTAGCGACCATATATTAATGATTTTTTGATTTCTAAATATGTTTTGGTGTGTTATATAATTCATAAATACTTTGTATAGCGGTGTTTTCATTAAGTTGTTTGAATATTTTCCTCTAAGAATGTTAGCTACAGGTAAAACAATGCTTTTACTTGACGTTTAAGTGAAGTTTAAAATAATTAATATTTCAACTTGACATCCTTCTTTTTAAGACTTAGAGTAAAATTTAGATGCCTAATATTCTATTAGATAAAACCACCACTATTAAAAATAAGTTTTTTTTACCATGCATCTTCGATCAACAAACATTATTTGTTCAAAGCTATGCATAGTAGATACCTACTTAGTTACTTAGGTTTGGCTTGACCATAGCCAAAAAAAATCTTGCAAATCTGTTTATTTTTTACCAAGCCTACAAGGGAATTGGCTCAAGTGCGTTACTGAGAGACACCGGTAGATGCCGACTGACAAAGTTTCCTACTTAAAAAAACATGTCAAAATTCTAGAGACTCTCATAATTACAATTACCTAATCACAATAAAAAAAACTAGTGACTCTTTGAGCTTTAGACCTCGCGAGTCTATCTTTGCATAGCTTAAAACTGAATGTCTAATTAATGTTCACTCTTATTTCAACCCCGATGGCTCCGCCATTGTGAAAAGTTTCCAAAAACTGAATCGATTAGGGAATCTCATATAATTATCGAGACTCGCAAGGATCTCATAGATCCACTAGTTTTATCCCTTCAACCACCAGCTTATATCCACCATGCTGAGATACATAGGTAGCTCCCTAATAACGAGGAGGTTAGAGGCCACCATAGATTCCTCCTAGGCCTAGTAAGGATTAAACTAGCATCCTAGCATACCGTTTTGCATCAGGGTGTCTCTCCTTGTCTCGCTATACGTTGCTGTCTCGCTCCGGTACATGGGCTGTCAGAACGGCCATCATACCACAGAGGATTATATTATATGTGATCATACCGTGGCACTGGATTCATTCATTCATTCGTGGCTCAGCAAAGTTAGGGACTCTTTCAAGGGACAATAAGTACCACAGAGAAAAGAAAATACAAATGCAATACGACTAACGACGTACAAATAAGCAATACGTTTCTAAAATAAAGTACAAAAAGAAATCCAAAATATATGTATACTTATATAAGTATAAATTAGAAGATAGTAAGACGAAGTTATGTAAGTAAGGATACAGTTTCTAATTATAATGACAAGAACGTTTTTGAATGAATTGTTCACTAAACACGATATTATCTAATATTTGTAAAACAGGTATTTTATGTATGATATAATCTTATATAAAATATCCACCTTGCTTCTTGCCGGTTCCCTCATTTCGAACCGAATGGTAGAGTCAACTGTAACGTTCATAAGTGCCGTATTAGGGCCTGCAGGGAAATGAGGATATCAAGGCTATTCATTCATATTCTTTAATTTCATTCCACTTTAGGTGGTAAATTATGTCTAAATAAAAAACATTGGTGCCTGTTGTAAATCGCACCAAACTAATTTTAGTCACATCACATTTCCTTCTTACACACATTATTGAAAAAGGATAGAACATATTTAAAGCTGTAAAATTAGTCTATGCCGTTTTAATTTGCGTGTATTTAGACCATAGAATAAGGCCAATTTCTTTGATTTAGAATTTAGACGTAACAGCGATAGATGGCGACTTTTACGTTGAAAACATGCATTGGACTAATTTGACAGGACTAAATTTCTTACATCCTTTTCTTATGTTCTTTGTTAGAAAGAGATATAGTTGAGATTAAATTTAGTTTAGTTGTATACAACTGAATCAGCACCATTGTGGACCCTGTCGGGTACATAAAAATAAGAGCATATAGGAGAGAGGAACCCCTGAAATCCCTGTGAATATAATATCTACCACGAAACCTCGGAAGAAGTTGAATATTCCCATCATTTACCACCATCTTACTGAAAAGGGGTGACATCATTTTACTAAACTGAAGTCGAATGCTTATAAAACGAAACTTTTTTTCACTAATTTTGAATTTTAGCTCATCGCATTTTCTGTAGAAAATAAAAAATATATGTGAAAGAATTATTTCAATACGACAATTACTTTCCGAGATATAGAATTTTTAAATGAGCGCGCGACGCGGGATTCGACCGCCCGGTACTTGATGCGTGTGACGTCATGTTTCAACGCTCGCTCAGTCCGTCGCGCTCTTTTTCTCTTGAAAAATCTTATTCCTTGGGTTTATAAATTTGAAACTTAGCACTATTACTTATCTAATCAAATAATACAGCTTCTCATTATTAGATTTTTAAAACTACCCCTAAAAGGGGGTTTAGGAGGTGTTAAAGTTTGTATGGAATAAACCTACCGCGCGGTCCGATTAACTTAAAATACGGTTTTAATACATCGTATAAACATAAAAAAACACGTGTTTTTGGGTTTCGCGAAAATGGAATGGAAAAAGGGGTAATAATGTTTTAAGGGGAGGATTTTACTACGTCTGTATTAACTCAAATATTGGAATACATTAGTTCCTTTTGTAGCCTAAGAAAGGATTTTAGAAATTCCATCCCTCCATCCAGTGGGTAAAGAAGAGGACGCAGGTAAAACGGCGGGGCGGAGTGTTAGTTTAGAGATAAAATCAAGGCTTATTGTTTTGAAGATCGTCAGTATAGTGAGAGTCTGCTATCTACACATTATTCATTTATAGTGTGCATTATTTTGGTACCCCCGCAGTTTCACCTGCGCGTACCTACAGTTTGAATTTTTTGCGCGGAACCCCGTTATTATTTTTCTAAAATAAAATTAGCCTAAGTTCCTTCTTATAACATACGCTATCTACCTGTGATAGTCTCCTTAAAATCGGTCCAGCCGTTCCGTAGGTTAGGACACAGATTACTAAATATTTATTACGTAAGTAAGGAGGCCGGAACAAACTGTGTCAAATGTTTAATACGCATGCGAAGACGGTTACTATAAAAATAAATAAATAAATATCCTGGGACATTCCTCACACACGGTCATCTGATCCCAAACTAAGCAGAGCTTGTACTATAGAAACCAGATAACTGATATAATACATATACTACCATTTATTGGTAAATACATACTTAATATACATAATTACACCCAGACTCAGGACATACAGACATGTTCATGCACACAAATACATGTACTGTGTGGGAATCGAACCCACGACCTGCGGCGCGTAAGGTGAACCCTTAACCAACTGCGCCAACTGGCACGTATAACAAGAGTATAAATAGGTACAGATAAAACATTACTACTTATTTGTTATCTATAACGTAAACTTAAACCGTCTTATTAATAAATAAGGTGTAAGTCAAGTATAGTTAAACCTAGGATTAAAATATATCCGTCACTTTCTAATGTCATATAAACAAAAAGGGCTGGAGCATGGCTGGAGCTATCTTAATACCTGGGTGTTACAAGACTGACTTACACCTTATTTTTTAATAAGGGGGAATAGGTTTGGTAAGTACCTACTTAAAATTAATTCTTTTAGGTAAATAATGCAAAAAAAAAACAAATTCAAATACACACACAGGAAGCATGTGCATTCTTACTTACTCCTCGCTTTTCAGCGGCAACGGAATCACTATTCGTCGATAAATTAATGGGCAACTATAAGGCTATCTATTTTAATCCTTCATGATTTAATAAAGGTTTTTTTGTATTGTAATGACCTTGATTAAGAATACACACACTATGAACGTAACAGTAGAATAATTCACGGATGAAACAAAACACTTTCCCCTAATATTATAGCGCAAGGACCGCTGGCGACTAACGCAAGTGAGCGGAGCGTTACAAGATGACGTCACACTGGGGTCACGTGACTGCTAGTGGGCCTCGATATTTAGGGAAATTTCAAATGTCTGTAAAATCATAACTACTTGGTTTTTTTTAATGAAACAAAAACTAGTGTATTTGTATACATAATGGCTCTACTGTTACAAACTTTCAAGCGATTTTGCATACCTAGTAACATTCCTCATTATTATCAAAATACATATAATTAGTAAGTACCTTAATTGATGGTATTATTTGATTAGTACTCAATGGTATGATCTTCCATGAATTGGTGGCATCCCTAGGCATTTGAAGAAGAAGAAGAAGAAGAAAATGAATTTATTTCCCAGAAACACACAAATAACAACAAAAATAACAGAACAGCTAAATTAAAAAATAAATAAATATCCTATTTGTGCGCGTCTGAAGAAAAAGGCGCCCGCCTCAGCCTAATGTTGAGGTGGGGTACCTCAACGCTGATATTCTGTCGTCACCTCGCGAGTGTGCGTCACGAATATCAGTGGGAAACGACCAGTGATAGTGTTTCACAAAATCCCTGATATCCTTATTTCCCTACGACACAGATTAAATGAGTTTTGCGTTTGAGTTTGACTTATTTGTCTTACACGTTTTTTAGTAAAGTATTCGTGTATACGCTACAGTCTATTTAAATGTACATTATATTACGTTGTAATACGGTGGTTTTTCCCATGCCCCTCTAAAGCCATTCCATGACCCCAAAAGGCTTGCATAAATCCGCGACTTGCGGCCTCAATTTATTTTAGGGTTCAGTGGAAAGAAACTTAAACCCTCGTTTTGGATATATAAAAGATCCATTGCTAATGATCCAATGTACGTTGTATACTAAATGCATGATAGTTTTCGACGTTATTGAATTAATAGAGTAAAAAAGCAGACTTTATAGTCAGTTTTAATGTCCCATGATAGTATTATTACTGTCATCCATATTCATTTCTTAGGCTGAATAGATTTGAATGGAATTTGGTACCTACACAGATTACCCTATTTTTGCATACAGTAATTTTCAATTATCAACTGCAATGTGGGAGAAACCGCGAGTTGATACTATAGTTAAAATAATAAGTGAATGTATAGAATTGTTAAAGTGCGAACACAATATCAAGGACATGTGCACTTAATATTACGCTATTCTTTATTTTACCTCGACTCGGTTGAAATATATTTTCTTTATATTGTAGGCTTCGGATATGATATCACTTATCGCTGAGATAAATTAGTCTCTGTGACAGAATTTGTATAGATACTTAATCTGTGAAACTGAATTAAATCAACCGACGTTGGTCACAGGGCCGTCTTTAACCTATTAGAGGCCATATCCACATTAGTAATGGGGCCCCCTATGACTATGACGGAGAACAATCTATCTATACTAAAAAAAGGGTTTTTTTTTTTGTTTGTTTAAACGGGCTAATCACTGGAATTACCAGTCGGAATCGAAAAATTCTTTCACTAATAGGAAGCTACATTATCCCCGAGTATTATAGGCTACTTTATTTTATCACGGGAACGCGGGTGAAACCGCGCGAGACGGCTAGTTTTATTATAATAGGCAAAAGGGATTGGTAACATTCTAGATTTATCGAACTGTTTTATTTCTTATAACCACACTTAATTAATAGGAAAACCACTCTTTTAGCATTCACTATTATGCAAGTTAGTGCTTAAACTTAATCATATTGATTACCAACGTACTCTTACTTCTTATAGCTTTGAGATAAGCAAAATCGTCAATCACTTCTTCAAAGTCTTTGTCTGTACAAAAATATATATATCGGTAATATTGGTTATCAGCATGTGACCTGGCAGGAACTAGGGGGCCCCCGTAGACCGTGGGGCCCTGGGCCCGCGGGGCACTTGCCTAGACCACTTGCCACCACACACGCTACTATAATAAGGGGGTTATTCTCTTGTAGTATATCATCAGGATATAATCATGTACCTTAAAACGAACCTTGCACCCTTTGGAGTCTAGAGACAATGACTATCACACGACTAAGTAGGTAATTGCACAACCTGCGCGCGCGCAATATGCGAGACAGAGGTCACAGTGTTGCGTCACTTGTACGTAATGTTTAACTTTGTGATTTTATGTCAAATCCGCCATTTTGGTTGAAAGTTTAACCCCCAAAAGAAGGTTTAAAGCAAGTTTATTGAAACCAGTCACTCGGTCACTTTCTAACGTCATATGACAAAAAGAGACGAGGCTATTTTAAAACCTGGGTTTGCCTTAAACCATGTTTTGTAATAAGGAGGTTAGTGTTGAAGAAATGTATGTCATAGGTAAATCCTTTGAAAAGAATTGTATGATCTATTATTTCATAAATATAAGGAGAAACTGACGACAGATGCATGCACATCTCAAACCGAAAGATTTAGAAACTTGAAATTTAGCACACCGGTTCCTAATAATAAGCCAGGAACACAGGTCTAACTAGTCAGTCTACGCCGATCGCTACATGACCGCTATTAGTTATTTGGGGTCGCGGGAGTGCCCCCCGCCAAGACAGCCAAGCGAGGTGCAAGGGCACTACCTACCTTTTCTCGAAGCGCTTCGTCGTTTTTTTTAACCCTCATAACTTAGGTTTGGATTATACCAGATAAACAAAATTCTCGGGACATGATGTCGATAGTGAACTTATTAAATATATTAAGTTTCAATAACATATAGCTCTTATACTTTAGATTTTATTGATATCTTAAAAACCCCGATTTCGTCACTGACTTACTGATGATCATCAAAACTGTTAAGGTACTTCCTGAAGTCCTAGAAAACTATAGAACATAGAAATTTCAAACACAAAAAAAAACATGAGCAACTTACAAAAAGTAGTGAAATCCCACTAAAAACATTTATATGTAAAATGTTGCCAAAACATATGGCTCACACTGTCAAAAAGTTATTAGATCTCACGTAGAGCCAAGCTTATAACTGTACAAGACTTCACAAACTACACCTTCGTAAAAAATGTTGCTTAAAAAAATAACTGTAATCTAACCCATGAAAATGATAATACAATATTTAATTTTCAGGTACATGCTCCATCATCATACCCGAGGAGTTACCATCCTTGTTGTCCGTCGCATACTCCAACATACCACCTATCAAGAAAGGTAAATAAGTATACTCCTTTTAATATACTAGATTATAACATCGTAAACTATCTAGGTAATTAGTATATTAGTTCATCGTTTAGTCGAGGAACCAAATAACTTATCTGAACTACCTACTGACTGATTGACGGGTGCACGCACTATAGTACTATTATCTATACTATACTATTATCTATGGAGCTTGAAGCTTGAAATCTTAGTTAATTACGAAACTTTGAAAAATCCTTGCTTAGTGGATACCTTTAGTAGTTACAAAATTCAATTGACCTGCTGACGGAAAGCTAATTCGATATATAAAACAATAGAAAGCGATAATAGCTCAGTGGTCGGATGTCGAAACGAAGGTCCCGGGTGCGAATCCTACATTGAGTTTGAACTTGAGTAAACCATAGCTCGGTGGTAGGGTACTTTGTATTACCCACCTGGCTACGTTAATAACGTTAGAGCAAGCCGCAATACCTGCATCTTTTTTGAATAACTTATCGTCAAAAGCAAGACAAAGATTTATTACGTTATAAGAACACGTATAGAATAATGGTTAACAAAAAGGTTTTCTTTTACTTCCAGGTAACGATCATCGCATCGGCTTCGGCTTTGCGTTCGGCAATCACGCGGACGTTCAGGTCATGTTCGAGTTGGGACCTCAAACTAATACTATGAACCTTAGTAAGTCATCTGTCTGCCCTGTTCCCAATCATTTGGGGTCGGCGCAATATAGACTAAAATAATTATAGTAGGTATATGGAAGTGGATGGATGTACAGGAAAAATAGGATGGATTGTGTGAAGGATGATATGGGTAAGAAAGGAGTGAATGCTGTTATGACGGATAGAAAAAACGAACTAAGGAAGCGTAAAACAGGTGGAGATTTCGATATGGCATATTTTCAAAACCCATTGTAAAAGTTGTACAGCATGACTAAAGCAACATAGGTTTCGAAAATATGCCATCTCGAAATCTCCACCTGTTATACGCTTCCTTAGTTCGTTTTTTCTATCCGTCATAACCATTTCTCCTCATTACATATCCATACCACTATAAACGGTTCCCTTTCAACATTTCAGTCACTTGCCCTACTTTAAGCTTCCCCTTATGTACCTATCAACCTCAGTAAGTATTGACTGCATATACCATACAAATATGGGATAAGTAATATTCTGCTCTCCTGGAAGTTTTCTTAAAATATTCAAAACCTTTTTCACAAAGAATATATAGTACAATCATTCTGTACTTAATGTTATGAAAGGAGAAACTGACTTGCTGACAGACGCACGCATAGCTTAAACCGCAGGCTCGTTAATAGTTAAATTTATTATTATATGTATATTTGGTTTTGGATGAACATTTTCCAAAAAATATCCTTTCAGGTCTGTCACGAGCTAGAGACCCGTAACATAACGGACGGACAGCCAGCAGAGTGACACCAATAAGAATTCGTTTTATTATTTGGGTATCTCTAAGGATTCCCAAAAAGATTCCCTCGAATCTATTCTATCAAACTTTGTAGAGACTACTTTTCCAAACCCCTCCTGGGTATGAAAATGTGTTGCAAGCATCTATAGGCTACGGTAACCGCTTGCTTACCATCAGGCGGGCCATATTATGCTTGTTTACTTAAAATGAATTTATTGTGTTCCACAGCCGGTCAGCCGTTCCCATCATCATCATCATCATCGAACACAAAACGACAAGCTCCATCGTTGCCACCGTCTAAAATTAACAAGAATAAAGAAAAGGTAAGCTAAAATACCCTAGTTACTTTCCAATTTATGTTTTATCTATCAACTACTAAAATAAATCTGAAGAGTTTTTCGTTTGATTTTACGCGCTAATAACTACTATTCGGATTCGAAAAAATCTTTCACTAGACAAGAGCTAATTATCCTCGAGTGATATGATATAGGTTATTTTTTATCGCGCGAACGCCGGTGACAGCTACTTTTAACATAATACTATCCCGCCGCGGATTCAGCCGCGTTCCCGGGACAGTTCGCCAAGAAAAAAAACTGGATAACTCGAACAGTAGTTTCTAAATGAGAAGTAATAGTTTTGCGGGCGGGAGGCGTGCTTGTGAGGGGAAAGCTATCTTGCTCCGCCATTGGCTCATGGACGCTCAAGGCCTTTTTAGAGCCTGAAAGCCAGTGCAAATCTTCAGCCATCACCCCTTCGGCTCATCACAAAAAAATAATTATGTCCTGTTCCATTAATTAAAAAAAAACTACGTATCAATAATAAAACTATACTTTATTTTCCAGTATCATCAAAGTGACGGTGGCAACTACCTCCTAAACTGGGCGCAGAAGATGAAGTACCCCAAAAAACCCATCAATTCTGCAACCCAAGAACCCAGACCGGGCGAAGTACCCAACTTAGAAGAGTCTGTAGTAGAACTCGTGAAGAATGACAAAGGAGAATATGAGATTCATCAACCGATACCTGGTAATATGCCGTCGAAGATTCTAGAAACTCTGAAGAAGTTGTACGGTCAGAAGAAGGAAGAAGCTATGAAACTAACAGAAGAGAAGAGAAGCGACGAAGAAGTGAAGAGAATAACAGATGATTTGTCTAATGTTGATCTGGACTGAATTTGTAAATTTTGTATAAAATAAAATTAGTTTTTAGTTACTTTGTCTTTCACCTCTAGAGGAAGTATTATGGCTTTCACTGGGACTTCCTAGAAATATCCTGGGACATTCCTCACACATAGCTATCTGATCTCTACCTCTTCGCAGAGCTTGTACTATGGAAACCAGTTCACTGATAAACTATTATTTTTGTTTGTAAATACATAATAACACCCAGACTCAGGACATGTAGATGCAGTCATGTTCATGCACACAAATGCAACCCCTATGTGGGAAAACGAACTGGGGCCTGATAGGTAGAATCTTAAGAGATGGTGGTTAGCCCCCTGGAGTCATTAAAACATTTTTAAAACAATAGTATTATTATAACTTTACTTGTCTTTTGTCCTGTTTTGACGTCGGATGTCAAAGAAAGACGTAACGCAAGTATAATAATATTGTTTTAAGAGATGGTGGTTGGCCCTCTGAACCGAAAAAGAGACTGATGGATTGTGTGAAATATGATGAGTAAAAGAAAGGAGTTGATATGACGGATAGAAGAGCCGAATAGATGAAACGTACCTACATATTGCCCTGACCACAAATCATTAGGAACAGGGCACGTAGATGAAGAGTGAGATTTAATTCATACTTCGATGGACACATAGCATACCTCCTTATGAAAACTCAGGAGACATAACGAGTATTAATCAAAGGTATAGTCAATAGTGATCATAAAAAATCAAACAATTAGTTAACGTGAGAAAATAATCCAGACAATGGCTTGTTGCAAAATTGACAGAGTATTGTACTGTCCCTTTACATTCTGTCTTGAGGTAACTCTGGAAATGGTAGTACGCACGGCTACAGATCAAGCTATACATTACCAATATAAGCTGACCTCTCATTGCAGGGAAATCCTATACAATAGAATATCAGCTTAAACTGGAAATGTATAGCTTGATGTGTTGCCGTGTGTACCTTATAACTAATATTTAACTTCTGTAAAGTGGTATTCTTTATTAAAAGTTCTGTTTCAATATCCAAGCTCAACGACAACACTTCGATGTGTACAAAAATTCGACGTGCTTAAAATTGTTGTGCTCTTGAGTCTTCAAAAGAAGTAATTCCTGAACTAGAGAATGACAAACACAGGATTGATTATTTGTGTGTTGTCCTTTCTTCTGAAATGTAAGTACTTACATGTAAACATTACAATATTCTACTTCTTTCTATTTCTAATTTCATCCTATCCCTACTAGTATTATGAATGGTTCACTGTCGTTTGCTCAACTAACATTTCAAAAACAACAAATTTCCTAGCTGTTACTGAAAACCGCATCAAAATCCGTTGCGTAGATTAGAAGAACTAAGCGGACAAACAGACAGACGCGAATAGCGACTTTGATATATACTATTTAGATGTAAAGTCAAAGTCAAAGCCATTTATTTAATTAACAGCCGTAGGGCACTTATGAAGGACATGATAGGTAATAGTTAGTTTAATATTACCTATGGGTATTTAGTTAGTTACTTTGTTAGATGTCTAATTTATTTATTTATTGCTGAGTTTATATGCGGCTCATCTCAGCAAATACAAACTTCCGAATCGGTATTACCTACAGTCAGACTATTCATAAGTGCCTGCCTATAGACCTTGTATTTGACAGATTAGTCTCTTTCTTACTCATACTTTATTTCAGGTTCTCAAATCGACTCAATTTTCCTGGTGATTCCTGAAGACGTGCCAGCTGGATTCGCCGCAATATATGGGTTCACACCAAGGCTTACCAAAGGTATCACTACTTTAAGGCACGTTTCAGATACATTCAGAATGAATATTTCTTTATTTTATAATTCGACTGTCGTGTTGAAAAAAGTACTAGTTAAGTAATTAATTTCTCTAGTGGTTAAGTTTGACAGTTACTGTTCTATTCCCCATTGCGAATGTTGTTTTCAGGCAATGATCATCGTTTCGGCTTTGGCTTTAGTTTCGGCAGCCACGCCGATTTTCAAATATTATACGAATTTGGACCTCAAGAACTTACCAAGCCTTTGCAGCCACCGAGTTAGTATTTTGTTTACTAGCTGTTCCCTGCGGCTGGACTCGTGTTCCCGGGATAAAATGAAAGTCAAAGAGGAATTAACTCATTTATTCAATAAACGCCCTGATAGGGCACTTACGAACGTTACAATTAACTCTACCACTGTTTTTTTTTTAAATTGACATAAGTGTTGGTGCTGGGAACCTTTCCACCCTTACGCCGGACAATAACTCTACCAACGGTTTTACTGAGAAGACTCCTGAGAAGAAACTCAGCGATTTTTTTTTAAGTATCTTTGAATTCGAGTTAAAGCCGACTTACGAACCGGTGGTAACTTCAGTTGCCTTCATATATTAGTGCCCTACTAGGGCTAAAATTGAATAAATGGCTTTTACTAATTTGAATCGTTAATATAATCGACAAATATTAAATACTTACTTACTTAAGTAGTTAAATTAAAATAGCACATTAAAATAGCACACACAGCAGTGACAATGATGGTTGACCTTCATACATTAATTCGTATTTTAGTGATTTCGAATGCCATATGCGGAAATCGTGGCACAGAATAGATAATATCATCGTGGGTTCGTATCCTACACTAAGCTTGAGCTTTTGGTAAAAGAAAACCTCGTAAGGAAATACGTCGATGGTAGGGAACTTCTTAGAACCCACCTGGCTGGCAACTGGCAAGTTAGAAATCTGTCGCCAAGCACCTTTTTTTTTTTTTTTTTTTACTGTGTATAGGCCTGTGTTTGACCACAATCTTACCATGGTAAGTGATGATGTGGCCAATGGTGGTAAGCACACAAAGCCTAGAAGGAACTGGCTCTCAAGTGCAGCTGTCGGAACACACCGGTAAGGTGCTTGGCGACAGATTTTCAAAACCCTACCGATTTTTTACCTACCGGTGTGTTCCGACAGCTGGACCTGAGAGCCAGTTTCTTCTAGGCTTTGTGTGCTTACCACCTTCGGCCACATCATCACTTAACATGGTGAGATCGTGATCAAACACAAGAATATACAAATTAATTTCGTTTTTCAGAAATTCGATCAACTGCGTACCGCCGGGTGGTAAAAAGGAGGCCTCTAGTGGACCTATTGCTGAGAATAGGCGTATTGAAACAAGCCTCTTACGATAACAATATATTGTATGATGGTGATTCATATTGTGATAATGAGCCGAGATAATAAAATGATCTGATGTAAAAACCACAATTTTTCATCAATTTTTACACCCTATTTTTGTGATTCTATCCTAACCAACTAATAGTTAGGCTCTGTAGACATCTTAGAGTCTCGATAATTATTCAAAATAGCACCAGAATATAAAAATCTTTTAAGATTTGTTTAAATTACCTAAATGTTTTTATCACGATTGTACTGCCTTGAAGAAAATATAGATATATTGTGGAATAACTACTTAATAGGAATTTGTAAAAGTAATAATATGGATATATAATAATGTGCAAATTAGGAATATGAAAAAAAAAACAGTTTTTTTTTTAATGTGAATATATTATTATATGGAGAATATATGTATAAGTCGGAAAATAGCCCTGACACGGTATAACCACCACACTAACATAAGGCATCGCATAAGGAATATGCGAATAACAAAGGATTGAAACTCTCGGACGGATGCCTATTCACCCTGGCCTTCCAGGCCAGGGTGAATAGGCATTTTCTGAGTAAGCGTGCTACATAACACGCTACACTGTCCATTTCTGATGTCACACAACACAATTATTGTTTTTTTCTCTGTTGTTTTTTTTTATCTTTTGGCTGCTTTATGTAATTGCGTTGTGTTATTTCAGAATAAATGATTTTTCTTTCTTTCTTTCTCTTCTTCTACACTATAAAAAAAACTCCAGCAAACAACTTAGGAAGTTTTTGCTGATATATATAAGGTAGATAATAAATAACTCAATATTTTTTTTGCGTATTTTTATATTTTTTTTCCATAAAAATGTCCTTACCAACACTACTCTGTACATTTTCATAAATTAAACAATGTTAACATACGTTTTTCCCGCGTTTCGGAACGGGTCGCCATTTTGCTTTAATTTAATTGATCGCAAAATGGCCGAAGCTCTTAATTAATGGATTAATGAGTCTACTTAAAGCGTTTAGTATTATCTTTTTGTATATGCAGGTAAAAAAATAATCCTATCATTTATATAGATTGATCTGAGACGGTCTTTGTCACGAAGATGTAGGTTTGTAGGTCATATTTTACACGCTTGAGATTTCTGTTGTGTTTTGGCTGTGTTCATTTATGTTACTTATCCTTTTTGGATTGTAATTCTTGCGTTCGGATGATACCGACATAAGAATACCTCCGTTGTTATCGTTGGCAGTTTATAAAATTTACTTTTTGACTGTAATTTGCAGTGACCACCATTTTTTTTTAATCATGATTTAGTAACCGTGACCGTCAGTGGGGACTATGTAAAAATGATTTATTGCGTTAAACTTATAATATTACTGGCAAAAATAAGTCTTAATAAAAAAGGTCGGCTGTCGTTACATTTCAGAGCCAGTTCCTCTATAGGTGATTACCAACTAACATTATCATAGACAGAAAAAATACATGAGTATTTTTAAAGATATTTTGCAGATGGGCCTTTTACCTGCATACACATAATTGCTTAAAAACATAACATACCCTACCTTACCAATTTATTGGCGTAATATTATTTCATAAGATGTCCTTATGAAATACGTGATAAACATACAAAAATCAAGCATTGCATGTAAATAAACATTTTAACATTCCGAAAATGCAATTCCTGTAAACGATCTATCAAATCCATATTCTTACTAAAATATTCATGATAAAAAATAATTGTCTATATTTTAACGCGAAAACACATTTTATAAACGTGCATGACAACCCTATTCGTTTGGCTTTAGAGTACCATTCACATGCCAGCATGCTCGTCGGACCTTCAAAAAGGTTGGGCATCTTATTTTCAGAATTCATTAGATTTCATATTATTCAATCAATGTTCAAAAATAATGAATGGCCTTTAAAGCATATAGAAAATTATTTCTTATATGTTTCATAATTGTTTTTTTTCTACACAATTCCAACTAATTAGTATCAATCGTTAATAAAATTATAACATTTATCCTTCGTTGCGATAATGGACTGAACAAAATGTACTTTGATTTCAAATAGTAATTGAAATAAAAAATAGAACATGAGAAAGAGAAAATAAATAACACGATTGCTGTAACAAAAAGTGATGACTATCACAAAATGTCAGAATATGATTCATTTTTTAACATTTTGGAAGTGTAGGTATCCCGGGACGACATAAATCGGTTCAAGCATTTAGAAGTAACATTGAAATAAAGAAACAAGATACATTAATAAACCACAAATGTTGTTCAAGCAGTCGTGTAAATAATGTATATAAGTGAATATGGCCCGACCGCCCGACCCGCCAGACCATCCATGCATCCCCGGGAAATAATATATATAAATAAAAGGAAACAAAAAGAAAACAAAAAAATACTCGAAATAATAATTGTAATATCGTAAACATTAATATATAAACATTAGTCTTTTCCGTAAATGGCAATACAATTTTGAACATTAAATAATAAAAATATTAATATTATCTATACACGATGAGGGGTCGGTGACATTTAACGTTTCACTACATGATATAAAAAGTTTCACGCGCTAAAGGGGAGATGTCGAACTTTTAAAAAATATACAATGTTAGGATTTCAATCATTTGCCGATATGTTGGTATACTTGTTTTTTTACTTTAACTTCAAAAACACAGCCAATACCCAAAATAGCCAAAAAATACACGATGAAGATACTATAAAAACTAGGTAAAGACAAGCAACTTACTTATTTCACTTTAATTCTCTTTCACTAGTATGACGCTGTCTCATTGATTTAAGATAACAAATAGTATCTTTATCGTTTGGCCATGAACCTGTTAACAAAATCAGACCAATACAATAATGTTGAGCAAATAATCCAATATATTGGCATATGACTACCACCTGTCACTTTGACATTAGTTATAAATGTTAAATTATTATATACAAGAGACACTCCCCGTCGATCATTCATCCAAACATACATTACTTAATACAAGAAACGAACGCGCGAGGGTTACCGTAAACATGAAGTCTGACTACCGATAATGAAACCTACAAATAGGGAAATCTTTACTTTGGCAGCACATATTTGACAGTACAACAATGCCCTTTGAAATCACAAAAATATAGCGAACAGAATTATTATTATATCTTTTATGCGCACGCTATGATCCTGGTCTCGCTTTGCGTGTCTTTTTTGGTTCAGGTATAATAATAAATATTGAGGACAGAATCCATCTAGTTTATTTTCGTTAGTCAAACCACCACATACAAGGCCCTGGACGCTCGTTACTTGTAAAAACTATAAGTTGTGACATGTGAAAACATTATTCCAAATAAAAACACTTAAATTCTATTCAACATTGACATTACGGACGCGATTCGTATTTTAAGACGTTAGTTACAATGATTCCGTTTTCTTGTGTTGGCAACACTATCTGTTTTATGTTTTTTCTTTTCAGTTTCTTTTGTTTTTTTCAGAAATAAGTTAGTAAACACTTTAGCTCTTGTTATTTCAAGATAAATTGTTTTTATAAAAGATAATTTGTTATAACATACATTTTTTACCTTTCTTTAATTTTTTCCAATAACGAATAAAAACAGATAGTGTCAACAACTGGAGAGAAACTACACCATACTCCATTGAACTTGAACTTTAAGGGTTGTTAAATAAAGCATATTTTACATCGATTACTTATGGCAATAGAATACTGGTTGACATCTGTCAAAGTGACACTGACAGGTGTCGTTTGGTTTTATTCGACCGATGTTTGCCGATGCAGCTTCTCTCATTTACTTAGAACTAACACAATTGCGCTTTCGATAAATATATTGTACAAAATTATTTATTTTATATACATGTTTCATAGTCCGTGTGTTTTCGCTCGTATTGTTAAATTGTACAAGCCATTTTAGTATTTATTTTCAGAGTATATACGACTTGTTTTTTTAAAATGAACTGTTGGCAATTAGGATTACGTCGTCTATGTCTATTATTTATTAACGGTTCAAAAGTTATGATCAGTTTTATGAAAGCTCAGTGCTTTATTTTTTTTATTTAAAATATGCATTTTTTTTGTCTTCTGAAGAGCGTACGAATGTGTGTTTGTTGTGTGTGTTTTACACAGCTACGAGTAAAAAATACACTGATATCCTTTATTTGGTAATCAAGCGACACGACAAAAAATATATTTGTAATTGTTGTCGAAGATGGGTAAAATGTTTGGTAATGACCTCTCCAGAAAAACCGTTCGATTTGATCCATATTTTCAGGGATATTTCCTGAGTCCGGTAGTTAGAACAGGACTAAAAAGTTTGTACAATTTTACAGACGCTATTACATAAGCCATAATAAAATCAATGTTTGAGTTTTTCAAGCGTTTGCTAACTCATTAACCACCATATCGGTCAAAAAATTGCGGGAAAAGATTTGACCTATTATGTTCCCTAGAAATTGCACAGTTTTTGAACATTTAGAAAGGGAAAGGTGCTTTAATTTGAAGTAATTTTATGTCAAGAATTTAATATTCATTTATATTGTGCGCGGATTCTATTAACTGTTTATTAATCATTCAGTCCGTCCGAATGATGACATATGCATTTTTATGTTAAAATCGTAGCTTTTACAGTATTGTAATTTAAATGAATATTTTGCTAAAATTTACATTTAATAGATTTTGCCCACATCAACATAAGGTATTAGTAATTAAAAATTCAATAATACATACACAACAATGACAATTAATTTATTGGAATGACAATAATAATAAATGCGTTGTTAATCATAACATTATAATTGGTTTATAATAAGGGAATGATGTGCCCATTACAAAAAAAAAAAAACAAAACAAAATTTAATAGGTCATTAAAATTTTTTTTTCTTCAAATAAAAATGTGAATAAATAAAAGTTTCAATATTACAGAAATGTCAATTTTTCCCAATTATTGAAATTTCTTTTACCAGCAAATATGCTGGCGGACTTCTCCAATATGTTGGATCACGAATAGTCGGCTTTATGTTAGTAAAACCAAAAAGTATTTTCAAATTTACAACATTTTTAAGGTCAGGTAATTTGAAAATGAAAAAATGTCTTAGAAAGGCAGACCCATTATTACATGAGACTGTTTAAGCCAAGTGTAGTAAAATCCAGGTTTTAAATATATATTTCTAATGTCATATAACATAAAGAACCGGCGCTTCATTAAAACCTGGGTTTTACTAGACTTGCTTTAAACTATTTCATGTAATAAGGCGGAGAAGATGGATATACAAAATTAAATTTTACTTTTATGCAGTTCATCCGTCACACAACTGAATAGATGTAATTAAACTAAGATCCGTATTTTAGAACTTCAATCAAAGCTCAAGTCAACTTTTGAATCTGGAACAATTGAACCTACACATATGTCATAAGGTTTATTTTCAATGAACACAATCTATTCTTGAGACTTGAATTAAGTTTTGATTATCGTTCTATAATACAAGCCTTAGAATCACTTCATCAGTTTTGATCCTCAAAAAATTCACAAAATGTCCGACATCCGATTTCTTCAAGTATCAAGAACTCACGTCCGATCTCTCACAATATTTAACCGCCATTTCACATCACTATAAATAAGTCACATAAAGAAAGTTTTAACACTTGTAAATGTTTTTATCACATACATAATGGCGTATACTAGCTCTCCGTCCCGGGTTCCCTCGAGTTGGGGTTCGGCGGTAGACTGTGGGGGCTCTGCGAGAACTGATTGACCATTTTACTCTGCATCATATTGAGTAGGATGTCCGAGTATTGGTCTATGAACGTCATGGCCGAGTTACCTGGGTTTGTAGCTTCTGTGAACAAATGTCTTTGTAGAGAATCAAGAGTGATATATAGCCATGGGTTGGAATAAAGGTGATGGAAAACATAGTGAGGAAACCATAGCTCTGTGGTAGGACACAGAACACTCGAGTCTTAATACCGAATCAGATAAAAAAAAATCAACACAATTGCTCGTAAAGTGACATTTATTGATCCGATTTTAGTATCTTAATGCAGCTTATTACGCACTAGTGCTTTTTACTTTACATTACCGCACAGTTTTATGATAAGTATAATCTCGATTATGTTATGTTTGTACCTCAATGCATGTGTGTAGACGAAGCATACTTAATTTAAACGGGTAAAACAGTTTGACAGAGCATAGCTGTAAAAAGAAAAAAAAACCTGCGCGCCATATTTGTTAACGTTTTCATTGTGTGGTTGATTATTATCAAAAAATCTACTCCAAGAAATACAAATCAGTTTTTTTCCTTACAAGTGTGTTGAAAAACGTCTTATGACACGCGTGTGCATTGATCACACTCTCGGCTCCCTTATCGCTTAATACCGCATCGAGTGTTATAACCAACTTTGCACACATGTATCATAATGTACTATTTCCCCATCTCTGGCCACATAAAGAAGATGAGGGTACCTTTGGAGACGAGATGGTCCAACTTCTGGCTGGTGGAGTGCACGTTGTGCCTGGAGTCTCCGTCTGTGGAGGACAGGCTGCTGAGGGCCTCGCCCCCGTTCTGTGCGCGCGGGACCGCCGACCGGAGGACCTTTTGCGTCTCCTCTATGGCTGCTTTTAAACCTGAATTGGACAAATTTTAAGAGAGGTAGAGCATAGCGTTTATTCGCTCAAAGAGCAGCTTGACTGGGGAAGTACCTCCACCTTACAGAATACCGCAGCCAAATAACTTTATGTTGTGTAAAGTTGTGTTTCTGCGCGTGAGTAAGGTCGCCAGAGCTTATAGGGGAAAGGTCGGTAACGCGTGAGCGATGCTTTGTGTGTTGCAAGCGTCCATATGGCTACGGTAACCGCTTACCATCAGGCGGGCCGTATGCATGTTTACCGACTTAGTAGTATAAAAAAAAAGAAACAAATGATTATTGTTACGTTGTTAGCATATTTGTAGAGACACATGTAGCCACAATTATCAGCCATCTATCAGTTACACTGATATATTTCACATGCAGAAAGAAAGATGGCTCCACTACATCCCGCATCGCGCTTTTTCTCGGCGATCTGCATATATACGACTGTCCAACCTGACGGAAGATCTTCCCTTTTAAATGGAGGAGTCATCCACCTTGTACCTCCATAAAGCATATTGATACATTTTCTTTTATTACACAAAAGATTTGAAATCTTTTTAGATTCGATTTTGGGACCTTTTCACAATTGATTGCTGGCAACATTGCATGTCTGCAAATATCTTTATTATTATTATTTCATTGTTAAAAAGGAATTTTGTCATCATTGACATGTCACGCCATGTAATTTTAATCTCATTGTTAAAAAAAATGATATAATTTGCACGCCTTACTGGAACTTAATTATTATACTTAGATCTTAATTATTTTGGCATTTTGTTAGCATACCATATTAAAGCAAATAAATGTACGAATTAATAAAGGATCTTACTGTTACATATATAATATCAAAAGCTCACCACTAATATCTGCTGCTGCATTGGGTTCCCGCTGCAAGCTGGCGTATAGATGAACCACTTTTGATGCAGTTTTCGTCAACTGCTCGATAAGAGCCGAACAGAGTTGCGACGAAGACACTGAAAAATATGGTCAATTGTTAGCTTTCACAGATTTTACTTACAGCCTTTTTCAGCCAGGATGTCGTAATAAACATATAGGTACTAGTTTACACAGTGGATACTTTCGAATATTATCTTTTTACAAGAACGGCCCGAATGAAAGAGTGCGATGTTGTATGGGTTTATGTATGTTCGTAGCATTCCAAAATAATTTCTAACTGCTTTAGCCAATTTGAAAGTGTGTGGTATTGAAAGAATCTTTATGCAATTCCGGATGATATAGGGATCGTATTTTTTAGTTAAGCTATGATCAAGCCAACGCGTTCAGTAGCCCGATTTTCGTAACAAAACATCTACGACTTCTAAACGATTTTACAATTGAATTGCAATCGAAACTGCTTTTCGTATTCTCGTAACACATTATGCACGGTTGAAGAACGATCCTATCGAAGTTCGAGTAAGGTGTCGTTGCAAGCGTATTCCGGTAATTAAATCGAACTCGATAATCGAAAAAGTAACGATTTAATATTTTTTTCTCAAATAAAGGTTAATTGGTAAATCAATTACCTAGGATTAATATAGCAATTTTTTTTATCACCTTTGTAGTTAGGTAATTGCTTGCTTGTCGTTGAGTTTCAATCCTATTGAGTTATCGTTCGATTGAAGTAGCACGGAACACGAAATTAAAACTAATGTTTAGTTGGACGATTTCTAAACTCTAGCGAGTTTTAGATCGTTTCGTATTACGAAAATCGGGCTACAGGTTGCGTCCGCGGTGGCGTGCACGGTGGCGATCAGATGTTATGTACGAATACAAGTGCAAGTTAGGGCTATTGATTCAAAGGCGTAAAGTTCATTGTAGAATGAATTACGTCTTACAGTTAGCTTCGGCCGGTGGTTCCTTCGGTCGTTGTCTCGTGTTAGAACTGAGCCTGGCAGTCACTTCGCGAGCTTTTGCCGACAGATCGCGTTCGCTACCGCTACGACCTGAGGACAACACTTTATATCATTGACGGTTTCTTTTTAAGAATTTGATTTTATAGTGTGTTCTTGTAGGGGGCTTTAATTTTACAGTTCACAGACCACTTTGTATAAGTATTTTCTATTTTATTTATTTTATTTTATAAAATGTTATCGAGGTATCGAGTTTTAAAGTATGTAAGTAACAAAAAGTAAAAGAAGTACCATAAAACAATAGTTTCGTCCACTAGTATAACTAGATCGAACTTGAGCAGGTAACACGTGTAATATACACGTCGATGATGTAATATACAAAGTCAAATAAATACAAAGCCATTTATTCAATTTAGGCCCTAGTAGGGCACTTATGAAGGTCAAAGCTACTGTAAGTCGGTCTTAACTTCAACTTCCAGTAGGTAGTATGCACTCACCACCGATCCTCCTCTGGTCGACGGAGCCTGCCCTGGGGCGGGGCGGGAGGGCCGGCTTGTCCTCCGCCTCCGAGCTAGACTCCTCCGCGCCTCCGCCGGTTAAGCTCACTGTAGTACGTGCGATTGTGCAAGTTAGTGTTGTGGAACCGACTTAAAAAAATTTAGGTTCTTTCGTTTGGATATAGGTACAGAGTGAATATATAGAGATGGCATGTTTTCGGGACCTATTATAAGTAAATGCTATGCCCCGATTCCCGTCCCTTCGTTAAAATATCACATTAAACATGCGAAAAACGGCGGGTATCTATAAAATTCGATACATTTTCAATACTTTTACTAAGGTACCATATCTGAAATCACGGAAATATCTATCTTTTCATATCTAAATGTGTAATTAGGATAGATCATCATGACCCAACAAAGGTTTCGAATAGATGTCAACTCAAAATATCCACCCAAAATATTAGGAAAGTAACATGGCAGGATTTGAACGAAAAAATAGAGAAGAATGGCGTTACAATTGATCCTTGGCGAATAAACGATATTTTATGTGAATAATATGGGGTTTATACACTTCATTTTATGAAGACATTTAGATACCTCTGTTTTTCACAAATGTATGGGAGCCACGATTCTTTCCGTGATTGATTAATACGTTTTTTTTAAGTCGGTTGTTTTAAATCATTTTAAAACAAAATGAGCGTTGTGTTAAGCCCTATATGTGCTGGTTAGAATATACCAGAGATTTGGCATTGTTTTTGGTTTGTGAAATCACCCATTTTTTGGGATATTCCGTGTGCAAATACTATATAGGGCGTTAACTAACTTGGAATAGAATTTAAATTATATTGATTTTAGTAGAGTTATTATATTTCTACTAGCGGCAGTTAATTTTACTTATAATAAGTATTATTTACGATTGATCAATTATATTACAGCATTATTTTCTTCTATCTACATTTACAATATACTGATTTAATATACTATCTACAGCATTAATCAGTTACAAATCTAACTCTCAAGTAACTGTAACTTTATTTAACAAACATACCATACAGAATAAGTATCAAAGATTAGAAAGTAAACCCCAACTTAAGTGCCACAAGATTCAAATTCAATTGCTTCAATATCTTGTTTCGTTCTATAACCCAGCTAAATGAAGTAGAACTAACTTACCGGCACTGTAAGCGTTGGCGAGACCTCGTCTCCTGGCCGTGTTGGCAGCCTGCTTGTTCATCGAGCTGATTGTTGGCCGCATAAGGCCTTGGGTCCGGGTGTTTGATTGCCGGGAGGGGGCGGGGTCGGATTCTGAATCACTCTGTACAAAAATACCAATATCGTTAATAGCTAAAACGACGTGCCTTAATAGCGAAATGACTTTAGGGGAAGGAAAACATAGTGACGAAACCATGCACGGCGGTAGGATACTTTGTAGTATCCACCAGAAAAGCACGCAATCTTCTTGAAGAGGAGTTGAGAGGAGTCACTGTGCCGCCAGTGTCATTAGCTAGTTGTCTGATACCGGGCATTAACCTCCCATCACAACAATTCCTCATGGAGCTCTGGCGAGCTTACTCACCGCAGGAACACAACATTGGCTGCGATCTTATCTAAGGTGGAGCTACTTCACCAGTCGGGATGTCGTAAAAGACGAAGTAAAGAAAAACACTTACCTGATTGAGAACCCCAACGCTAGAACTCCTCGTCATGTTGGACTTGTTGTTGTACCGCGGCGCTGGACGGAGGAAGCCGCTTGGAGACTTAGATGCGTTACCGTTTTGAGGAGGCGACGGTTTGGGTTGACCTTTATTTATTCAATCAGTTTTAAGAATCGATACAGTTTAGATGGAAACTAGAAATATATGGCCTATGTTACTAATACACTGATAAAATGGTCACGTAAATAACGTACCTTGTCTGACAATTACAGTAAGGTGATCGATAAATATGTGACTTAAACAGTGTTTTAGTTAGATAGCGTATTATGATTAAAGGCCATAGTGTTTAATTTTTTTATAATGCTGTTGTGTATATCAATATCTATCTCTTTTTTGATATAAAAAGAAGATACTGGCTGATTGACAGCTCAAACCACAGAGTTTATTTGTTGGCTCTTGACGCGTCAACAACAAAACCGATCGTAATGAATTTTGGCATGCAGGTAGCCTATGGTATGGAGAGGGACACAGAATACCATTTATTGTAGAAACGTGAGTGAAACCATGGGGGATAGCTAGTTAAGATAAACTTGCGTTTCTGTATGACTTAGGTTAGTATGAAACAGCGATTTACAGTAAATTATTATTGCTTTTTTATAACTGAAATAGTATAAAGAGTTAATAGTTTTAATAAATATGCGTTATTTACAGTATTATAACATTAAAACATGCGGTGCAAGCTGTTAATAACAATAAAATGCTGTCATTGTGTTATATTAAGGTGGGTACTGACCTGCATTACGAGGCGTAATGTAACAGCGAGCGTACGTGCAGTCAGTACGGGGAAACAAGGCGCTCGCAACGAGCGTGTCATATAGATGTTAGCACACGGCGTAACAATCATGCTCGTGGCAAATGGTACATTACGCCCCGTAACACCGGTCAGTACCCACCTTAAGGTTATTCAATTGTATACCGTATACCAGAAATTAGTTTGCCCAGTATAACTAGTAAAATCGACCTCAGGAGTTTTATGCCATGACAAAGTTGATCAAAAACATATTCTGCATGAAAAAGTTATTTTAAAACGAACGAATCTTCGTAGCTATGATTGTAGTAGATTTATACCTTAAAATCACCACACACCGTGTTAAGAGAATAGGTACTGACGCTAAAGTGCAGCAGTAGGTGCTTGGCGACAGTTTAACTTGACACAGTTGTTTAAGCAAGGATGACGAGAATACTAGGTGAAGGTCGATATGAGTGATGAATCCACTTACGATTAATAAAACAGGTCATGCGATTTTCAACCTAATATACCAGAAAAAAAATACCATAATTCATGCACCAAATGTGATATTAAGTTGTATTAATTTAGTAACGAATGAAATTTATTGATAAAGAATCATGTTATGTAAAGTGATGTAATTATTTAAAAAAATCGATTTAACTATTATTATCTTTCTTACATAGCATGGTGTGTGATAAGATGTATCTGACTTGTTTCTGATTATTTCTATATTTTACGGATATATCTGGCCCGTAAAACTGTTAATAAACTGTGTCTAATATAAATACTAGTATAGACACCAGCGTAGTATCTTTTTTAGTATCATTCATATATTATAAACTTGTATGTATAACCCAACAAATAAATCATTAAAAGTTTTTAAAATCTTAATAAAAAATCTTTAAACGAAATATCTCAGAGTTATTGTGTAAAGCATAAAATATGGATTAAAAACCTTGCATTTACACGCACCATACTACATTAAATAGACTATAATTTAATAACTTGTACATATATTCCATAACCAGATAGCTCCTAAACCAAACCATTTTTTGTCCAATTTAACACAACTGATATTTTTAACAAAACCTTTACACTTTAAACTAACCTGTTAATGAAAGTATCATTCCCCAAAAAGTATCTATATAGCCCCAAATAATATCACCACACCACCACTAAGAGACCCACCTTGCGGCGTTCTAGGCGCCGGCATTGGTTTGGCCGCCAGGTCCGAGAGCGATATGGCCCTCCGCATTCCTGTGCTCTCCTCCTCTCGGTCCGATGGGGACAGGTGGGAGCGACCGGCTGGCGAGGCATTCGTAGTTTAAAACATGCATAAGAATGCTTTGGGGCAATCTGAATCCTTGTCCGAATCCGATTTATTCAAATATATTTTAGAACGTTGATAAGAATCTGCTTGAGTAGCAGGCTTGGTATGATTTTTAGATGTTAGAATATTAACATGGGTCAGATCGAATCACAATGATTCAGAATACCAGAATAAGCAGAAGCAAAAACAAATATACTTAAAAATATCAAAACATGTTAACATGCAATTCATTTAAATTCATCCAACGTTCTCCTAAAAACCTAAAATGGAATCAAAAACACATGCAGATAAAAACTATAAAAAAAATAAGCATCAGTGTATGATATGTTGTGAAGAAGCCTGTGCAATAATTAAAATAAAAAATATATGCGATAAATATTATTTTATAATTTTACGGCCTCTTCACAAACTATCATCTTTGCGCGAATAAAATAATTGGAACCGAAAATAAAAGGGACTATTTACGACATCAATTAATATTTCTGTCAACATGCAACCCCAACCTTGTGTTGGCGCGAATTTCGATGGCAGGACCGGTTGTTGAATGGGAACTTTTTTTGACAAACAACCTCTTACGACATTCCCGGCCCATATAACCGGTCTTGCGCACGGAAACATACGGTTTTCCATACACAACCTCGGTGTTGGACCACGTATTATTTTTCTAAAGGGAGTTTTTGGCCTATTGAAACCAAAAAAAGAATATCTTTTCGGAGAATTTGTACAACTCGAGCTTGTCGTTGATGATTCATAATTCTCGCTATCAAGATGGACATCAGTTTTAGGTATCACCATTTCATTATACACTCTCTGTTTTAGTGATTTAGGTGCATTTTCCGTTGCGTTCTGTGCCGTGTTATTTAATTTTACATCTTCATATGGTTCTATATTTCCTGCCTCATTGGAATTATCCATTCCGGCAGTAACTATTCCGCCAATTTGGTCTGAATCTAATATATCTGGTAGACTTAAGTTACGTTTAATTTCTTTATTATCTGAACTAAGTTCAGCGTCCGTTTCAGCTTCTTCTAGAGTTAATGAAGCAAAATTTGGTACTGTAGTCTGTTTTGTTGCTAACTTCTCGAATTTTCTAGATAACACTTTAACGACACCTTTTCCATCATTTATATTCGCTTTCAAAGGTCTCATCCGCCACTCTTTTAATATTTTTTCTTGTAGTATTTTCCGCTCTTCCATTTCAACTAACTTATTAATAATTTCGATTTTCCTTTCAATATCTTTGAATTTCTTTATTTCTTCGCTCACTACCATCGGTGCTATGTTTTCTTTAGCTTCAGAATTCCGGCTGTGACATGGCATTGTCAAGTCACGATCATTTCTGGATAACTTCAAATTAATGTGATCTTTAGCAGACTTTCCAAAATGAAATTTTTTGTCCTGTTCTGCGTAATAATCTAAAGAATCTTTTGCGAAATCATTACTGTCTTCTAATACATCAAGTGAGTCCATACTTACTTGCTTCATCCTTTCTATCTTTTGCATGGCGTAAACTTCTAAGCTATCCATTTGTATTTCCGACTTGTTCTCATTTACGTCTTTCTCTTTGACGAAAACATCGAAAGTTTTCTCCATATTCTCTGAATCGACTTGATTCGAATTCTTATCCTCATGCTTTTTATTCGCTAAATAATTCTTATTCTGTAGACCGTCTAACTTAGCTTTATATTGTGAAGAAATTGATGAACTTAAACTACTTTTATCTAGGCCAGCTTTGAGCCTATTATTCATTTTTACGGATGAAGTCCTTTTTATAGGTTTCGGTGGTTTATGTGGCACAAACTCCATTGTT
Source organism: Polyploca ridens (assembly GCA_951394255.1). Taxonomy (NCBI): domain Eukaryota; kingdom Metazoa; phylum Arthropoda; class Insecta; order Lepidoptera; family Drepanidae; genus Polyploca; species Polyploca ridens. Next base: position 19,076,006 of record OX596243.1, read on the forward strand.
ATTTTAACGTTATTATTTTTCTGTCCTGAGCCTCTTTCGAGACTCTTCGTTGTATTGTTATATTTTGTGCCGTTTGCCTTTTCTTTGTTCATCTGATTTTTATTTATTTTGGTTTGAGTATTCTTCCGTATTTGTTCCTCGAATTTCTCCAAATTCTTCTGCACGTGAGAGTTCCGCTTCTCCATCAAATTTTTCAATGGATTTGGTTTAGATGCCGGTTCAAGGACTACTTCAAAACTACAACTTTTCGATTTAATCATGGCGTTTTTATCACATCCCTCCATTTCACTTTTATATTTGTCTGTAAACTTCGGGTGTAGCGATTTGCTCGTGTGACCCATATCTATCTTATTTTTCAGCCTAGGAATCTCATCTTTCTGTTTCCTGTCCTTAGTATACTGTTGTACATTATTTCCGTCGAAATAATACGCAATATTCTTGGCAGGTGGAGGTTGTTTGTTCGTCGAATCATACAGACTTTTTGACCGAGTCACAGTTTTGTGTCCTGAAAACTCTGAGACGGGTATTTCGAAGCCGTAAACTTTGTTTACTGGAGGTGTTGGACATGCGTTAACTATTGGTTTCTCTCGAACTTCTCTATAATTAGGACTCGATCCTTCACCTATATAATTATTGTACATATAACCACCGTAGTATGGAGCGTTATTTGGACTCGATCCGTAACTTTTAGACGTGTTATCGAACTCATAACAACTCTTACTATTTCTAGGTATGCCTACAGCTTGATTTTTTGGCTGTCTTTTCGGTCTTGTGCCTTCAAACAGCATTTCTAATGGAGCACTTTTTGTGCACTCAGAATCATCTGATAGAACGCTCTCTAAAGAATTACAATTAGTTCTCGATAGCTGATTATCATTATTCAGAAACATTTCATCCGATAAAATAGATTCCTGACTACAGCTAGTTTTCATATACTTCTTCTGATTTAGGAAGAAGCTTGCACTGCTGTGTCTATGGTTTTCTAGATATTGTTCATCAGCTTCGTTTATATTTTCGTAAGAACAATTCTGAGAATCATTTAGATTATATCTACTGTCGAATTTAGCTTGCTGGAACGCTACATCGTTACCATATTTTAAAAATATCTCGTTAGATACACTGGAACAATTAGAATTGTCACTGAGGACCGATTCATTAGAACGAGTTACACATCGTTTTGTCAGAACACTTTGACATCTGTACATGTTCGCATAGTTGCAGTTTACAGAATCATCTTCGTCTAATATATCGTCTAAATTAGATGGCATATTTCTAGGTAAAGTAGAGCTCTTTTGTGCAGCTATAATATAAGAAGGCTTTGCTGGTACTACTGGCTTTTCTGATCCCCCATAAATTTCATAATTGGATATGGCACGTCTTCGCATATTCTTTGTATGTTTCTTACACACTTTTTTCGAATAAAGTTTATTTTTGCAACTAGCATCCTGACTTAAACTGCAATCTTCTAAAGAATCTGAAGAGAAATTACCGTCTTTTTCTTCAACTTCTTTCGTCGGTTGCAAATCTAAATCATTACCAGGTTCATATTCATCCAAATCTCCATATTTCTTAGTGATCTCTGCTATCATCCTCTCTGTATCACTTTTGATCGTATCTACTATACTTTTGCCGCTATCTTTAAGACTTTTATCAAGGCCGACGAAGAAACTCAAGGAATTTCTTTTTTTGGGGTCTAGAGAATTGCTATCAGATCTTTTACTAGCATTCTGTTTATTCTGAGCAACTTTATCAGCCCACTTGCATTCTTCGGACACGGGCGATACGGGACAAGATTTGTAGTTCTTAAATATGCTCCTTGCGTTAGGTTTAGGCAGTTTAGGTTGGGGTTTATCTTCTTTATTGAGATTTAAATGAAAATTCCTAGGAGGCACTTTAGGTGGTTCATTTCCATCTTGAGTAGGGAAGAGTCTGCTAAAAACTTTAGATTGCACAGGTTTCTTTCCCATATCTATAGTAAAGGCTAATGGTTGTTTCTGTGGCAACTGTTCTTTAAATACCATAGGTTTATACGGCGTGAAGTTAATGTTTCTCTTGTCAGGTTGAGTTGTAGGTATATTCGCATGTGGGGGTACGTAAGGAGCGATATTTTCGAAATAGTCGGGTATTAATTTATGGTTTATGTTAGCAGGAATGGCGTAAGGGTTTTTATTTCGATAGTCCAAGTTCATATTTTGATATGGGTTGAGGCTGTCGTAAAAGTTTGAGTTCAGACTATCTAGATTATCTTCTGGATTGATAAGGGGGTTTGGGAGTCCTGGTCAGCATATTTAAACGGGGGGGAAATATTGGTTAGTACATGTTTATTATAAAAAACTTTACTTATGAACGCAAATTTTGCTTTAAGTCACATTGAATAATGTACTATATTTGTCAGTAATTTAAGTCTAGATTGGAGTATAATTTAATGTAACGTTTATAAATAGAGCTGTATTATTAATGAATGGTATGTTAGTGATTCATGATTACGTATAATCAAAAGATTTGTTATTACAAATTACAGGTTACAGTTCCAAATAACAGTTTATTTATTTATATTTATTCGAACTTTGCATTGCTGAGAACTGATTTGACAGATATAAAAAAGCAGTAGTCGCTTGCTTAATAAATGCCCTCTTTGTCATCAAGACCCCTAGGATTTAAATAATAGTATTCACGTAAAGATTTTATAAGATATACCAAATCTTTTGACTATATCTTTGAAGGAAACGTAGCATTCGTCGTTTAGTTTACGTGGCGATCTGAATTCTAGGTTATTTGAAAGTACATCTGTCCCCCTCACACTATTTCTATTGATCGATAATAGCGTTAAAATGATCATATACTATTTTCATACGACAGAATGCTTACTTTCCTTGTAGAAAAAAATACAATGTGAACTTTATTCAACTTACCGTAAGGTCGAGAATTGCTCGGTATAGCCATAGAAACGGGCCTGCTGCGTCTGGAGTTATCCTTTTCGGGTATATACGAGAGGTCCGTTGTTGACTGACTGGATTTTAGATTCGTCGGGACGACCACCTAGTGGGAAAAAACATTATATTGATATTATACTTACTTTTTGCCACGACTTCACTTATGAATCTGAATTATCATAATCTACTCTATGCTAATACTACAAAGAAGTAAAGTTTGTTTCTTTGGATGTCGGAAGTAATTTCCAGAACTATAGATCCGATTCTGAAAATTATTACACTATTGGAAGCTAAACTGTCCTCGAGGGCTAAGTATACTGGGTGTAACGAAAAGGGTATATCCATCCGAAGAGGGTGAACACTACATCAGGTACAGTAGTACCCAACTGATATGGCTTACCTATGTACCTGCGCAGAAGATACATTTTCAAAGCGCGGGAAACGCTATTGGTCGGCAGCTGCCGCCATGTTAGCGCACGCCGTGCGGAGGGACGTGACTTGCGAGTGAGACGGAACTAACAGCTGCACTGTATTATGAACCTTATATAGGGTTGATTGTAAGTTTTAAGTATTCTTTCGTTAATCTTCGGGGCCATACTTTATTTTCTGTGCGAACGAAGATTCACGACGCGCCATATCAGTTGGGTACTACTGTACAGACTTTCTATAAAAAGTTTTAGCACAAAATATATTACTCAAAAATTCATACCAAATTTTTGCATTCATGTTTATTGAATTAAAATCATAAACGACATGGCACCGCTCAATGAGGGTGACTTTATTCAACAAATCATAAAGATATTGGTACATTATATTTTATTTTTGGAATAGTAGGAACTTCTTTAGGAATCATTATCATTTTGCGTCACTTGCTAATATTAAATTAAAAATTTCTCTTGCACGATCTGTACCCTTTCCGTTACTTTTTAATACCACTAAAGTAAATAAGTAAAATAAATAATCGGTTACGATAAACAAATATAAGACGTGACTCACACTCTCCAACTGTCTCCTCGTTTCCAATATCCTCCTGTTGAGCTCCTCTCTCCGTCTTGCGGCTTCGGGGTCGACGACCCTGCTGGTGCGAGGGGCGGGGGAGGGGCACGCGGGGGCGCCGGGGGAGGGGCGGGGGGCCGCCACTGCCGAGGGGGAGGGGGCGGTTGAGGGGGAGGTGAGGGGCGCGCGGGACAGGTGCTGCGACGAGAGCGATGTGTTGCCTGCTGGGGAGTTATTACAAGTATTGAATTTGTTTTGGGGCAAATTAACTCATCTTAGGGAAAATTGGACCACGTCCGTGTTTTTATACTGGCGCGTGGCGCGGTTACCGTAGTCTATACACGCTTTTTGTCGCCTTTTGGTTATCTATCTAACAATAATCAATTTCAAATTAAGCCACAGTGACCTTGATTGATTTTTATTACTTACCAGCATTGACGGTAGCGTCAGCGTCAGCGGCGCTCAAACTGTCGAACGCTGATTTGATGTACTTCTCCCTTCGTCCCGCCGTGTCGATGGACTCACACGACCCGGATAACGGGTTGCGATCCGCGTTGTCACCCGATGGTGTCGATACCTAAGTAGGAAATTAAATGGTGAACTAATTGCTGAAGTTCTTCTAGCGCACTCTACCACCGGTTATTCAGTGTAATAGGGGCGCGACTTCTAAGACATTAAGACATGAAGGCCAGATAATAGATCTAAGTTTATCGATAAAAACCTCATATGAGGGGTCATCCCCCCTTCCCCCACAAATGGCAGCATGTTTATTTTTTTGCTCTAGCTTCCGGTACTCCTGATATTTTGTGTTATAACAAAGGTGCCAATCGTTGTAGAAAGATAAAAAAAAATGTTAAATAGTAGCTAAAGAATCTGAGCAACTATCTAGTAACTTCCTGTTTTATCATAGGGCTGGAATGATTAGAAAATAGAAAGATTTTTCCTATATCTGTGGAAAAATATGAGATTATTTTTACGAAAAAAAACCTTTTAAAGCACTACTTTATTTATTCTCATTTAATAGTATTTGAGTTTATCTAACTATATACCATATACTGAAATCTTAACCATTAGTCAAAAAATCTTAAAGCTATCATTGTTAAAGTAGAGGCCCTGCGGCTTGCGTAAAGGCCGATGCATGGTGTACCGCACAGAAGTAAAGTTAATATTTTTTTTTAATTGAACCCTTCATATGAGTTTTTTTATTTATAAACTTCCATGTATTATTTGGCATTTAAGTTGTAGAAGTTGCACCCCAATCACATTATATATAGTAGAATATACATTAAAACTGAGAATTAAGTACATATATAAATTTTTCGAAACCGACCAAAGTTTACGATTAAGGTGTACGCATAAAATCGATTCTTTATCGATTAGTTAAAAACACAAAATATTACATTAGACATTATCAAGGGTACATACCCTTGATAATATCGGGAGTTCTCATAAGCCATAACTTTTGAATTTTTTTTCTTTTTTTTACTGTCAAAAACAACATTATTTTATTCAAAAATACTAATTAAAAGAGCCATTGCTAAGAAGAGTCAGCTGTAATGTACTCTTTACTAATATTATAATTGTGAATGTATCTGTCTGTTGGGTGGTTTACATCTTCATGACCATCCAACAATTATAACCCAAAAAAGCGCAATGACCTTCATTTTCCCTGAAAATTATTCCGCCAATTTGCCACAACCGACATTGCGTTCTGATTGGCACAAGAACGCACTACGGTCCTTACTGTTCAAAAGTCGTATTGCTCGGTATTCTACTCTAAAGGGATTTTTCCTCGGTGTTCACGACTAAACTAAACCTTTGAACCGAACGGAATGAAATTTATCACACAGCCTGATACTGTTTATTGCGAGAACTCTGACGCATATGTGATGTACAGCTAACGTTACAGTAGTACCCAATTAATATGGCTTACCGATGTACCTGCGCAGAAGATACATTTTCAAAGCGCGGGAAACGCTATTGGTCTGCAGCTGCCGCCATGTAAGCGCGCGCCGTGCGGAGGGGCGTGACTTGCGAGTGAGACGGAACTAACAGCTGCAGTATATTATGAACCTTATAGTAGTGATCTAAGGTTGATTGTAAGTTTTAAGCATTCTTTCGTTAATCTTCGGGCCATACTTTCTTTTCTGTGCGAACGAAGTTACACGACGCGCCTTATCAGTTGGGTAATACTGTAACCTTGAACGATTTAACATCTGGACCTGCCCTAATAGTGACCTACACCCCTTTCGCCACGAACCATGCTTTTTAGGCATGGTATTGAAAAAAATAATGACAGTTGTCGCAGTATAACATTCAATGTCATCGAGAAAACATTAGGAGAAAATGACGAAATGTGCCGTGAAATCACGTAGAAATTATAGTGGTGGAAAGAGCAATATTTAATTTCACAAGTAAGTATATTTTTATTGCAGTTTTACAAGTAATTTACATTAAAATCATTTTATTTCAAATCATGCATAAATATTATCCAACCATATTAAATAAACCAAAACTTCCATGTGATAATACTGAAAACTATCACTTTCATACATAGTCGGCTTATATCCTTCATTCATTATTATTATGACATGATTGTCATATTAGAACTAGTGCTTAACGCTGTCGAGAACAATATCGATAATAATAAAAACGAATTAAAGATTTTGCGTACCTACGCAATATATTACCTGATTACGTCTATGTTAAACTTTACTATAGGTAAGTTATAAACCATAGAGGTATAAATATCTATTTATTAGAGCATAAATTTCCAAATTATTTTTATATACCACCTCAAACTTGCAAGTTTTTTTTAAGTTTTTTTAAATATCGTTAAAAATAAAACTAGCGTTAAGTGTTACCTAATTAGCCTTAAGGCGCCCATCCCACAGAGAAGACTTCTAGAGTTCCGCGTTCCGAGTTCTGCATTCCACGTTGACTGTAAGCTATGTGGGGCCTTTGAAAGTAAAAAAAGTGTATGATATGCGATCAGTAGCGAATATTGCAGAACTCTAGAACTCTAGACTGCTTGCTGTGTGCACAATAGTCAACACGGAATGCAGAACTCGGAACTCGAAACTCCAGAACTCTGTCTGTGGGATCGGCGCCAAAGGGTTACTTATTATTTAAGAGTTGTTGGCGAAAATGGGCATTAGAGTTCCATACCAAGGTCTCTTTAAATACATTATATGAATAAATAAATTAAATGCATGTTCCCTATTGTCTTAAAAATATCTGTAGCATGCCCCTACAAACAGAACAAATTGTCAACATAATATAATTACCAATGATTTACTACTACTTTCCGCTCTACGGCATTTTTCCTATTTTGTGCCTTTATCCGTTTAGCTGTTTATACATGATGAGTTTCAAACATCGATATCTTAAACTAACTTTCACATTTATAATATCAGTAAGATGCCATAATCTAAAAAGTTAGTAAACGATAACTAATAAATAAAATATATGACTTATTGCAAATAGACGGAAAATAATTATGTTACTTGCCATACCGTACCGAAAATCGTTCATTCGTTCATCGACTTACCGTATCGTCTGTGTCATGCACTAGTGTAAATGTGAATTTTGTGTATGTAGTTCGTAAAGAAATTTCGTATTTGTTGTAATTAGAAAAGGAGAGCGTGCTATGCAAAAATAGTATTAATATATAGCACACAAATAAAAATAGTAGTATGCGTGAAGTATAAATACACACGATTCTGTATTCGTTGTAATAATTACGTAAAATAGATCTTTGCGAGAGTGACATCCCCCCGCAAAAGTTGGTTGAACGTGATTTCATACTAATTTGTCTTGCTTCACGTCCAGAGGTTAAATCGTTCAAGACTGTAACATATTGTTGTATACGTCACCTCGTCATCGTCGGAATCGTGTCCGGATCCGCTGAGCGAGGCGGCGGGCGGCAGGTCGAGGCGCGGCGGCGACCCGCGCCACCGCTTCGACCGACGCATCGACGCACGCAGCTCCTCCGCGTCCATCGCGTTCACCATGAACTCACTGGAAACAATATCCTGGGACATTATTCACACACCTCCATCTGATCATAAACTAACCAGAGCTTGTGCTATGGAAACCAGATAATTGCGGGCGGAAACTAATAGAATAACAGACTAGTCTACAATAAATACTATCCTGGGACATTCCTCACACACGGTCATCTGATCACAAACTAGGCAGAGCTTGTACTATGGAAACCAGATAACTGATATAACACATATATTACTTTTTGTTTGTAAATACATACTTAATATACATAATTACACCCAGACTCAGGACATACAGACATGTTCATGCATACAAATGCATGTCATGTGGGGGAATCGAACCCATGACCTGCGGCGTAATAGGTGGCATCTTAATCAACTGCGCCAACTCACCTTTTAAACTATGAAGGAGTAAGGTTGGATGAATCCTTCATTTAAAAGGGAAGATCTTCCACCAATTCTAGTCTGGGGACCGCGGTCCAACTGTTCATTTTGAATAGTTGTTTACATGGATAATGTTGTCTGTACATTGATGACACATGATTAGGATCTTGTGGCGCCATATATATATCTGCGTGTGAACAATCTTTGTGTTCTTAAGAAAGTAACTCACCCAGGAGTATCATCATCATTGTTCCCCGGGTAGTAAGTGGGTCGGTTCCTGCTCTCCGAGGAGGAGGTCCGCTCTCCATCAGATATGTCCTCTATGTCCCCGTCGTGCTCCGTCGACTCTTGGTCCTGATGACAACACATACCTTTAAATGATCTGTATATAAAAGGAGAAACTCAATCATTGACAAGTGCACGAACAGCTCAAACCGATGGTCCAGCTTGAAATGTTGAACCAGGTATCCATAAAACAACGATTTTTCAAAATTCAATATAGTAGGGGTTCGTGGGTTAAACCGCAGGGCTTCAAACTAATGATATTCTCTTGACGCAATAAAGTGGAATTCAGCTCATGGCTTCTTTTGAAGAGCAAGGCAGGTCTGTCTAGCGTTTCTGGAACCATTCTTGATTTCTCTAACTTCCTCCACTCTCTCTAAAGACCTGATCAAATAGGGAAAGCTACACTGTTGCCTCAGGGGGTACTAGCGCGGGCGCTAGTAGTACGCGGCATTAGGACGCTACACACTCACTTTGACAGGTTGTAATGGTCGCAGTAGAATACGTCGTCCTAGCACGGTGTCAGAATCTGGCACTAGGACGCCTAAACGCTCTCTCGAAAGATTAAAACTTGTTCGAAAATTAACAATAATAAAAATAAACAAAATAACAAACTACTCGAACCTCATATTTAAAACTGCCAAGCGAGGAGTCATCCGTATGATGTCTGGTACGGCCGTCACCAGATCTCGGTTTTGCCATATTTATCGTTACCTAGTCGAAACGCAAAATAAAAACAAATAAACAAAATGTGAAATGAAATAAAATGCTGAGCTGTGCTGTGTTTTTAAATGTGAAAGAAACTACAAAAAGGGTTCTACTTTATTCTATCCAACCTTACTAATATCAAAAAAGTGGTTTTACTTGCAAAATTTATTTTATTTAGAAACAAAGCATACATGATTATTGTTCCAATTGTTATAAATATGAACGTATATATGTGAACATAGAAATAGTAATGAAACTGCTTAACAAATTGACGTATATTTTTTTTTTCTTTTGCTTAGATTCGTGTTTAATCACAATTTCACCACGATAAGTGATGATGTGGCCGAAGGTAGTTAGCACACAATGCTTAGCAGAGAACTGGCTGTTAAGTGCAGCTGTCGGAACACACCAATAATCGCATGGCAAAAGATTTTTAAAAAACGCGTGCAGGTGGTTCCGCTGGCGACAGTTTATATTCAATAACACAACACAGCTCTTTGAGAAATAAAACAATATACTTACTGAACAAACTAAGCAAAAAGCAATACAATATGTAAAGCTTATGAATGTTCATGAAATGACTTATATAAATAAATATGATGAAAATTTACATGATGACATGACATGCTACATGATAATTTGATGCAATTATTTAAAGGATTCCTCACACCGTAAAATACTAGTCCCTAGTAGACCTTAACGGTATTTCCAACTTTTACATGTTCTCAATCGAAATTATTTTATTCAAATAAACCTTCGCAGGCACTAATGAATAGTCTGACTCTAATACTGGTTCGGACGGTTACATTTGCTGAGAAGAGCCGGCAATGAACTCAGCAATTACTCTTTTCAAAAAAAGCTTAAGATTTATTACATAACATTTAAATTCTAAGGTCGAAATTACCACTACCCCAATAACGCGAATTACTTAATAGCTATAGTAATAGGATCAAAGCCATGCTTTTAATGACATTCTGGAAACTCTTTCCTAACAAGAATCCTGACACTTAAGTTGTATGACACATAACTTTTCAATTCCAATTAAAATAACTACTTTTTCTTTTAAAATCTAGATATTTCTTTTAGCTCTGATTATGAGTTTTATAAAATAATATTACTTTCTCATGACGCATAATGCATTCCTATTTAGAGATTAGTGAATGATATGCAAATGTAGAATTTATAAATAATATATCAAAAGTCGACGATTTGAAAATCATACAATAATAAACCTTCTTGCTTTGCAATAAGGTTTATCTGTTTGAAACAGATTATTTTTAAATATGGTCAGAATGGATATAATGACTTCATTCTTCATAGCATATAAGATACAAAATGCAATGACAAGCTAAACAGAACAACACAAAATGCTTGCAAACAATAAAATAACAACAAAAATAAAACCTTGTCGACCCTCGGCGATATAGTCAACATAGTTTTTCTCATGGTTGCGTCAAAATGTCTGAATAAAGCTTCCACTCGGGGCAGCTGGGAAATGTTCAGCGATTTCGGCCTCTATTGCGTAGGAAATAAGTACCATAACCTTATGAACGTTATTGCTATCCAGGGTGGGATGATTCAAAAATTAATGCACATATTCATAAAAATACAATTTTGATTTTGAATTTATTTCTCTATTAAGCATCTTTAGAGCATGAAATATTTTTTTTGAATCATCCAAAAATTAAAGGAAAATTATAAAAAGAAACACAGGGAAAAAATAAAAAACCATAAAATTAAAGGCAAATCAGAGAATCGCTCTCCTGGAGCCCGCAGAAGGTTGCCTCGACGATCTGGGGGCCAACTACCATCTCCAAATACATTAATATTATAATGTTATTTGTGTTACATCCTTGTTTGACATGCGATGTCATAAAAGGACAGAAGAAAAGTAAGGTAATATTATTGTTTAAGATGGTGGTTTACCCACTTTAGACTACTTAAAACTGCTCGTGTACGGCAGCACTAAAAGGTATATTGTGTTGTTCACAACTAAACTAATTTTAATGTCACTATGTCTCTTTCTAACAAAGAACATAAGAAAAGGATGTAAGAAATTTAGTCCTGTCAAATTAGTCCAATGCTTGTTTTCAATATAATTTTAGTCGCCATCTATCGCGGTTACGCCTAAATACACGCAAAATAAGACGGCAAAGATTAATTTGACAACTTAAAATATGTTCTATCCTTTTACAATCATGTTCGTAAGAAAGAGATGAGATGTAACTAAAATTAGTTTAGTGTGATTTACAACAGAATCGGCACCATTACCTCGTTTTTTAACACGATTTCTTGTCAGTCTTCTTTTTTGTCTATTCAGCACAAATACTAAACTAATTTCCCGATAAGAACCAGAACGGTAGGAAGCTCCGCAGATATGTCACTGACTACTTACTTAATATGACATCATAAAAGCGAAACATTCTTTTAACAAGAACAACAATCGTGAAAAGAATTTCTGATTTGCCTTTAACACCACATTAAATTATATCTACAATTTTATAGACATGTTAACAAATAGAAAACCAACACCGAAAAACCAAAACCGTTTATAATGATCAAACGTAGGACATTATTAGTTACAGACATTATAGGTACTTTGAATTGTTTATTTGAAAGGACAATTAAACCAAAGAAGTGCATAGACGTTCATTTTTCTTGAAATCTATTCCACCAATTCCCCACCACTGGTTAATTCAAGGTGTGTCCTTGACTAAACATTTGATTGTCGTTACTGTTATTTATCAGTGCAAAAACACTTACTAGTTGCGACTGTCCGGTATTACTACTCTAAAGGGATTTTTCCTCGATTGCTACTATTTAGATAAGTGGTACACAACTATACTTATTTAAGTAAGGTAAGTAGCGCAAGTTGCTCGATAGATCTTCGACTTGAAGGTGGTAGCCAGCTAAACAGGTACCATAAAGTACCGTTCTATGGTTTCCTCACGATATTTTCTCAAATGTGAAAACTCAAAGAATTTCGCTACCACTGACCCATCATTCCCCAGTCTTCATTACCCAAGCTAACGGGTTTCGCAGACGGAACTACGGGTCCGGCTGTTCTGATCAGGATACCTTTTGGTAGACCTCGACTATTTGGATAAGGATTCGTGGTGGCTATTTGAGATTAGTTTCAGGGGTGGGGTAGGGTCATGTTCGTCTGCTCAGTAAGTCTGTGGCCTAGCATCCTTCCCCGCGCGCAACTAGTCTCTGAAGTTACCAGTCTAGACTGGTGGTGGTCAGTCAGTACTCTTATAACGACTTGCCATAACTCCGGAACTATCCTGGATAGAAAGTAGATGGCTATCCCGCTAGACTAGCTATCCGGCAACCCTGCTGGAGGAGAGCGTAGATGTGTACGGTAGTACATTGGGAAGTGAACATGCTTTACAGCTCCGGCACTATTCTCTGACGTCCCCAGCGGGGATTGAATCCACTAGCAATGTTCAGAGTGTGGTGAGCGACGTTTACCAGGTTAGATACCATTCTGGACAAATGGAAGTGAGAAGTCTCACTATGAGTACCAAGAGTGGATGCTCTGGCGACAGGACCTAGCGTAGATAGTCCCTTTCACCTCGTAAGGGTTTATCAGGAATAGTGTGCCAGACCGTTATGACCATTTGGTTAGGTAGGTTTGGCCAGTACAATTAATCTAAAAGTAAGGAGAGGGGTTGTTACAATTTTAAGTATTAAATCTAAAATAGCAAATCAGAGAGGGGTTGACCCATAATTAAACAATTCAAAGTACATACACATACAGTACACCAACACTAATATAATATTCATACCTGTTTAACCCCTTGATCTCTTCGCTTCTCGATATACCGCGTGTCTGTACCGCTGTCGAGCGAACTGTCCTTAGAGCCGTCAGAGTCTACGCGTTTATCTGGAAATATGTAGCAAATAGAAACAGGGTTAAGTGCGAGTCGGTTTGCGGATGGAGGGTTCCGTACAATACTGGCTGGGAATTTAAATAGGGTATATTTTTGAAACCTATGTTGGGTTAGACATGCTGAACAACTTTTACTATGGGACTAACACAGAATACTCAATTTTTTTTTTACACTTCATTCATGATCATTCTATGATCGAGCAAGCTTGAACTTTTGTATGAAATTACAGTAACGTACTGAACTGTAACTATAAAGTAAACATTTTGTTACGTTTTAAGTTTTTTAAATGACACTATTATTTGCATTTTTTTAAGAGCAGGATATGTGATTCAAATCATTGCGTATCTTTTTTATTTTTTTATTTTTTATACGACTAAGTCGGTAAACAAGCATCACATAAACTTGAATGGATCCCTCTTAAGTATTGTCATGTTCTAATTTTTATGATTTGTCATGACATAGGCCATACTAATACTTGTACGTAGTATATTATTTACTCTATGCTAATACGTATTCTGTGTCAACTAGCTACATATTTATTACGGTTAAAAAATACAGCACTGTGTAAAGCAACAGCAACAGATGTAAGAAGGTTCAGCCTAGGGTGCCTTTAGACACGGAACCCTAAAAACTATTAACATATCCATTAGTTAAATAGAGAGTTGTTTTCAATGGTGATGATGATGACTTATCTCGGTACTTAATTAATGAAATTGTTAATTGGTTCTTATATCTGTGTAAGAAAAACTGGTAAAAATTGGTATAGAAGAAAATATAATTAACTAGCTCTCCCGCGCGGTTTCACCCGCATTCCCGAGGGATCGTATGTTCTCCCGGGATAATAAATATCCTATGTGTTAATCCAGAACATATTCTATCTGTGTGCCAAATTTCATCCGTTCGGAAGTCCCTAAAGTGAAAGCCAATAGTAAAACTCAAAATGAAATGTTTAACGATCGTCGAGATAGATCGCATCACTTAATAGTACTCCAAATAGTATCATCCGTCGACCAATTATGCCTCACTGTTCGCTGCATGTATTCAAAGCGCAGGCAATTAAACATATTCACTATCCTTGTCCATTAATATTTTATTTTATTTCTTTTTGTTGCCAAAGAAAATTGAACTATTTCACAGTAGAATAAGGTTTATCTATTAAATCAACTAGTAGTAGTAGCAGTATGGGTGTAAATAAATAATAATAAATATCCTGGGACATTCCTCACACACGGCCATCTGATCCCAAACTAAGCAGAGCTTGTACTGGAAACCAGACAACTGATATAATACCTACTTTTTGTTTGTAAATACATATTTGATATACATAATTACACCCAGAGTTAGCACATACAGTTATATATTAGTATTAAAGGAATATAAGTAACAATACCTTGTGGGTGATGTATCCTGGTGGCCCACTTGCCCCGCGCGGGGGCCTCGGGGCTTGGTGACGTCACTACCACCCCGAGCCCCGCCCCTGCCCCTGCCCCCGCGCCCGCACCCGCCCCCGCTGTATCACCCAGACTTTTAGCTGCCCAAGACGGGAGACGACCGATACGAAGACTGTATGGAAATAGAAAACAATTTTATTTATTGCTGGTATTTTCATCAAATACTGTTCGGTTTAACCGTACCGTGTAATACGTAATCAAACAGTCAGATTAACTATTTTTTTACTGGGTATAAGCCTGTGTTTGACCGCAATCTCACCATTGTGATGATGTGGCCGAAGGTGGTAAGCACACAAAGCCTGGAAGGAAGTGACTCTCAAGTGCAACTGTCGGAACACAGCGATAGGTGCTTGGCCACCCAAGTGGGTACTTACTACAAAGTACCCTACTACCGTCCTATGGTTTCCTCACGGTGTTTTCCTTTACCGAAAGCTCAAGCTCACAGACATTCGTCTCGGCATCCGACGTCACTAACACTAGGCTATCATCGCTTTAAAACTTAGGCTTTTTCACATCCTATGAATGTACTATCTTTCCACTCCGCGATTTTAACCTTTACCCCTTTTTACCCCTTTAGGGTCAACTCACACAGAGACGTTACGCGAAGAGACGCGGCGCGCACTTTTGAAGATAGCGATAGTAAACAAAAAGGTACACATTTGAGTCGGAGAATTACATTCGAATACGTTGTGAGTCACTTGTTACGAATTCTCTCACTGAAATGTGAACCTTTTTGTGTAATAAGTTACTATATTGTATTGCTATCTTAAAACCATAGGGGTGGAATTTTGTGATAAAATTCAGTTTCTAAATTCTGCAGATTGAGCTCATTTATCCACCTACTTACAACACACCCCACTTACCTTAGCTTTTGACATCGATATCGTATTATATATCTTTTGACTAATATATAAAAATCTACATTACAAAATTTCTACATCATGAATAGTTTTAGTATATCACCCAACACTTAAAATTGCACAAAATATACGTTCCGACAGTTTTGCTGCAATTCTATTGGTTAATATTTGAAAACGATGATCGGACTATATAATATATCGTTTTTCAGAGCAGACCCTCAGATATTTTGTAAATTTGGTTCTATTCAGATACTAATTTTACTGACCGTACCTTCTTAAAACTTATAAGCAAATAAAACTCACGTGTAGTCCGGTACTATAGGTGTACCGTAGTTGGTGTGTGTGGATGCTGGTGCGGGTAAGTCCCTTGGCGGAGAACCCGCGTGGGATTCCCCCTCGCTCTCGACTCCCGACGCGCCGTTAGATACCGCCGACACCTTCCTGAGGACATAAATTATTGCTTATAACATTATTAGGCCAGGCATTGGTAAGATGCGTAGTTTCTGAAATATGTCGTTGATAAAAATAATGAAAAGATGTGGCCCCAAATGAGAACCTTGGGGGATTCGCGAAGTATTTTTATAGGAGTTTGAACTACAGCCATTCACAACGACCCTTAGCATCCGCCCAGAAAGATATAATTGAAATCAACTCAGCAAGGGATTTGACAGTCTATACATTTCAAGTTGTTTAATAAATATGCTATATCAAAAGTCTTGCTGTAGTTGGTATAGATTGCATCAACTTGGATGCGAAAAAATATCTCTCTTAACAAAACTACCATGTGATCCATCCACACACATTGAAACCAGAATTGTGTCGAACTGTGCGTGCTAAAAGGAATTTTCAGACTGTGCGCTCAGACTGTGGAATGAGCTCCCCGCCGTGGTTTTCCCAATGGAGTACAGCATGGGGTTCTTCAAAAAGGGTGTGTAGCGGTTTCTTCAGGGTCGGCAACGCGCGAGTGATACCCCTGGTGTTGCAAGCGTCCATAGGCTACGGTAACTGCTTACCATCAGGCGGGTCGTATGCTTGTTTGCCACCTTAGTGGTAAAAAAATAAAAAATAAAACCCAACCCTTAAAATTCCCAGAATGCTTGTAGTTTTACACAAAAATCAATCTGTTTTTTTTTTTCTTTTTTTTGTCGAGTATTCATGAGGTTATCTTTGTACGTGTGCCACGTCGCGTTGTAGGTATATAACATATGCACGTACTTGCCGAGTCGTATGGCCTGCTGCGCGAGACGCGCGCGCATCGTGACCACCATGTCGTGCGGCACGCGCCACACGAAGATACACCCGTCGCCCGACGCCGACACCAGGTGCTGGCAGTCCGCCGTGAACCTGACACATACATACAAACACTCGCTATAGTCTCGTCACCAACACAACGCTCTGGGATAATGTAGCTTGCTATTACTGAAAGAATCTTTAGAATCGGATCAGCCCCCTAGACAAGATGAATGACGACAATCGTCATCGTTACTAAACGATCACCCTTTGTATGGAATTCGACTCACAATGTCAATCCCATACTTGTTACTTGTTGTGGGGGGCCCATAGGGGCCTTTAAGGCGGCTTAGGGTCCGCTCCGGCTCGGAGAGAAGAGAATATTTTAATACGCGTTTAAA
This sequence comes from Polyploca ridens, assembly GCA_951394255.1. NCBI lineage: Eukaryota > Metazoa > Arthropoda > Insecta > Lepidoptera > Drepanidae > Polyploca > Polyploca ridens. Next base: position 19,093,154 of record OX596243.1, read on the forward strand.
AATAGAGTTTAAGATCATTGAAATAAGGTTTATTTTTACATTGGCCCTGATTCTGTTGTTCACAACTAAACTAATTTTAATCTCACTATGTCTCTTTCTAACAAAGAACATAAGAAAAGGATGTAAGAAATTTAGTCCTGTCAAATTAGTCCAATGCTTGTTTTCAATATAAATTTAGTCGCCATCTCATATAATGCGTAACCTGCGGAATACCGCATGTAGGGAACTGCTTATATCAGTTTACATCGCAATGTGTCAGTCTCTCATAATATATTGTATCACCTGTTGGGGAAGTGCTGCTAAAAGTTACCTCATTCGAGCTGAACGAGCACAACGCTCTGTACTCAAGGTAATGTTCAAGAAGCCTTTTAGGTACCCAACTACGGACCTGTATAAAGAGAGCGGTATGCTAAGTGTGCGTCAACTTTTTATCCTAAACCTTTCACTCGCAGCACACAAGTACTTCCTTACATCTAGAAGTAACTCAACGAAGAAAAGAATCCATAAAATCCACACTCCTCTAGTTAGTACTTCTTTTGCACGGCGTTTCGGCCTTTTCTCAAGAGCACATGTTTATAATAGTGTAGTCAAATTCTGTGACATAAAAAATAAATCTGTTAGAGAAGCAAAAGGCATCATACATGAATGGCTAACTACTTTGACATATTCTGCTACTGAAGATGTTCTCAATATTAAAAGCTAAAATATGTGTAGGTATACTTAAAGCATATCTATTTAAACTACATCTTAATTACCTTTTATTTATCAATCTTAATATATATATATATATATATAATCATAATTACTAGTTGTTATTATCAAATTAGCTGAGTGTACACTAATATATATACTATATCTATTTATTTTTAATAAGCCGCTATCATGAAATTTAAAATGTAATAACATACAAAAACGTAGTTTAATTTAAGTAATTTTAGTAAGAGGCAAATAAATTATATCTGTTAACTTTTGGTCTTCACGATACAGGCTTGGCCTAGTGTGAAGACCGCTGTAAAAATCATTAGTATTTAAGTTTCTTCAACATCTTAATGTTTCAAATCAAGCTGTTTGCATATTGTATATGTTGGTGTTGCAAAATAAATATATTATTATTATTATTATTATTATTATTATTATCTATCGCGGTTACGCCTAAATACACGCAAAATAAGACGGCAAAGATTAATTTGACAACTTAAAATATGTTCTATCCTTTTTCAATAATGTTCGTAAGGAAGAGATGAGATGTGACTAAAATTAGTTTAGTGCGATTTACAACAGAATCGGCACCATTGACTGCTGGAGAGCCGTCCAAACGCGCAAACAAAAGAAGTGAAATTTAAAAATAAATTCTTCGTTAAAAAAAAAAACATTTTTATACAAGCTTTTTTGAGTGACTGTACTTTTTGTTGACTGTACTTGCATTGTCATCCAATATACTAATGTATACCAAATATCAAATCAATCCAAACACTGGAAGTGGGTGAAATTTGACCTGCAAGATTCCACCCTAACAAACATACATACATACATTGCAAGTTAAATAAAAGCTTGTAATATGCTTTTCTCTCCGAGCCGGTCTGTGTGAACGGACCCTTAGGTGGGCCCTTTTTGCGTAAAGAAAACGCCGGCTATGTCTATATATAGCCAGCCTAGCTTCGTGGAACGACCTCACTGTTCCGAGGATTTCAATCCCATACAAATATTGATCATTTAGTAACCCCGAGTAGTTCCAGAGAGTAACTCCTACATCCAAACATACACAAACTTTATCAAAATCAGAAAGTCATTTATTCAGTTTAGGCCCTGGTAAGGCACTTACAAACGTTAAGTTGGTAACATACAGTTGAATTTACCACCGGTTCGCAATACACTGAGAAGACTCCGGCAAGAAACTCAATACACCTCTTTATAATATTAGTGTAGATAACATACCTAAGTCCAGTAACGATTTCCGAATGTCCATACATTGTAGCCATGCACTCTCCTGAGTAGTAATCGTACACACTCAGTATTTTATCCGTACTTGATGTAGCTAGGTATATACCGCTGCTGTCTAGCGCCACCTGGCGGGAATTAAAATAATTATTATTAGTACTGGCCCAAAAAGTCGAAAAAGGTCGACGAAAAAAAAATTAAGACTGCCAAATCTCACACTCCTTCGTGCTCTCATTATCTTAAAAAGAGGTCCTTTTCTCCTCAATTTTTCTTCATTAACTATGGAGAGATTTTACTATGGAGTATAGACAACTGTTATCTATGTAGGAAAAACTGACTGATTGACTTTTTTTTACCTCCAGCTCCTCTGTCAGCCAGTCAGTTTCTCCTTTGATACATCGATAGAAGACAGATATTTTTAATTTGGCTTTGTTTTAATATATGAAGAACTATAAGCTCTACCTTTATTAGTGTACCGTCCTCCGCCGTGGTTCCCCTAAACGTCTTCGTGTGTCTTCCGTGTGCCGCGCTGTATACTCGTACATTTCGATCCTGTGCACAATTTTTAACTTTCAATGAAGATAAAACTTGAATGTCCGCAGTTTTAACCGAAGCCCAAAGTTTTAAGCAAGCGCCACAATTCGCGAGACTTTTGACAAGCTGGGGGTAATTTTAATCATCTCGATAAGTTCACTTTTAGCCAATTTTCGACAGAATTTCTTGGGGTTATTAATACTAAACCTTCGGTTTCAGTCAGATACAAAACTTTTTCTTAACCTTGGGTTATGTAAGAAAGGTTATAAGGTTTCTAATTTGGAATTACAGCCTATTGTAATATAATTTATACAGATGTTAATTTTACGTCATCTATGCCCGTTATTTTAGTGACTGTGAGTAAAAAAATTGTTTATATTTTAATTGTTCGATATGATCCATATTTTAGAGACATCTGTATTAAATAAGGACTTAATTTTTTTTTAACAATGAAAATAGTACCTCCACCTTACAGAATACCGCAGCCAAATAACTTTATGTTGTGTTTCTGGGCGTAAGGTTGCCAGAACTCATTGGGGAGGCGGAAAGGGTCGGTAACTCGTGATGCCCCGTGAGTTGCAAGCTTCCATATGGCTACGGTAAACGCTTACCATGTGGCGGGCCGTACGGTTGTTTACCAACTTCGCAGTATAAAAAAAGTAATTTTAATTCCATAGTAAACAATCTTATATAGGTACGCATATTGTGTACATACCTGACAAGCAGTAAGTATATGCCTGCCTCCAGCATCCACTTCCATATCGTACAATGTTGTTCTTCCCGACACATTCTGACCTCTCGCAAATTGGAAGCCGCCGTCTTGAGTCTGTGAAAAAATAACAAACTTTCAATCAAGTATCAAAATATTTCGTGTGTTCTTGTTTTTAGGTTGTATGAACGAGACAAGCCTCAAGAATATATTGTGTTAATCGAAAATAAATCTTATATACTCGACCCACGTTCCAAATTCAATTGCCTTACAGAGTTTCTTGCCGGAGTCTTCTCAAGTTAAGTGTATTCCGAACCACTGTTCGAGTAAATTGTTAACATTCATAAGTGCATTATCAGGGCCTACATTGAATTAATATTTTTTGTTTCTTATTTTGACTATACAACATGAAACTTCTATTAAAAGTACACGACTTCTATAGTACTAGACGCACAGATCGCGATAGAGAAAATTTTATAATAATTTAAGCAAGTGACTTGAAAAGATAATGACTCTCATTAAACGGTAAATGTAACGTTGGTTATGATTCTAATTCAATTAACTCGGAGGCAAAAAAATATTATATAAACTCACAGTCCTCAACTGTCTGAACAGTATAGTTTTATCAGCGCCACATGACACCATCTGCAGTCCACCGCCGGAGTTGAGGAACCTCACAGCCGTGATGGAAGACGAGTGCTCGTCCAACGTTTGCATTATTTGGTAACCCTGGAGAAAAAATATTATTACTCCAAAAAGTCCCAGTAGTTCCAAAAAGTTACCGTAATTCATAAAAAAAACTGTTTTTTTTTGTTAGTTTTCTGCACTTCTTCTCCATTCATGCTCTATTTGTGTGCTCTATGATTTCTCTTCAGGTATTTATCTCAAAATAGAAAAAAACATTTAGAGTAAAAATAGCAAATATAGTCACGATTATCCAAAAAATATTAACAAAAAGTAACCATGCTGAGTTTCTTGCCGATTTATCTCAGTTGAACCGAACAATTACAAAAAAAAACTGAGAAAATTTCAATTGGCTATCTCTAAACTAATACTATGACAATGTTGGAGTTTTTGTGACACACAGACATGGTTGGCTATATACCAGTTCTTTAGTGTCGAATATTGAGTATTTTTGGACACTCAACTATTTTTCTCAGGGTCGGCAACGCGCGAGTGATGCCCCTGGTGTTGCAAGCGTCCATAGGCTAAGGTAACTCCTTACCATCAGGTGGGCCGTATGCTTGTTTACCACCTTAGTGGTATAAAAAAACTCAGTTTTTGTGGAGGCTTATTTGAATGAATAAATTATTTCTCATATCCTGAACCAGTACCACTATAAGTTGTACATGCAGGTCTAGTGCACTATCTATACTACTATAATAAAGCGGAAGAGTTTTTTTGTTTGTTTGTTTAAACGGGCTAATCTCTGGAACTACCAGTCGGATTAGAAAAATTCTTTCACTAATAGGAAGCTACATTATCCCCGAGTATTATAGGCTTTATATCCCGGGAACGCGAGTGAAACCGCGCGGAACAGCTAGTGTAGGTATGTTTTAAGGCGATGATAGCTCAGTAGTAGTGACGTCGGATACCGAGACGAAGGTCCCGGGTTCGAATCCTACAATGAGCTTGATCTTTCGGTGAAGGAAAACATCGTGAGGAAACCATAGCACGGTGGTAGAGTACTTTGTAGTACCCGCCTGGCAGCCAACCACCCTCAAGTTGAAAATCTGTCGCCAAGCACCTTTCGGTGTGTTCCGACAGCTGCACTTGAGAGCCAGTTCCTTCTAGGCTTTGTGTGCTTACCACCTTCGGCCGCATCACTTACCATGGTGAGATTGCGGTCAAACGCAGGCCTATAAACAGTAAAAAAAAAAATGTGTGTTACCTTATCCTGGTGGAAGACGTGTATGAGCCGGTCCCGTGAGGCGGAGGCCAGCAGGCGCGGGTGGTGCGCGTACTCGAGGCACAGCACCTCGGCGTCGTGCGCCTCGAGCGTGTGCAGCAGCGTGCCGGGCTCGCGCGCGCTGTGCACCCACACGTTGCCCGCTCGGTCGCCGGCCGCTATGTGCAACCCGTCGGGCGACACGCGCACGCAACTACAACAACACACAATTAAACATTAACCGTCTTATTAATAAATAAGGTGTAAGTCAAGTATAGTTAATCCTAGGATTAAAATATATCCGTCACTTTCTAATGTCATATAAACAAAAAGGGATGAGGCTATCTTAATACCTGGTTATTCCAAGACTAACTTACACCGTATTTATTAATAAGGGGGCTAGAGTGCGTATAAAGCAAAATGATATATCTTATAATTAAAATTTACCCAAGTAAATAATATTTAAATGAAAAAATATTTTTATATGGGTATTTTCATTATATACGCGAGGGTTCTATCTGAGCAAAAACATAATGGAATGAAAATTCCTCGATAGAAAAAAATCACAAAACTACCTCTAATAATAATGAATTTTCGTTTTTATTCGTTCATGGTATATCTAATTAAGACAACAATTCGATAAATAATATCACTAACATATGACCTAGGGCTGCTACTAACAATTTTTTAAAATATTCTATACTTTACGGGTTATTTAGATAAGAAGCGCTTATTTCATTTTTGTTCCACGAAATACGCTATCTCCGTCTCATGCCACGCGAAGATTAGGCATAAGTTTGTTTCATCTGACATTGCCATATTTTTTTGGCTTCGTACGCACTCTTAAGATAAGTCGACCATAGCTTTTGAGAGAGGCTTCGACTGGGGAAGTACCTCCACCTTACAATACCGCAGCCAAATAACTTTATGTTGTGTTCCTGCGCGTGAGTAAGGCCGCCAGCCCCCCTAAACAAGATGGTTGTCGATAATCGTCATCGTTAGTAAACGATCAACCTTTGTATGGGATTGACATTTCAAATCGAAGTATCACGTGATTTTTAACCGACTTCAAAAAAAGGAGGAGGTTCTCAATTCGAATGTATTTTTTTTATTTTTTTTTTATGTTTGTTACCTCATAACTCCGTCATTTATTAACCGATTTGGAAAATTCTTTTTTTATTTGAAAGGGTACACTTCCCGTTTGGTCCCATTGTCATCAGATCAGGATTTGATTACTTCTTAGTGTACTTTGAAGTCGGTTTAAGGCCCAGAGCTCATAGGGGAGGGGGGAAAGGGGGGGTTGCAAGCGTCGATATGGCTACGTTAACCGCTTACCCCCGGGCGGGCCATATGCTTGTTTACCGAAATACTCGTATAAAAAAAATTGCGTTTATTCGCTCAAAGAGCAGCTCGACTGGGGAAAAACCTCCACCTTACAGACAAATAACTTTATGTTGTGTTTCTGTGCGTGAGTAAGGTCGCCAGATTTCATTGGGGAGGGGCAAGGATCGGTAACGCGTGAGGGATGCCCCGTGTGTTGCAAGCATCCATATGGCTACGGGAACCAATTACCATCAGGCAGTACGCTTGTTTGCCTACATTACTATAGCCAATACAAACCGTCAAACACGGGCGCTAGATGTGCACAACAGAGCGGCCTGGGTGTGGGTTAGCAGTTACCATATCTAACCGTCACCCAAACCAGCCCTCTAAATAGCCATCTACAGTAGTACCCAACTGATAAGGCGCGTCGTGAATGTTCGTTCGCACAGAAAAAAAAGTATGGCCCCGAAGATTAACGAAAGAATGCTTAAAACTTACAATCAACCTTAGATCACTACTATAAGGTTCATAATACACTGCAGCTGTTAGTTCCGTCTCACTCGCAAGTCACGCCCCTCCGCATATATGGCGGCATTTCCCGCGCTTTGAAAATTTTTCTTCAGCGCAGGTACATCGGTAAGCCATATCAGTTGGGTACTACTGTACCTATTTTATACTTATACAAAGACTTGTCCTGACTGACTGGCTGATCTATCAACTCACAGCCCAATCCGCTGGAGATAGAAACCTGTAATTTTTGCCACAGGTTCTCTTTAAAATGGGCGTCGCCAGGGCGGCAAGAGGGGTGGCTGGGTCAATATATATTTTTTCTTTCTTTTTTTATTCATTCTAGGGGGTAAAATAAGAGATCACGGATGGAAAACTAGTCGAGTATAATAGACTTACCGCACTCCAGTCTTATCATCATACGACTTGGACTTGTCCTTATCGTTGGTGGCCGTCAGGTCGACGTCCTTGAGGAACTTCAGCTCGGGGTCAATGTACAGCACTTTGTTCAATTCCTGAAAGAAACAATATCATTTTCTTTTATGCTGGCACTTGACATCGCCTTGCTTATTCGTGTTTGTGTGTTTGGCAAATATTTGTCATGTAAAGACATAATAATATGTACATACAGATTCAATATAGAGGTCGACATGCCGCGCTGATGATATTGGCCAATATGTAGACGGTTAAATTACATATTTGACACATTGATGTGCATCTAAAAAACGAAAACCGCACGAAAATGCGTTGCTATTCACAATGTTTGTCAAATATATGTTGGCTCCACACCTCAACATAATGTACTTATAAGTATTGTCTGGCAACACTTGGTCAGTCACTATTGTAAGCTACGCAACGAGTGCTACTTTTTGTGGTTAGGTCATCTACTTTAAATCCTTTACCTTGAAATACAGTTCATATATGTTTATGTGGGTTTAATTTAATACCAGCGCCCTACAATAGACATAGCAATAATTTTAACAAATATACCAACATGGCGATTATTTGCCAAATATGCCAAACACAAAGTGGCACGCCAAAACGGGCCCGTCAAAATAATATAGTGATTTATACTCACATTACTATATATATTCGGTTGCTGCGGCTTGGTATGCCACAACCTGACGGTATCGTCACTGGAGCAGGTGAGGAAAGTACCGGGAGGCAGGGGGCCCTCCGTGCCCACCATGTCCACTCCCCATATACACGCCGAGTGGTACAGCGCAGAGTGGGACTTGCCTACCTGTCGAAAACATTTTATAGCTTAACATAAGCCTGCCAGGAGGTACACCTGATGGTAAGCGGTCACATTAGCATTACCATGGGGATTGTTTTGGCTTTTGTTTTTATTATCGAAGGGATTGCGCTTGTCCAAAATCTCGCCTGATGGTAAGAGAAGATGTGGTCTAGGGTGGGCCGCGCATGCCCATAAGATGCCTTTTGACTCTGGCCTTGAATAAACCCATATTGTATGTCTAGAAATGGAAACACTTTGTCCGTGCTTCGCGACAGATTGACGATTAGAAATATACGACGCTATTAGTACAAAATAATGCTTACAGCTGCCCTGTGCTTTTAACCACAATCTCACCATGAAAGGCTACCGTTCCGCCAGGCTTAGTCATCGTGGTTGGGGACTGCGGTCAATCTGTACATGTTGAACACTTGTATATAAGGTCCTTCTAAAGTCTTGGCGTATATTTTGAGGGATGAATTTATAGGTAATTAGTAATCATAAAAATATTAGAAATAATCCTGACTTTAGATGGACCTTATGCAAGACATCGTGGAACAAACATAGATAGCGCGATGCAGAAACTTATGGCGCCATCTATCCATCTACATTTGAACTTCGTTGTGTAGGTGGTTGCTATATATGGTATAGTGACTTACCCTCTTGATATCTCGAACGTCCCACACGTAGAGACTGTGGTCGTTGTATACGCAGGTGAGCTTGTGGTTCCGTTCGTCGTATGTCAGTGCTACTGCGTCAGGGTACCGAGCGTGGGCCGGCTGGCTGAACATGTGGCTGGAATATTCACATAAATATCAGCATAGTTATAATATTGTAGGACTTTCTTCCCAAACTACGCAGTACTTGTACTATGGAAAAGAGATAACTGCACATACTACGTTACTAGTGGTTCATAAAGAGGCTGAATAAAAAAAAAATACGTATGAAAAAACTATGGCAAATCTCACAGTGCCTCCGTGCGCGCAATCTTTACTATAATAATAATATTATACAGCGGTTTTTTCTGTTAGTTTAAATGGGCTCTGGATCTAACAGTCGATTTCGAAAAATTCTTTCACTAACAGGAAGCTACATAATCCACGAGTATTATAGGGTACTTTTTATCCCGGGAACGCGGGTGAAATCGCAGGGAACAGCTAGTATTTTTATAAAGGGGTACAAAATTTTCACTTCACGTCAGAGGTTGAATTTTGATAACCTTTCCTTACCTTAATAAATAAATAAATAAATAAAAATAAAATTATTTAGAGTTGACCCATTACAGCTTAAGTTACAATTGTTTTTTTTTTCCTTATTTTATATGGGTTTGCGTTTGGCCTTCAATTGACTCATTTTTTTATTTAGCTTTATTTGATCCCTTACATTATTTTATAATATTTTATATGTTGAGTACTAGGGCATGTAATATCGGAAGGTTTTTCAATTCCGATATTGATTTCCGATATTGGATCTCAATATCGGAATTAGAATTTTTTATTATAAATTGCACATACTCCTTATAAATTGCACATATTCCTATATTGGGTTCGATTCCCACACAGGACATGCATTTGTGTGCATGAACATGTCTGTATGTCCTGAGTCTGGGTGTAATTATGTATATTAAGTATGTATTTACAAACAAAAAAAGTAGTATATGTATTATATCAGTTATCTGGTTTCCATAGTACAAGCTCTGCTTAGTTTGGGATCAGATGACCGTGTGTGAGGAATGTCCCAGGATATTTATTATTTATTATTATTATTATTTATTATATAAACTGCACTAATTATCTATCTATACTAATATTATAAAGTGGAAGAGTTTTTTTGTTTGGTTAAACTGGCTAATCTTTGGAACTACCGGTCTGAATCGTTTTTTTTTTACTTGTAGGAAGCTAAATTATCCCCGAGTATTATAGGCTACTTTTAATCCCGGGAACGCGGGTGAAACCTCGGGGGTCAACTAGTTCGTTATAAATTTGGATTGAAAACATCTTCTGCTCAGTCAAGCACTCTTATCAGAGGGGTCATGGTTGCAATAGATAGTGTATATGGTGGGTCTTCAACGCCAATGTTCTCCTTGACTAGGGTTACAGCTATCGCAATGCTTTTCCATTTTTTGCGGATCGTAGCATTGCGAGTACACCCTCCCACTCTGGACAACAAGTCTTTTCATCGAGTGTTCGTTTCTGCATATGCAACCAAAGAACTTGAGAATTTGAAGCTGCACAGTCGACGAAAGCCTATCTGTAAATTCAAATCTCCTTCAGGATCGCGTTATTGGTACGAAAGGCTGTCAATGGCATTTTCGGGAAGCGTCTTCTGCAACACATCTCCAGTGCGTCAACTTTCCAGCTATCTTTTAGGCTTAAGGACCAAGTTTCAGTTCTTTAGAGAAAGATCGGAAAGACCAGGCATCTCATAAGTCGAATCTTTGTTTTCCTAGTTATACTTCTGTCTTTCCAAATCTTCCTACTGCTGATCTTCTGATTGCAGATCGTCTTCTGTCTGATCTCATCTTCACAGTATCCTGTGTTGGAATTGCTAGAGCCGAGGTAGATGTAGATTTTTCTCAGTACGTCCAATCTATTAAGTTACGCCCGGTCTATTATTAAAATTTTCATCTTATCTCTGTTGATTGCATTGGAGACTTGTAGTTTCTTAATGAGCCGAGAGGTCCTCCATATCTTCTTTAGTTTGGTTAAGAAGAGAAGTGTCATCATCAAGAGTCAAGGTGAGGCATTGGCAGTGTGCCTAGATGTGGTGAAGGCATTCGATCGGGTCTCGCACAGGGGTCTTCTCACGAAGTTGCCAGCATACGGGCTTCCCGAGGGATAATGCAAATGGGTCGCCAGCTTTCTGTCCAGCAGATGCATAAAAGCCGTCGTCGACGGTAGCTGCTCCGATAACATGGGCGTTAATGCCGGCATCCCACAAGGCTCTGTGCTGTTCCCAACACTGTTCCTTCTGCATATCAATGATATGCTGTCTATTAACGGCATTCATTGCTATGCGGACGATAGTACAGGGGACGCTCATTACACGGGCCGTGCAAATATCCCTCGTTCCAAGGTGGAGGAAAGCCGCGAACGGCTGGTGTCTGAAATCGAGAGTACACTAACTTATGTCTCCGATTGGGCTCGACTAAACCTAGTCCATTTCAACCCCACCAAGAATCAAGCTTGCGCGTTCACCGCTAAGAATGGTCTGTGGCTCCACAATTCCAAAACACTTTCTTGAACATCAGTAAAAGCATCGGGATCCTTGGCGTCGACATTTCTAGCGACGTTTTGTTCCGAAGTCACTTGGAAGATAAGGTTAAGCTGGCATCCAAAAAGCTCGGAGTGCTCAACAGAGCGAGGCAGTACTTCACATCGGGCAAAGGCTGCAACTTTACAAGTCGCAAGTCCGGCCTCATATGGAGTACTGCTGTCACCTATGGGCGGGAGCACCTGGATACCAGCTTGGGACGTGCCATCAAAATTTTTGAAGATCCCGAGCTCACAAGCGACTTAGAACCCCTCAGTCTGAGAAGAGACTTTGCCTCCTTAAGTGTGTTCTACCGCTTGTATAACGGAGAGTGTTCTAAAGAATTGTTCGACTTGATGCCCACGGCCACCTTCCACCATCGTAACTCGCGCTACCGACGGGGAGTCCATCCTCGCACATTGAAACCAGAATTGTTTCAAACTGTGCGGGCTCAAAGGAGTTTTCTTCCGCGGACGCTCAGATTGTGGAATGAGCTCCCCGCCGTGGTTTTCCCAATGGACTACAGCATGGGGTACTTCAAAAAGGGTGTGAAGAGATTTCTTTAGGGTCGGCAACGCGCGAATGATACTCCTGGTATTGCAAGCGTATAGCATAGATAAAAATATCTGATTCCGATATTACGATATTGGATCACTCAATTCCGATATTGTAATATCGGAAAAAAGGTCCGAGATTCCGATATTACGAGATTCCGAGATTCCGATATTCATGCCCTATTGAGTACTTATTATTTTTTTAATAAAGTTAGTTTTTATACTTAAAATAAGATTAGTATTGTTAGGTTTAAGGGCCGCCCTTTGCGGTGAAAGCCTCCTCCAAACTATTCCAGGTTACTCTATCTTTTGATAGTCTGGGCCATAAGTTTCCAGCTATTTGGACAATATCATCACTCCATCTTTTAAATGGCGATTGACTCATTACTTATTCATTAATTTTATTTATCTAGCACCTTATTGTCATTGTCAACCAATGTGACATTGGTGCCGATTCTGTTGTAAATCGCACTAAACTAATTTTAGTCACATCTCATCTCTTTCTTACTAACATGATTGAAAAAGGATAGAACATATTTTAAGTTGTCAAATTAATCTTTGCCGTCTTATTTTGCGTGTATTTAGGCGTGACCGCGATAGATGGCGACTAAATTTATATTGAAAACAAGCATTGGACTAATTTGACAGGACTAAATTTCTTACATCCTTTTCTAATGTTCTTTGTTAGAAAGAGACATAGTGACATTAAAATTAGTTTAGTTGTGAACAACAGAATCAGGGCCATTATTTACGTGACCATTTAAACAATATATTTATATTTAAATAGCGTTCTATGAAGGGTGTTAAAGACTAGTACTTACTTAATATTAACTCCCTGAGCGACATCAACGCCTAGATAGTGAGTTCTGGGCAGCGTAGTGATGTACCGCAGCGAGTCCGGCGCGAAGCACCTCACTATGCCCTCGGCGCAACCCACGAATATGTAGTTCGAGCCCACAGCCATGCAGTTCGCTGACGTCGTCTGAGGAAAAAAAATTGTTGATAAGGACCAATTTATTATTATTTACGTAAAACAAATCAAACTATACCGAGCTTTGCAAAAAGAAACCTTACCGGCCCACACACAAAAACTCATCAAAGCGATCTTTCATATCGATCTAACTGACAAACATAGTTTTTTAAATGTATAGGTAGGCTAACGTAAAGCCGAATGTTAATTGTGTAGACAGTTGCATGTCATTTGGTTAGTTTTCGTTAATTGAAGAGAAGGAAATATTCTACAATAATGTGCAAACACAAAAAAAAACACTTGCAATGTTTCTATTGGCATTTACTATATAGGCTATACTACTCGACGTTAGATGGCGCTGTTTATATTTTTAGTGACCAGCGTCATCTCTCGTAACTCAAGTATCATACTATGGAGGTGCAAGGTGGATGACACCTCCATTTAAAAGGGAAGATCTTCCGCCAGCTTGGGTCATCGTGTCTGGGGACGAACTGTACATATTGGACACTTATAGAAATGCAGATCGTGGAACAAACATCAATAGCGCGATGTAGTATATTGTGGCGCCATCTATCCATCTGCGTGTGAACTTCTTTATGTAGGTGGTCGCTACTTATTTTTACCAGAATTTGTACAGATAATAACGCTAGTTAAACCGGGTACCAGGATTTCGAGATGTAATTTTTTCGAAACTTATGTTGGGTTAGTAATACATTTTTTTTTCGAGATTTCCTCTTTTGTCCCATAGTAAAAGTTGTTCAGTATGACTAACACAACATAGGTTTCGAAAACATGCCATCGCGAAATCTTCACCCAGTATAGTATACTAACCCTCAACTCGACCCACTTGTCGAGCAGCCGGCGACTGTTGAACTCGCAGAGCAGCCCCCCGCGCGTGATCGCGTACGTGCTCTCGGCCGACTCGCCGCGGCCGCACACCACGTCGCAGAACTCGTTGTATATATACTAGTATAGTATAGTATGGTATACTAACCCTCAACTCGACCCACTTGTCGAGCAGCCTGCGACTATTGAACTCGCAGAGCAGCCCCCCGCGCGTGATCGCGTACGTGCTCTCGGCCGACTCGCCGCGGCCGCACACCACGTCGCAGAACTCGTTGTATATATACTAGTATAGTATAGTATGGTATACTAACCCTCAACTCGACCCACTTGTTGAGCAGCCGGCGACTATTGAACTCGCAGAGCAGCCCCCCGCGCGTGATCGCGTACGTGCTCTCGGCCGACTCGCCGCGGCCGCACACCACGTCGCAGAACTCGTTGTATATATACTAGTATAGTATAGTATGGTATACTAACCCTCAACTCGACCCACTTGTCGAGCAGCCGGCGACTGTTGAACTCGCAGAGCAGCCCCCCGCGCGTGATCGCGTACGTGCTCTCGGCCGACTCGCCGCGGCCGCACACCACGTCGCAGAACTCGTTGTATATATACTAGTATAGTATAGTATAATATAGTATACTAACCCTCAACTCGACCCACTTGTCGAGCAGCCGGCGACTGTTGAACTCGCAGAGCAGCCCCCCGCGCGTGATCGCGTACGTGCTCTCGGCCGACTCGCCGCGGCCGCACACCACGTCGCAGAACTCGTTGTATATATACTAGTATAGTATAGTATAGTATACTAACCCTCAACTCGACCCACTTGTCGAGCAGCCGGCGACTGTTGAACTCGCAGAGCAGCCCCCCGCGCGTGATCGCGTACGTGCTCTCGGCCGACTCGCCGCGGCCGCACACCACGTCGCAGAACTCGTTGTATATATACTAGTATAGTATAGTATAGTATACTAACCCTCAACTCGACCCACTTGTCGAGCAGCCGGCGACTGTTGAACTCGCAGAGCAGCCCCCCGCGCGTGATCGCGTACGTGCTCTCGGCCGACTCGCCGCGGCCGCACACCACGTCGCAGAACTCGTTGTATATATACTAGTATAGTATAGTATAGTATACTAACCCTCAACTCGACCCACTTGTCGAGCAGCCGGCGACTGTTGAACTCGCAGAGCAGCCCCCCGCGCGTGATCGCGTACGTGCTCTCGGCCGACTCGCCGCGGCCGCACACCACGTCGCAGAACTCGTTGTATATATACTAGTATAGTATACTAACCCTCAACTCGACCCACTTGTCGAGCAGCCGGCGACTGTTGAACTCGCAGAGCAGCCCCCCGCGCGTGATCGCGTACGTGCTCTCGGCCGACTCGCCGCGGCCGCACACCACGTCGCAGAACTCGTTGTATATATACTAGTATAGTATAGTATAGTATACTAACCCTCAACTCGACCCACTTGTCGAGCAGCCGGCGACTGTTGAACTCGCAGAGCAGCCCCCCGCGCGTGATCGCGTACGTGCTCTCGGCCGACTCGCCGCGGCCGCACACCACGTCGCAGAACTCGTTGTATATATACTAGTATAGTATAGTATAGTATACTAACCCTCAACTCGACCCACTTGTCGAGCAGCCGGCGACTGTTGAACTCGCAGAGCAGCCCCCCGCGCGTGATCGCGTACGTGCTCTCGGCCGACTCGCCGCGGCCGCACACCACGTCGCAGAACTCGTTGTATATATACTAGTATAGTATACTAACCCTCAACTCGACCCACTTGTCGAGCAGCCGGCGACTGTTGAACTCGCAGAGCAGCCCCCCGCGCGTGATCGCGTACGTGCTCTCGGCCGACTCGCCGCGGCCGCACACCACGTCGCAGAACTCGTTGTATATATACTAGTATAGTATAGTATAGTATACTAACCCTCAACTCGACCCACTTGTCGAGCAGCCGGCGACTGTTGAACTCGCAGAGCAGCCCCCCGCGCGTGATCGCGTACGTGCTCTCGGCCGACTCGCCGCGGCCGCACACCACGTCGCAGAACTCGTTGTATATATACTAGTATAGTATAGTATAGTATAGTATACTAACCCTCAACTCGACCCACTTGTCGAGCAGCCGGCGACTGTTGAACTCGCAGAGCAGCCCCCCGCGCGTGATCGCGTACGTGCTCTCGGCCGACTCGCCGCGGCCGCACACCACGTCGCAGAACTCGTTGTCCTTCTGCTCGCCCAGGATCGCGGAACGACCCATCAGGGGCACTGGCTCTTTGAACTAGATAGATAGATAGATAACGCTTTATTGTTACACCACATGAAAAAAATAAAAATACAAGAACTTAAAAAAGAAAGTGTTACAATGGGCGGCCTTATCACTAAAAGTGATCTCTACCAGGCACAAAAGTGATCTGAACTGTACATATACGAGGGAATACGTTACAATTTGATTAGCATCTGTAATCTGAATTCTAGGAGAGGCAGACCATAGAGTTATTCAGCTCAAAGAACAGTTTGACTGGGGAACCTCCACCTTACAGAAAAAAAACTATGTTGTTTTCCTGCGCGAGAGTATATGGAGCATATTAGGGAGGCGCAAGGGTCGGTAACGCGTAAATGATGCCCCGTGTGTTGCAAGCGTCCATATGGCTACGGTAACCGCTTCCCATCAAGCAGGACGTATGCTAGTTTACCAACTTCCTTTTATAAAAAATAACCTTATATCAACGTTTAGTTATAAGAGACGTAAAGCATATTTAGACGTGCCAGGTGGCGTGGTTGGGTGCGATTCCCACCCAGGACATATATTTGTGTGAACGTGTCTACATGTCTGAGTATAATATTTACAAAAAAAAAGTTGTATATGTCAGGTATCTGTTTTCCATAAGATAAACACTGATTAGTTTGGAATCAGATAGCCGTGCGTGAAGAATGTCCAAGGATATTTCGGAATGGATACCATTGTGTTCTACTCATAAATAAATAAATAAATACACTGTCAGTACAACGCCTCCTCATGGAGCTCACCAGACCTTACTCACCTTAGCAACAACACCAAATTAAAGAAATGTTATTTGACCACAAACTTCTGTACTTAATGACGCCTAATCGACAAGAGTGGGTAGCTTAGTTTTTAGTCTAGAAACACGGTTGAAACCGCGGGGGAGAGCTAATAAGTACAATATACTCACTTTAGCATTCCTAGAGTACTCCAAATACCAGAACTTGACATGTCTGAACCCGACCGTGACGAAGTAGTTCCCATTCTCTGAGAAACTGACCGCCTTCACTCGCGAGGATACCTGGAATTTAATGATACACAAGAATTAATATAATGTAAAGAAATCAATTTAAGTCCTATTTAAAAAAGAAAAACAAATCATCAAGCTCCATATATATTTTTTTTGTTAACACCTTGACTAGTCGGCTTCCACCTGATGCTGTTTATGAACATTTGCAATACCAGTTGGTCTGCCAATATATAGCCGACCTGAAAGAGCTTTTAAGAAATATATCTACCCTCTTACAGAATGAATGGACACGTAAGTAACGTCACATTGTTTACCAATCTTCTTCTTCTTAATTTTTTCTTTCTTTTTTATAATTATTATCTGTTTCACTACAAACTCTTTGTTTACCTTATTACTGGCCAACTTGAGGTTAGATCTCCAATCCCATACGTTCACAATCATGTCGTGTTGGGAGCCCACTGACACCAGGTACTTTGAGGATGTTGAGAATGCCTGAAATGTTAACAAATTGAACATTGGATCAATCACAGTTTTGCAGCATATCAGGTTAATATCTCTTCAAATATAGTAAGACTTAACAAATATAATCAAATTTCCATTTTTTTAAGCCTACCTTACGCACAAAATTGACAAGACCAGAATTGGTTACTCGTGTAGGTATCGTTATTCGAACGACTTAGCTTCCATGATTGCTAGATGTTTTTACTTAGGCATGCAAATATTAATAAACAATGTAAATAATTAAATATAATCAGTATGTCAGGAGATCAAACAAAACATATATAATAATTTTATAGTGTATCTTACCACACAACTAACTCCATGGGTATGTCCTGGGAACTCAGCTATCTGCACTGCTCCTGACGCTGTCGGATCCTGAAATGAAATAACTATTCTTAACTATGTTCTAAAAATCTTACTTACGCGGAAATTGGTGTACCGAAAATATTATAGCTTGATATCAAAGTTTGAAGTGACGCTGCTCAACGCTAGATGGCGCTACTAACCTATGTAGTATTTTCATGTTATGAAACTATCCAACGCTAGATGGGGCTGACTGTCATATTGTTTCTCTTTGAATTTGATCATGTTATTCAGGAAATTTTATGTCCAAGCTACAACTATTTGGAACAAGTTTGAGTGTTTACCTTGTAGTCTTTAAGTGAATTTACTTTTTAGTTTGAGACAAAGCCATTAAATCATTTTACGCCCTAGAAAAGGCACTTATTAAAAGTCATAGCTAGAAAATAGCTACACTAGTTCAAAAGTTTGCCTTCAGCTGAGAAGAACCGGTAAGAAACTCGCACGTGCATTGAATCACCGCCTAATTTTATTTTATTGTGAAGTGTACAGTGCGCAGTGTGCAATGTGTATGTTGTGTAGTACAAGTCACCTGCAGATCCCAGACTCTAACGGCGGGCGCGTGTCCACATTCGCCGGTCGCGAGGTACCGTCCGTCCGGCGAGAACGCGACGCACGTGACGCTCTTGCGCGACGCGTTGAGGACATGGGACTGACGGTTCTTGCGGACATTGTACAGGACTACTGTGCATCTGGAAGTAATAGAGAAAATACTTGTTAGGTTAATGGTTAGGCTTTGTGATTAGTAATAGATAGATAAATAGATAACTCTTTATTGTACACCAAAAAACAAAAACAATAAAAAGAGAACAAAAGTACTTAAAATTAATTACTGTACAATGGGCACATGTATTACTGTAGTAGTAGTATGTTCAGCTGATGCAAATATTTCAAAGAATATGTCGGTGATTTCGAAATGGGGGCTTTTTCTTAAGTTCATTATGGTTAGACGAGTTAACAAAGGCCATATAGGCATATTTTTTTATTTTGTATGTCCTCTTAACTGTGAAGATATTCTTGCTATGGCAGCAGCGCGCGAGTGATACTTCTAGTGTTACAAGCGTCTATAGTCTACGGCAGTGTTGTTCAATCTGTGGGTCGCGACCCCTAGTGGGGTGACGAAACCTTAGTCGGGGGGTCGCCGGCAGAAGGAAAAAGGGAAGGTAGACTTCGCGCAAGCGGGCGTCCAACTTACCTCTTACTTAGTTGTAAACCTCTCGCGGCTTCTTGCAGACGTATAAAGGTATAAAAATAAAGAAAATCATTATCGTATTTTAATTTATAAATTCTTTGTCGTCTGACTTTTTCAACCTGTAAGGGGATCGCGAAATCAATAAGATTGAAAAACACTGGTAACCGCTTACCATTAGGCGGGCCGTAAGTTTGTTAGCTAAAGAAAACAAACTGCGAGGCAGAAAGCTATTAATAAATAAATCAGTAGATAATCCTAAGTGGTAATCAAATTCCAAGTCATCCTGCGACACCATTCAGTAACGGTGTCTAGCCACATAGGATGGAATATTAAAACAAACGTCCCGGTCTGTCCGTGTGTCACGCGTCGTCGTCAACGTAGGCTCATATTTACCGCGGCGTTAGTTAGAAGTAACTTGTGACTTATGAGTATCGGTGTAGGCATTATTATAAGCGGTAGCGGGTAGATAGTGCTGATTCTGTTGTTTACAACGTAATTTAGTCTTACTATAATCTCTTTCCAACAAAGAAAATAAGAATACATGAAATTTTGTCCAGTGAGAAAAGTTTACGACAAAACGTAATTAATTTTAATCATGCGATGTTAACAAGCTCTAAAGAAGTCATTAGTATTCTTAAACAACATTTTCAATGATTCATATAACAAAATAATTTAATCAATTAAGAATTTCACAATACTTATGTAACTGATAGAATACATTAAAATATAGTAATCATTTTTTATTACGTAGAAAGCTTCCTCTGTAGTGTGATAATTGGTCATTATCACCATCTCTCTTACACATAACCAATCACGGATTACAGAAGATCATTTCTAAACATAAAAATATAAATAGCACATGTATAGATCCAGAAATTGTACCCAGGACCTCAGATTTATCAAAAGAAATTTAACATTTTGTTTATACGACTAAGTCGGCATAAGTCCCACCTGGTAGTAAGCGGGTACCGTAGCCCTATGGACGCTTGCAGCACCAGGGGCTTTCCTAACAGAAACGCACTATCACAATTAAGTGATAACCGGGACCAACGGCTTTACGTGCCTTCCGAAGCACGGAAACGCTCGATTTGAAATACCACTAGGCGGTTACCCATCCAGGTACCGACCACGACGGTGGTAGCTTAACTTTGCCATATTAAAAGTTATTTGTCTGCAATATTCTGTAGTTCCGAGCTGCTCTTTGAGCGAAATACATAATAAAGCTCTACCTCTCTGAAGACTTCTTTTCTAACTACCCGCTCCGCTTATGACCATAGCTTCACAATCTTGTGGGCTACCTAATTCATATGTGCGACGTACGTTAATGTGGACGCGGCCTTTCTCACGGTCATCGTCACATACCATGGTGTAGACGCGGCTTAACTTCGCGTTAACATTCTACTGGCTATCGTTCAAAGCTAGGACGATTGATTCGTCATGTTCAAGTTGGTAATGATCCTACAGAGCTTTCGTTGAAGGTACTTTGTAAGTGCTCTTGCCGTAACACTGGTAGGTGCTTAGATTGACAGCTCACTTTAGGCAGCAAGCGGGTACTACAAAGTACCCAAACGTTCTAGGTATCGTTTCGTCGCGATATTTTCCTTCACAGAAAGCTCGAACTTATAACCTCCAATGTACTAACATACATAGTGAGATTGTGTATAAACACAGGTCTATATACTAGTCAAAACAACACTATGAAAATGTCAACTTGTTTTTTTTACGATGAGAAAAGGCAACAAACTTGACCGCCTCTGCGAGTCAATGACCGCCACGATTGTCTATAGGCTGTACTGGTAGGCTTCCGTTTCCGCAAACTGCACCGTCTGATTACTTGAGTCATCGTTAAAAAAATGAGGCCGAGACGTGATTATGTGGTAGGTACCTACTATTATTGTTTATTCTAAGACGATCGACATTTTTAGCTCAGTACTTAAGGGGAAAAGTTACTAATATCATAAATGCGAAAGTAACTGTTTGTCTGTTACCACAAGTTCTTGATGTGCTAATGTTTGATATAAAGCTGAAAATGTTGTTATTGTTTCAGAAAAGTTACTTTCTTTTTTTTATACCACTAATGTGGCAAACAAGCATACGGCCCGCCTGATGGTAAGCAGTTACCGTAGCCTATGGACGCTTGCAGCACCGCACCGGGGGAACCAATCGCGCGTTGCCAACCCTGAAGAAATCTCTTCACACCCTTTTTGAAGTACCCTATTCTGTACTTCATGGACTCCCCGTCGATGGCGAGAGTTGCGATGGTGGAAGGTATTCGTGGCAGTTTTACAAGGCTTTATGTTTATTTTTTATGTCAGCAGGTTGACAAACAGACGGGCCACCTGATGGTAAATGATCACCGTTGTCTATGGATATTTGCTACTTTAGCTCTTTTTACGCCCTGTAGGAAGAACCCTGTATCGTAGCGGTCAGGGAAAACATGGGTAGCTCATCCTACATGCTAAATATTCCACAGACAGCAGTAGGAAAGTCCGACAGAATCGTGAGTTGTATTCTCGTAGAAGTATACATTTGTGTGTTCCGTAGAAAAAATCTTCCTCAACGATTTTCAAACTGGGCATCGTATCATTAAAAATCTTTACTGAAATCACAGCCAAATAACATTACTTCAATGCGGTGTTGTATTCCTGCTAAAGCCAGAGCTTCATGAGGAGGCGCTGTGCTGGCAGTGTGCGGGGACCAGCGGTGTAGTACCTAATGTTGTTCCTTCCGCGGCCGGCACAGCGGCAAACCCCTCTCAAGAAGGGTGTGAGTGAAGAGAGGGTCGTCAATGCAAAAATGATACACCTGGTGTTGCAAGCGTCTACGGTACTCGCTTACCATCAGGCGGACCTTATCCTTGTGATAAAAAAGGAAAATATAAAAAAAAACACTTTTTAAATTCCCCTCTAACATCCAAATTCACGTAAATCATATTCTAGTATCGATTTAAAGGTGCGGCCACACCGCACCTTGGCCGCGAAGGGAGCGGCCACACGAGGGTTAATTTTTAAAGTCCATTCCCCTGCCCTGGGGGCGAGAATTTTATACTATGAGTAATAACAACTAGTGTTTTTTAAACCAAGTTGATTGCAGGGGCTTTTTTCTTGTGTTACTAAAACTATCACTGATCAATACCGTTCAGCGCAATCAAATTCGAAGTCAACGCCATTTATTCCAGTTCGTAAGTCGACCTTCAACTGATACATACATACCTAAAACCCTTCTCAAAGAACCCCTAGTTTACTCTGCAAACTTTATCAAAATCTGTGTAGCGGCTGTGGTAGCGGTAGTTATAAGGAGACTTAACAGATAGATATGGATGATTTAATTCTTTATGAACCCCATGACATACCCTTGGCACATACAAACGAAATTAATTACCTAAGCTTTGAAACATACACGCAGCCAGCTGTGAGGCCATTGGTCGAAGGGCGGAGCAATACTATCAGAAGTACTGTTACGCCATTACATTGCGAATTTGCGAGGGACAAGGTGGTTGGCGACGATATATTCGAGGGTATTCTTTGCCCATGCTGCATATATGGGAAAACCAAGTGTTAGTATAAGGAAACCAAATTGGATATAATCATTTTGTGAGCATTTAAAAAAATCCTCTTGAATTTGCATGACCTATTATGTCACAAAAACGTCATTAATCCATTCATGACATCAATATAAAATATTCATATCATCCAATGAGCTGTCACACCGTAATACACGTACCGGTAGACAGACGGACGGACGTACAACGCTTAATTGGTGGTATTACATCAACATGCCTGTGGCGTGGTCAGTCACCTTTTTGGTAATGTATTGTCTAAGTGAGTACCCGAAGTTTTGAGGATAACGCTGTTTTTCCAGTTAATAAAACAATAGAATGATGGTATGGAATCAGAAAACCGCGGGGTCTAGAAACTTGAAATCTAGCACTTTTTGTTTTCCTCTTTTGTAATGCATTTGTACTTACCTTTTTATTACAATTTATTGTGAAATTAATAAAAAAAAATGATATTTGCAATAACATAACATTCACCAATGATATTTTAACATTCACTTTTAAAATCCATGCGATAAAAAAGTGCCTGTCGGACTCGTACACGAAGGGTTTTGTAAAGATATTTCTTGTATACCCATACAAGAAATATCTTTACAAAACCCTTACATTTTTAATTTTATATCATTTTTATTATTTGTTATTATAGCGGAAATAGAAACACATTCTATGAAAATTACAACTATTACTACATAAATCCCACTGACTCACGGACGGACGACGGATGAACAGCGGAGGCTTAGTAATAGAGTCCCGTTGGTACCTTTCGGGATCGGAACCCTAAAAGCTAATCATATTTTCAAAGCTACGAATTTATCAATACATAACAAATCACGTTTCGCAGTCAAGCGAAACTGTGCTAAAAATAGTGTAAGCAATTTCCAAGAAGCCCGTACAAGGGGGAGGCAATTTCCTAATATACCTGCTTCGACCTCGTTTGATGGAACGGAAGTTTCCGTTAAAGTTAAGCTAGTAACGGAAATGATTATTTATAAGTTACATAACTAGCTTTCTGCCTCCTCTTTTTTTGATATAGCTCTTTCTGTCTTTTTGAAGTCTATTACTTGAAAAAGAGAGAAGGGGCCATAATAAGGGGGGAAGTTAGAATAATATTCTAACTAACTAAATAAAAAAGGTGCTATATCTGTATTATAATCTTTGGAGATTCTGTTTTAAATAAAGAAAGCAATAAAACGGTTTTCCTTGACCCCACGTTCAGCATTTGAATATTCATTGACTGTTCTTATAAAAGCACACAAAGGTCAGGTGCTACCAAAACTGAATTTAAATTAGATATTTTAAAGAAGTATCGTAAGGGTGTAATAAGTTGTAAAAAACCTTTCCAAAGGTCGAATTTTCCCAAGAATGGAGACGCATGAAGATGAAAGATAAGCGAGGATAGGTAGCGAAGGAGACTCTGGGAATGCCTCTAACTAATGGCAAACGCATCCTGAACCCTATAAGTGCACTAACTGACGGAGGCATAATGACAGAGAAAGAGACATTTTATAATACATACGTAAACATTAACTAGTCCACTCCAAAAATATTTTTAAAGTAGACTAGTTTCTATCTAGCTACATATCAAAGATCCATCTCGCAAATCTAGGCCAAGCAATATACCGTTACGAAAATATGGCCTAATATTATCAAGAGAACATCTAGCGAGCATGTTGGCATGCCAGCGTCAACGTCTGCCGTCCTGACCGGAAAATTGGATGCGCCAGTCCGTGAAATGTTACTGGGGGATTGAATTTTGACGAGCTCGTTGCTACTTAGCAATGTTGATGAACATTTATGTTCGGAAATTAAATCGAAAGTGCATATAAGGAACAACAGCGGTTTAATGTGGACCCTTGTCGAACCAGGCAAGACTTTAGTGATTGAATCAGTTATTTGATCGTCATAGGATATTAAGATGAACTAATAAAACATAGAGAAGCACAACGCTATTTAACTATGAATTATATTCAATTGTCAGTTTCGGACAACAAAATAAATGTCATTGAAGTTGTAAAAGAGATAAACATGTTGGGAATAAAATTGATCTTGTATTGATAGTTTTAAAGGTTTAAGAACCGTATTTAGCTATTTTGTTATTTATACCCTATTACTCTAGGTAAGGCAACCTAACCTGGAAGAAATCGCTTTAGCGATAAGACCGCGAATTGTTTGCACTTTTTTCTTGTTTTCTATGACTTTATGTATGTTATTGTTATTAAGGCGGCCCTCTGTGGCCGGCGCAACTTCAACGCAAGCATAGTCTAAAAGCTTGTTGTTTCATCCAACGTAATGTTTGACTGCGAAAAAAGAGAGACAGCATCAGAGCCGTCGGTTATCAGTCGGTAAATTCCGCTGATCACTCGCGGCCGCTTCGCTAAGTCGTCATTCATGATTTCGCATATCATAAAACTTGTTGCAGGAGTATACTTCTTGTGAAAAAATCTTACAAGTTTGTGAAAAAAAAGTTAGTTATTTAGAATCTCCAATACATTTGCAAGCCTGGTATCTAAATGTTTTCTTTACTTTTACAATTTATAGGTACATTAGATATGGCCAAAGTTCAGGTAAAATTTGTGCAAAAACGCTGTTTTTCGGAGGCTTTGACTGAATTTGTTTCACACTTTTTTTAAATTTCGCCTAGATACACGGCTAGATATAGTATAGTGCACAAGATACTAATTTGTTCAAAACATCTAACGAAAAATGTTTAACAACGCCATAATAAGTACAGAGGTTTTGTATGAAAAGTATGACGAATTGAGTGCTCTTAAGAATTTGGTATCATTGACTTACCCAGCCGGATAGGCGACCAGCTCAGTATTAGGATCGCAATCTAGAGCTGCATTACTGCCAACCGTCAGGCCGAACACGCTCTCCAACTTGATCTGTAACAAGAGAAAACATCTGTTAGTACTGCTGTCACTTTTACTGTGGTACTGGCCAACGCCTAGCTAGTTGATGTTCTAGCAGATTAGCTCAAGAATTTGGTAATACTTCGCCTACAAAATGAAAAAACGCACATCACAGCAAATACTATAATAAAATGGAGTTAAAATTGGCGGTGGTGTGCATTAATTTATTACGCCAATTTCAAGCGCTTATGAGACGTTACTTGTGATTTGCGCATGAGGCGTATGACGGTATTGACGGTAGGTGCTCGTTGTTCTCCAGACTACTACTGCAAGGACAATAAAATCATAACAATCATATAAAAGAACCAAATAAATGACGAAACAGATTGGTTCAATGTCTTTTTGCCAAAATTGTACATCGTCCTACTCGATGTTTAAGAATCGGTTTAAAATTAGAATGCAAATCTAAGGTGCGGGCGAGCCGACTGCTAAATGTGAGTTGAAGATTACTTATCTTGTTTCTATGAATATTTTAATTGCGTTTTCAATATAAGGTACCAGGTAACCAAAGATAACAAGCGTACGGCCCGCCTGATGGTTATTGGTTACCGTAGCCTATAAACGCTTGCTTCACCAGGGGTATCATTCGCCCAACGCCAATCTCTTTACACCTAGAAGAGTTTGAGGAGGTTTTGAGAGAACTCGTGGTGCCGGCAGCGGAAGGGGCAAAGTTGGTTTAATTTAACATTTTTTTTTATAAAAGATTTTTTTTAATTTGGGAACTGGTTCTTTTTTACATTTAGACCAGCCCAGTATAGTTTGTTTAATTTATTGTTTTTTGTTGATTTGTTAATTAATAAGTGCAGTGTATGGTAACTAAAAATTTACTATTTGATTTAATTGATCTCATCTATCAGTCTATTTTGTAATAAAGCAAAAAAAAAAAATAACATCGTGTTTTTATGAATATTCGAAAATTTCTCGAGATACTCGAGAAATCTTGGCCGAGAATTCTCGTACCTCGAGAAATAAAAAAAGGTCGAGAAACCAGAAACCCTAAGTCGAATACTTAGTTAGACAGTTTCGTTTTACCTTCATCCTCGTAGATAACGCACAGGCGATGCGTGGCTTACGCAAACTTCGCTAAGGCAGGTAAATAGTTAACAAAACAGCGCAAGGCTGAACTATTGCCCAAAACAAATATACTAAGCCTTGGTGGAATAGATAACTGAAGACTTAAAGGTTTGTTTGGTTAACTATGGGAAGATTACAGTTTCTTTTTAGGGTTCCTTAACTCAAAAGGAAAAAAACGGAACTCTTAGAGGATCACTTTGTTGTCTCTCCATTCATTTGTCAAGAACCCCGTTTTCAGGATCGGGTAGAGGTATCAAATTGAAATTAAAATCAAATCTTTATACAAACAAAATAGACTGATAGATGAGATCAATTAAATCCCACCAAAAACATTTTTATGTAAAATGTTGCCGCCAAGACATATGGCTCGTACTGTCAAAAAGTTATCAGATCTCATGTAGAGCCAAGCATATAACTCTACATGCACTTACTCTATAAGCCCTAACTTCACAAACTCTACACACCGTAGTCAAAATATGTGGCTGAACAATTATTCAGTTTTTCAAATTCAAATTCAAAAAGCATTTATTCAATTTAGGCCCTGATAAGGCACTTATGAACGTTAACAAAAGGCTCTACATCGGTTCCAAATACAATTTGAACTGAGAAGACTCCGGCAAGAAACTCAGTTTAGTTTAGTTAGACCCTAGGCATAACGCCCTTTATGAAGGTCAAAGTTACTGACGTTACAAACTTACAACCGGTTCAGAAGACGGCCTTCAACTGAGACACTTTTAAAATATTTTTACAATCTGACAATATTGTCTTTTTAAATGTTTAACAAATTCTAAACAAATATTATCAAAACATTTCTCCGAAAAAATACCTAATAAGATTTCCATTGTCGACCAAATTAGAATCAAAATATTGTATTCCTCTAATCCAACCATAGATCCAACATAATCGACACAAAAAAATGGAATTCCAAATTTAAATTCCGCGCTCCGCTCGGCATCTGTCAAGGTCGGCACCTGAATAAAGATGGCGGACCAGGCGTCCTTGTCGGTGTGCGGCAAGGATGCGTACGCGAATGCCGTAACCGACTGGTTATTGTAACCTTGTGAAGGAAGATTGTTAACGCCATCATGAAGTGCCTTGGGTGGGAGTGGCGCCCGGCCTTGTACTGGGTACAAGTCTGGTACAAGATATTGTAAGTCCCAAAGTGTGTAGATAGCCTGTAGTAACTCACCAAAGAGTATTCAATAACTACGTAAGAAGCGACGGGACTCCATAGAGCAAGATAAAAATAATAAAAATCAATGTGGCAACCAAAAAAAGCCACAATGAGTACTACCAATCAGTACTACCAACCTTAGAATGGAATAGAGATGCGCTCTTAGTAGATATTTAAATCTATCGATATCGATATATATATATATATATATATATATATATATACTGTTAATATAGATATTTAAGATCCTCTGATTTTGTTTTAGCACTACCAAAACAAAACCAGTGGTAATTTGTTCAGATTATGACTAAAAAAAATAATATACCATATAATATATTAATATATAGTAAGGTTTGTGGTTGGCGTTTAATTAAAACTACATAAAATTTGCAAAAAGTAAATTATCAAGTTTAGGCCCTGATAAGGCACTTATGAACGATACAGTTGACACTACCACTGGTTCGGAATACACTTAAAATGGGTAAGTGGGTGTAAGTGGAATGTAAGCCAAGTCCTCGTTGCCTGTCATTTTCACCCATTTTCGGCACCTAAAAATATAAAAATATCGATATCGAATTCGATAATAAATATTGCACCACACTATTTTCTAAAATATTATTATGGTATTTTCTAGATTAAGATAATATTAAGATGTTTTTATTAAAGGAATTATAGGACTGAATGATATTTTACTGACCGAACTGCATCCAAGGAAAATTTGGCCATAAAATCACGTTTTTTACCATCTTTCCTTTCCGATCTTAATCCTCACACTTCGCATTTTCTATACTTCATTATTTCTACTTTTTAAACACACTTTCTACTTTCTCACTTCTATTTAGCAATAAAATTAACTACTATCTTGTATAATATTCTGTAATAAGTATAATATAATATTCTGAACTTCTCAAACATTTATATAAAACTGGAGGGAACAAACAAGTGACAGATGACGTTTAATCATAGAGCGAGACAGACTACGGAAATGAGAGGGTGCCATAAAAGTTCTGCTGCGTTTCATTGATTTTTTCTTTCTTCTAAGTTGCGACAGACTGTAACTCACTGTAGATCCTGTAGTTTATTTAGTTCGCTAAAAGGCGGGCAAAGGTTTAGAGCCATACAGCCTTATCTAATTCAGGTAAGATTTTAGTTAAATGGTGGCTGTTCTACTAAAACTTTTCAAGGACTTTTTGAGAAGTCGGTCCCTGGTGCTCTTTTATGAAAATAAAAGAATACGCAACGTCACTTAGCAAGTTCCGGCCAAAAAGTCCATGTAAAGAGCATATTGCGCATATTGGAAACGAACCCAGGTCTCTCGCCGAGCTTCATACCGCAGCGCACCACCACATCGCGATGATTATTTAAAACAATTAAAAAAAAAAACAATTCATAAAAATACAGGATGAGTACGAAAAAGACGAGATCAATATATTCGATTCGATCCCAAATAAGTTAATAGAAATTAGAACGTAATTTTCGCATTACAAAGAGATTGTATTTGGTCGCGTTTTAATTTAAATAATAATTTTATTGCCAATTTCAATTGATATAAAAGTTTAATTTAGCAATACATAACGGTTGTACTCTAACTTTCACTCCAAGATTGGATCGTTGATATGGAAATAATTTAAACTGTCTTAGTGACAGAATTAAAACACAGTATCACAGATTAAAGACGTAAGGTTATATCCGACATTATATCGGCTAGTTGGAGACCTATGACGCTGCAGATCGCGGGTTCAATTCCCACCCAGGACATGTATACTAGGAGGTGACGACAAAAATGGTAACGATAAGGTAAATGGGTGAACTCTGGTTCATTGGATAGAGGATACCTCTCTGATGCCATATAAGTCGGTCTGCCTGCACCAAGTGGTTGCGTTGTCCAGATATGGCGCCTGAAAAACTGTTTATCGTGACCAAAAAAAAACGATAAGGTAAATGGCTGAACTCGACGTAGAAAGTAAGTACTAGTTGTACTGATGTCAATTAAAAAAAAACTGACCAAATATTCGGTTGCGTTATCTAGATATGGCGGCTGAAAAACTGTTTATCGTGACCGAAAAAAAATTATAAGGTAAATGGCTGAGCTCGATGAATCATGGAAGCATTAGTGCATACTAGCTTAGTAATAAAAAAACTGACAAAAATTTTGGTTGCGTTTCGTAGTTATAAGCGATCTACGTAATAATTATCAATATGGATAATTTTAGTGTTTAATGGTTTCGCGGAATTTGCAATGTCAAAAATATGAAAATTATATCAGTGAGGGAGGGGAGCGCTCTCCCTTTATATCTCCCGCTACCCCACCTGCACTGGGCGGTTATATTAATCTTTTTTTATAGTTTGAGTATTATATGAAATAAATGCTTAGTTGTCTGGTAGGCATGAGCCTATAGTGATGTTGTTGGTGGCAACATTCCAACAATTATTTTCCATCTACCGTACGCAAAAAATAACTGCTGTTTGGAATTTTGAAATCAATATATTAGTTATTTAAGACATTAAAGTTAGTTGCAAAAATTGTATTCGGCCTTTCCCATAATATTTATGAATTTAGATTTTTATTGTAACGTGTCGATAGTTTTACAATTATTATAGAATCAACAATTTACTTTAATTTATTGATTGGCGAAAGAATACTGGGAGTTTATCAACAGGCATTGTTCCATCCATATGTTCGATACATATCTTGCGCGTAATATCTGCTGATCCAATTCTACTTTTGAAGGTGGCATTGAAGAAGCATCGAAATTCATAACTCTTGAAAAATTTCTCATTTTCTTTATTAGGTTTGAATTTTTTTTAAAGCATCTTATGGCGATCTTCGTTGACTGAACTAACATAGTTTTGCAGCCATACATGTCGTAAACAATCGGATTGCCAAGGCCCGAGCAACTTTCGCGCATTTGCGCCCCTTATGGCAGTCTCGGAAGGTGACCCAAAGAGTTAAGCTCAAGATATTTGGGTCCAATGTGAAGTCTGTACTTCTTCTCTACGGGTGCGAAACGTGGAAGGTAACCAAATCCATCTCGCACCAGCTCCAGGATTTTGTCAACCGATGCCTTCGCCAAATTCTCGTTATCCACTGGCCCGAGAAAATCTAGAACGTAGAGCTTAGAGAACGCTGCCACGAAACACCGATCGACCAACAGATCAAGTGTCGCAAATGGAACTGGATTGGTCACACTCTCCGAAGGGACCCCGACCATATACTAAATATTAAGGTGTGCTCGGTATATTAGGCACTGTAAGTAGAATTTCTTCAACTGTATATCTGGTAATCAATTATGTGTATCTGGTACTGCGTTTTTTTAGTTAACTTATGAAATAAAGTGGACGTACTTTTAACTGCTGTAAACTTTTTATAACAAAAATGATAACTACAATGACAATCTAAGTTATTTTGTAATTTTATGTTTGCGTACTTCAGATACGATTACCTCGAATTTGTAAAACTGTTTTTAATGCGCTCGTGGTGTAGCATGATTAGCCGTTCTTAATCGATCGGCTATCACCGTCGTGGTTGGTACCTAGATGGGCCTAGTGGTATTTCAAATCGAGCGTTTCTGTGCTTTGGAAGGCATGTCAAGCCGTTGGTCCCGGTTATCACATAATTATGATAGTCGTTAAGCTAGTAGGATGTCTCCTAGGCAGCTTGAAAAATTCCAAGAGTAGGTTGACCACTAGCTTACCTCCACCAATTCGCAGTGGGCATGCTTGGTGGAGTATTGCCCAGTCCCATTCACCCTCATTTGTGAAAGGAGGCCTGTGCTCAGCAGTGGGATAGGCTGATGATGATGATGATGATTTTTTTTAAAAGTTCTCATTAAACAACACAACTTTTTTCATTTTTACACTATTTTCACTAATCTGGTACATTAATTCTGACATATTTATAATAAAACACTTTTGTCAACTCAAGAGTAAATAATACGTGAACAGCGCGAGCAAGCGTTGCCTGAACTTGCCCGTAAGCTCGTGCAAGTAACTAGTGCAAAATATCTTTCACAACAATATTATAATCTTATACTATGTCTGTTGACTCGTGAATGCCGCTCAGTCCAGGCGGGGTAGCGGGAGATATAAAGAGAGGGGGGTGGCACTAATAACATTTTCATATTTTTGACAATGTGAATTCCGCGAAACTGTAAAACACTACAATTATCCATATTGATCATTATTACGTAGATCGCTTATAACTACGAAACGCAACCAAAATTTTTGTCAGTTTTTTTATTACTGAGCTAGAATACACTAATACTTCCATGATTCATCGAGCTCAGCCATTTACCTTATCATTTTTTTTCGGTCACGATAAACAGTTTTTCAGCCGCCATATCTAGATAACGCAACCGAATATTTGGTCAGTTTTTTTTATAATAACATCAGTACAACTACTACTTACTTTCTACGTCGAGCTCAGCCATTTACCTTATCGTTTTTTTTTGGTCACGATAAACAGTTTTTCAGGCGCCATATCTTGATAACGCAACCAATTGGCGCAGGCAGACCGACTTATTTGGCATCAGGGAGGTATCCTCTATCCGATGAACCCGATTTCATCCATTTATCTTATCGTTACCATTTCTGTCGTGCCCTCCTAGTCTAATGCATTTGTGTGCATAAACACGTCTGCGTGTCCCGAGTCTGGTCTAGGTGAAATTATGCAATTAAAAGCTCTGTTTAGTTTGGAACCAGTACGTGGATTACGTAACTTTGTTGCAATCATATTTTGATTGAAACAATCTCTTAATCAGTAGAAATATTACATTATAGAAAAAATTTCCATTTCCAATGCAGCACTGTTTACATTTTCAGATATCAGAATGTAAAAAAGTTATCAGAAAACTATATAGATAGCTATATTGAACCGGTTTCAATTCGAAAAAGATTGAAACTTGATTGCAACAAAATTACATAATCGCCCCGCAGATAGCCGTGTGTGAAGAATGTCTCAGGATATTCATTTTAATATTTATAAAATTTTTAATTGCGTAAAAAGAAAACACTAAATAACGTACTGCTAGGAGCGGTCTAAATAGCACTGTTCATTTTAAAATAACAGTCACAAAATAACAAATGACAGTAATGAATGAATGATCCGCTATGAATTAAGTAGGTAGCAGTTATGTCAAACTTCATCCATCAGCTGACTCGAACCACGTGGGAGTAGTAACTGGTGTAGTGTTGCAAGCCTGTAGAATTTCAACACCTGCGAACCGGTCCCGCATTCCTGCGATAAGCGAGTCGGTTCGGTACAGTTTTGTGATTTGGCAACATTTGACGGTGCGATAAAGAAATGTAAGGAGTCTATTGGGTATTGGTTAGGTGTACATGAAATTGAAATATCAGTGCAAACATATTTCAGCCAAAGGAGACTTCTTGGCCATAAGCTCACGAAGACGCACTTCTAGTTGCCTCGCACTCCCTGGTATTTTATGGAACCCTTGGCTCATTGATAGTGACGTAGCCTGTGACATAGATCGTGGGTTGGTATCATATACTGAGTTATAGCTTTCGGACCCGTGGAAGAAAACATCGCGAAGAAAACATGACACAGTTTAAAGAGTAATTTGTAGTACCCGAGCGTCTGTCTACCATCGAAGTTGACGATCTGTCGCCAGCATCTAAGTGTCTTTCGATAGCTGCATTGGGAATAACGGCATCATCTAAATAAGATAATAGTTCCATAGCATCCTCAAAATCTTAGAATTAGTGAAGTATTACCATTTCTTCGAACTCAGTGATTTAAAAAAACAACACAGTATGATCACCTGACCAGAATAATCAATTACTAATATGGCAAAGGCATTCGCTTCGGCGTCCTACGTCTGCGATCATCCGGTGGAGTTGTGATTACGATGATGGAATATTAATTCTAGCTAGTGTAAATGGCATTGGAATATTACATGGCCTTATGGCGTCACAGCACAGTTGCTTGACAAGTGCCCGCTTATTATTTACAACTACAACATTAGTAGATTCTATATCGGCGCATTAATTGAAAAACATTAAGCCCACTACATCAAATACCATTGTAATAATATCATAAATATTATAATTTTATTGTTTGCAACCTCTGGAGGGAATTTTCCACGAGTCGCAAGTTATTTAAGAGTCAAAGTCCAAGATTTTCATCGTTATTACCATTTCCATCACTATCTTCGTTAGACCACAGTCCCTCTGAACAATGATAGAAGGAAGGTATGACGCAGGAAGATATCACAAAGCTGTAAATTTACACACATATCCAAAGAACGCGTATACCGAAATCGTCAAAATGTTTTGCACCCTCTGGAGGGAATTTTCCACGAGTCGCAAGTTATTTAAGAGTCAAAGTCCAAGATTTTCATCGTTATTACCATTTTCTTCGTTAGACCACAGTCCCTCTGAACAATGATCGAAGGAAGGTATGACGCAGGAAGATATTGGCCCTAATTCTGTTGTTCACAACTACACTAATTTTAATCTCACTATGTCTCTTTCTAACAAAGAACATAAGAAAAGGATGTAAGAAATTTAGTCCTGTCAAATTAGTCCAATGCTTGATTTCAATATAAATTTAGCCGCCATCTATCGTGGTTACACCTAAATACACGCATAACCATGTAAACGCAAATAATGTTCGTAAGAAAGAGATGAGATGTAACTAAAATTAGTTTAGTGCGATTTATAACAGGCACCATTACAAAGCTCGTCAAAATGTTACGATCAAAAATCTGGTACTGTGTTTTTACTAATTGGCAAAAGGAGACAAACTCAGGTAGCAGAGTTATAATGAAATTTAATGGACTCCCCCCCCCCCCACCTTAAAATAAAGTAGAATACGCATATGAGAGCAGTGGTATCTCTTTGTAACAATAAGCGGTAAAGTTAATTATGAAAATCAAGATCATTTTTATATTTTCTATCACTTATGTAAGACTGATGTGGAGCTTAGTCTTGAAGGAAACTGGCTTTAAACCGCATCTATCGGAAAAAGCCAGGTGCTTGAGAGTGGTAGCCAACCAGACGCTTACGATTAAATACCTTACCACAGCCAGGTTTCATAACGAAGAATAGAATAGAATAGAAGAATAGAATAGAAAAACATTTATTTGCCACACACCTTAAAATTAACAACATAATACGAAAACAGTATAAAAAAACGGAAATTAGTGTGCAGACAAATTGGCCACCAGCTCAGCATAATGCTGTGCACAGTGAGCACACAGCGCTGATTTTCAGCCGGCGCCAGTGGGACGTTTTGGTCATACGTCCGGGCAAGTGATAGACACCTAAGCAATTTGCAAATAATATAAATAAATACACATAATAATTGGACAGATAAAACTTTTAAACTTTATATTTTATTAACAACACACACATTCTGAATAAATAAATAAACTCAAATAAAAATAACAAAACAACATTTAAAAGACAAAAAACTGAAATGATCCTTGTTATTTATATACTACCCGTCAGATTCTAAAAATTCCCTAATAAGAAGCCACATTATTCCCATTATATGAAAACGTGGAAACGCGGGTGAAACCGCAGCTGGTAAAAACATAAAACACGCTTTTCAATTAAAGACTATGTAGTAGGGAATATATCTTGAAGCTGCAAACTTAGCACATGTACCTTATATTTTAATTTGAAAGCATGAACTGATGTGAGATTGCGGATTGGAGGTGGTAAATTATTCCAACACTTACTAGCCATATAGCTAAAACTGCCTCGGAAGGCCGCAGTTTCATGTCGAGGTGTCAAAATAAGATATTTAGATGCCCTAGTCCTAAGCAGATTCAGATCTCGCGCCCAAAACAATTTGTCATAAAGGTAGTCAGGGGATCTGTTCCTAACGATACCAAAAAGCAACGTTGCAAAGTGTAAGTGCCTCCTCCAGGCCATCTTAAGCATTTTGGCATCATTTATAAAAGGGGTGACATGGCCTCGAGGCGGCACATGAAAACAAAACCGTGCGCATGCATTCTGTACACGTTGTATGAGACGTTTCGTTCTTACTAGTAATCTTGGACCGTAAACTGTATCCGCATATATTAGTTTCGAGAGAACGAGCGTCTCACACAATTTTATGCGTAGCTCCTCAGATAGACAATTCCGAATTCCATAAAGAACTTTCAAACGATAGAAACAGTTTCGAACACATTCTATTACATGACTTTCAAAACGGAGGTTACAGTCCATTACCAAACCAAGATTACGAGCTTTATCTACGCGTTCAATAGATTCTCCATTTATTTTAATCAGAGTGCCGCATTGAGATATAACATTTATCTGTTTTTTGGTACCAAGAATCATAACCTTAGATTTGATGCTTTCCTTCACCGAAAGCCCATCATTGTAGGATTCTTAACCACGATCTTCGCCACTATATTCGACGTCAGTATCACAAAGCTACCATAGCTTTAAAAACTGTTACTAAAATAAGAATTTATATTTGACAAGAGGGCGTTTTTCTTTTCCGCACTAGGTGTTGGCACTTGGCACTTAGATGCGGGCTGGGAAAAACGATTTATGGCCCTAGTTTAAAGTCAAAGTCAAATATATATATAGTATATATATAGTGGTTAAATATAAAAGAAAACAGAATAAAATTTCCATCTCAAATCATACAATTCAGAAAATACAGACACACCAGCAAATACACCTATAAAAGCAACTAAGACCTTGGTTATACAATAACATCACATTAAAGAACATATTAGGCCCAAAACGGCCATTAAAGCGTTACAAACAGTAACTGTATCGAATCCCACACGGGTCACTATCGCTTTCAATACACGCATTATCTTCACTTTCTGTGTCGTCGCGAACCTGTTGTTGGGTTTATGGCATCGAGTTAAGCCTTGGGTGTTTATGGTGTTTTACGGTTTGTTTTGATAATTTGATACAAGGTGACGATTGTTAGCACAGTTTTGTCCGTGTAAGGCTAAGCGGTGCGGGGGCTAAGAATTTTTTGCAATAGAATCGTACGAAATAGAATAGAACGAATGTTGTGTGTTGTCCTGAATAAATCATTTTTCTTTCTTGTCTTTCTAAATCGATGCAACGTTAATTATGGGCAAATCTACTGTTTCAATTTTCCTGATTCCGCACCTGCTCCGGTATATTTAAAACTGTTTTGTTCCTGGCGACTTGGCGAGATGATTATAAAAATCAGATTCAAATTGTCATTCTATTATTATTTCTGTGGTTAAAGTGAGTTCTTTTTTATCACAATAATAATAATATTAAACAACTTACTTACAATTACATATTAAAGTTCCGTGTACAAGAACATTATAAAAAATAACGAAGATACATTTTAATGCTATGTGCTTTACGAAAAAAGCTGTAAAAAACATATTAACAATGTTATTATGCGGTGCTAGTGCTGAAATTAATATAGTAGTAATATTTCCGCGATCATTATTTTATAGTGTAATTTTATTTTGCTTTATGATTTTCCTATTTCTTTACATAATGACAATCATTGGTGCCGAAGAGGAGCGTAAAACTAGTTTTTACACAATCGTGATAAAGAAGATTCATTGAAGTAAGAAAATAATCAATATTTGTCCGTTTATCTGCTTGTAACGTATGCGTTCCTATACCATGCATCCAATTGCGATGACAAATTGTTGAGTTGTTGTGGGCAGACCGAGGAAGGTTTCTGACATAGAAAACAAGCATTGCCAAGCACGCTGTGCATTCGTTTATGTAAAATAATTATCCTGGTATACATGGCCCGAACGTCAGATCTTAAATATTTTGGAGTATCTTAGAGTCGGCTACCCATCACATTACCATCCTCAGTGAATATTTGCTTAACCTCACAAATCAATCACTCGGAGATATAATTCACAAGTACACATCATGTCTTATAAAAACAGAATCACGACTGACGTACCTACTAGTCACGATACACGATTAAGTAATATAGTTAACATTAAAAATGAGCTCAGTGAATGTTATTTCATCGTTCTTAAGTTTATTGACATAGAGATTATTATTGACTGCGAGAGAAGTGTGAGAGATCGTGTCATATTATATAATAGTATAAGAATACATGTATTTTGTTCGTACACTGGTGTAAATAGGTCAAAAGTATTTTCATATCAATATTTTAAAATACATCTATAAGTCGGAGATATGGTCGAACATGACTAACTAAAGCAAAGCTTACCAATTCTTGGATATCAAACTAAATACCACAAACATACCAAATGTATAAGTAGTTTACCTAATAGTTACTACATACATAGTTATACATACAACGAACAGTAGAGCCTACACCGATGGACCTAGAGATTTGAATCTTGAAGCAGTGAATTAAAATAGGATTTACCCAAAATCCAACCCGTAACGTAGAAAATAAGGTTCCTAAAGTCAGTTCAGGAACTGACTTACAGACTTAGACAATGTACAGCCTAAGACTACTTTATTGGTCTTGAAGCATGAAATTCTACATAGGAGTTCCTTATGTAAATAAGGTGAGCACTAAGAAAGAATTTTCCGAAATTCAACCCTAAAGGATGTAAAATAGGGCATAAAATCAGTACTGTAATAGAACGTTTCATCTCCAATATTATTTCGACAACAATACAATAAAACAATTATAGCAAATAAAAATAAATTTTGAGATTTGACGGATATAAAATAATAGGCTATTATCTATAAGTTATTTACTAACTATATATCAGTTATTTAACGCGCGACCTGTTCCTGCCCACGCCCCCTGTGTAATGTCAATTTAAAACGTCATTCGCAGAGTTTTATGGTCCGCGAGCAATTTGTTTATTTTGTATGAGGTCAGACTTGTTGGGGTTTAAAAATAGATAACTGCGTTTGTCATTTATAGGATAGATTGCAATTGTATTTGCGTAGTTATGAGACAGCTTTAATCTATCTGTATATATTTATAAAAGCCTGAACGATTGACATACGCATGCACAGCTCAAACCGCATAGTCTAGAAACTTGAAATTTTTCACTCAGGTTCCTTTATATAACTTTTGCTTCCTCTATGGAAGGAATTTTCAAAATAAATTCCTAAGGGGGGGTAAAAGAGGAGAACGTGGTTGAAACCGCGGGGCAGAAAGCTAGTCGGATATCTGCATTTTTTCCCAGCACGCTTTTTTTTGCTGTACGCACAGTAGAACACACATAAGGAGGCAAAATCTCCTCAGCCTATAAGTTTTTAAACCGCTTTTGGGATCTGTATCGTCGACAATTCAAATAGCTGCCAACAATTTTTCAATTTTGCGGTCTTCTTAGATTTCAGTCCGATTATGTATTCAATCAAATAAGTGAATATTGATTGCCATAGAATTGATTGATATATCGCAATTTAGGTACTGACTAATCATCGCAATTAATTGCATTTTCATTACATGAACATTTAGCGTTATGTGTCATAATCTATGTCAGTGTAATTACGATTTAATTAAAACTGAGTTCATACAACTAGTTAATTCAATTCAAATGAATGAACATGTAATAAAACGTATTTTTTTTTATGCTTAAGCGATTTCCAATTTAACTTGGTGAGATTTATTGACCAAATGAAGGATTTAACTGGAAGCTTATTTTTTCCCAATGCAAACGAATATCTGATTTTCTTTGGCTATATAGTTACATGAAAGAAAATGATGAGTTTGTCTGGTAGGTAAACTTATTGAAAATCGGTTTAAATAAGATAACTTTAAAAAAAAACATCATCAAAGTGGGTTTGTACTAAAAAGTATAAAGCAACGATGTAGGAGATTAATTAAACCTTGTCCATTATTTAAATTTCTGTTTGATGTTTTAAATGTTATTAGTAAAAATTAAGACTCTTATATCTTTATCAATAATGAAGCAAATAGGTACCTCATAGCTTTGCGTAGTTGTTCCTCCAATACACAGGTAAAATTAGCTTACCAATCTATTTATATGGCCAGTTTGGCAATAAAAAATGCCAAACAAATTGGTAAGCAAAACTATTCATTTATAGGAATCGAGCATAACTCACCTCATAAGCCGGCGTGTGTAGACTATCCTTGATGACAGGCACACTGTTCCTCGGTCCGATAAACGCCATATTCTCATTTTAATAACATAAAACGATAAATAATCACAACGCACCGATACGCGCCACTTGGCATCGACATTCAAATATTTGCACTCACATCTGCTGCTTCACTATGCTTTCCGATTTTGTGTTATTTGAATTTTAATCACTGTCACTGCACTATTCGAGTTCCAATTTAAAATTTTCTATGATTATTTTTAATATTTAAATTGCCACCAGTACTGATCTGACAGTAGAAAACTATTTTTAGTTCTTTCGTAAATATTTTCATAATGCATAAAAACGATTCTTGATTTAAATTACACTGCGCTTTATCCCTTCCGCAGCGCGCACATAGACCCGTCTCACTCAATTTGAAAAGAGGGTTGTCGTCACGCGAGTTATACACCTGGTGTTGCAAGCTAAGTCTATAGGCTACGGTAACCAATAACAAAAACTAAAACACAAATATTGAATCTGAAACTTCAAATTGTAGAGTGCCAATATCACAAGTTCACAACCATTGCTGCTTACTCAAAATAGTGTAAACCTAAAAATATCTATAGTCCTGACACCATAATTCTCTCCTAAAATGCATGAAAAATTCAATAGTTACTTAACGCAACACAAGGTCAGTAGAATTATCGTAGTTACCGTAACATAATATCAAACGCTATGCGAATACTAATTGAAAATTTTATTTGTCGTATGTAATTTTCTTGTCATCTGACACTTACGTTATTAGTCAATTATGCATTAATGGAGATGACAACTTAATTTTATTAATTATAAAAATGATCGACTTTAAATATATGCATTGTACAGTAAGTGTATCATTTATTTTATGTAAATTATTTTTACTCTTTCTGGTGTGCGATAAATAGTTAGTCTTAATTCAATTGCTACACTCTTCTAATAAATGTATTATTCGAATTTGTCATTTTTATTCGATTCTCCATTTATATTGTCATGTTCGATATATTATGTCCAAATAAACAACTTTTCTTTCATACAAACCGCTTAACGATACTTTTAACAAGACGATAAAAATCTGCACAAACAATAAGTGCCATGGCGACATTTTTATCACAATCATAACATTAACACGAGCATGCCACAAAAGGTACAACACACCCTTCCATTTTACTTTCACTGAGAGAAATTCTACAGTATAATTGGAGATAGCTTTCTACGGTGTATCGGGCCGCGGGCGTGTTCGATTCAGCTATCGTCGGTAGATGGCGGGAATGACAGCCCGCGGTGATAGATCTCTTGTCTATGACTAACTTTTATTTGCATGTTGGCAGTTATGCCGGCAGCTGTATTTGTGCGATATTTCATACTTGGAACAAAACAGTATATCATCGAAAACTATCTATGGATTAGATTCTCACGTGATGAATATACGCTCGTCCACTAACGTCGAACACCCCGGTAAGGGCCATTTTGAGCTACTGCTTTCGGGTTGGTTGTTTTGGCAATTTATATTGAAGGCTTATGATCTCCAGTGGATATTATCGAGGTCACGTAGTTGGTGATAATCAAAAGCAATATCTATGTTCAAGTCTCCGAGCTAAGTTGATCTCCAAATGAACTTTACCAAACTTAAAAGCAATGCGACATCACGTCACTAAGCCGTTAAATGTTTGACTCGAAATATCTAGAATACTTCGAAAGTTTTGCGCCTCTGCACTTTGAAACTTGTTTCAATTGGACTAAAATACCTTTTACAAGGTCAACATAGGGATACCGTACCTTAATGTCAAAATTGTATACTACCACTACATAGGTCGAATACTTATTATAATTCGGCTGCGGTGAAGATAGGCTTTGCTGTTATACGTGTTACAAAAAGGTACTAAATAATATTGAAGTACTTATAATTATGCATTATTGTGGATGGATATTGAGTAGAATATTACCTGCAAAAGTGTTGAATTGAAACATGCTTTTTTATGATATTATCAAATTGAAATAATATTTGTATGTGAATTTTGGAACACCTATTGATTGCATTGGACCACCCTTTTAAAACTCATATTGTTCCCATCATCTATCATTTTGCCGTCTTGGATCGCTAGCCACACACCTTTGGTTTGACACTACTGAAAGTGTCGCTTGCTTCGCAGTGGTTTCACCACCAAAGTCAAAGCCATTTATTCAATTTAGGCCCTAGTAGGGCACTTTTGAAGGTCAAAGCTACTGAAGTTACCAGTTTGGAATTCGGCCTTCAACTGATAAGAACTGGCAAGAAACTCAGCAGCTCGCTAAAAGCGAGGCGATATTTAACAGTAGACATTTTCGCCGTTCCTCCACCTCGTGCATACTTAAAAGTTGCGAGAGAAGGGTATTGTTTCAGAACAAATGACGCTTTGTAACCAGGTCAGACATTCGAGAGGGCACTAAGCGGGCAATGTATGTTTGACATGGCGTGGAACTTTTTTTGTAGGGATGGCGCGTACATGATAACTCTACCACGAGCGGCTCCATACTAAACGAAATTATTTCTTTTTTTTGGATATCATCGAATAAAACTCAATGAAATTTTGTAAACGCAATTATAACTAATATCTAGCTGTATAAAGTCTCTTAAAGTTAAAGTATCAGAATTCAGAATTGCAATAGTTTAAAAACATTATGTTTCGTACACGTAAAATTTAAACAATACGCGCCGAAAGCTATATTCAGGCTGGTTGTATGGTGGGTCACGTGATGTATCTCCAAACCAATCAGACGGTATTTTTCTTTGGAAATACTATTGCGTTGTCTCGCTTTCTCCTGTGGAGTGTCGTATACCACCAAAAGCAATCCGTCTCGCTCTTCGATTGGATTGAACGGATTGGGAACAACTTCACTCGAATCTGCGCTCACGTTGCAAGTCGAATATTTTTGAAAAAAGAAACATTTAATTTAATTGTGTGAAGTGCGGTTTTTACAAACAATTTCTCGAAGAAGACATCAGCCCGGTGCACCGGTGCGACAGCAGTAACTGCTGACCCTGGACTCGACATACTCCATCACCAAAATCAGGAACCAGGTTAATGGACACGCATTCTTCTCAGGTTTGGATACTGCTTTGCGTGATCATTTCCATCATCGACCAGCTTAGTACAGCGATCGGCAATATTTCCAAAATTCTAACAATTAATTCGAATCGTATTGAACACTATGTAATGAACAAATCTCAGTAATCCTTATCATACGCTTACTCCTACGGGTTCGTTACACATTAGTTGTTAAGTATGCCGTCACTCCTCCACATCAGTCCAGATTGAAATAACAACAATAATAAATAACAAACGCGCGTACGTGGGAATGCCCTCAAGATGTTGTATTTACCCAAATTGTATTTTTGTAAAACTATAAATTTTGAATTATTGAATAGAACCATAATTTATATCGGACGATATTGCATCCAATCCAATACAGGAATATACTGCGCCAAATAATTTATTCTCAGCTGTGAAGGTACAGCCCTAAGGTTGAGTGAATAGGCTTGTCAGACAAGTCAAATGGAATTGCTAATGGCGGCTATGAACGTGGTCCTAAAAATAAAATATTTTAAGACTGAATGTATCTACCTAGCTAGGTAGAATAGCTTAGTATGTAACCCACCACATGTTATAGAAATGTTATTTGCTCATAAATGCAACGCATATATTATCCTTGAAATCTTACCGAAGTTATCAACCTCTAACTATTCGTATGTTTTTTGAATGACACAAATCGAATCGATATGCCTAAGTCTTGATCAAGCTCAGGAATTGCCAACTTTTTTTAGTGGAGCCTCCCCGGAATATAAATAAGTACCAACATCAACAACTCAACTTAATAGAAACGAAGAAGAAGACGCAAGAATCAGGCACCAATGCCGCTGGCAGACCCTAGCAAGTTCGTCAGGCGTGCATTTACTATATCACCATTATGTTATCGAACAAGTATGTCGTGGTACAATCACCATTCGTGACTTAATGTAACTCAATGTCATTTTGCATTATATTATGACGTGTCTACGCGCATAAAGCGCACGCATGAGTATTTAGCAAAAACAATGGCTATCTGTCAACGTCAAAACCTGTCAGTTTGGTAATACCTTTGAAAGTAGTAAAGAACTCTCGAATATTCGAATCAAATACACACCAAAAAACGATTGTTTATGGTACCTACTATGGGTTTTACAGAAGCGGTAGCAGCATCGAAGAGCTCGCACGAAAGATCTGGTACGATTGGGTACCGAGAGTACAATCCTCTACACCGAGAGGGTAGTTTTCATTCAACATAATAATGTGATGTGAATAATCCTACTTATCTATATTTCAAAGGAGAAACTGATTGACTGACATATCAACGCACAGCTAAAACCGCAGTTTATAGACATGAAATATTGCAGACAGGGTCCTTTTAGGTAGGCATCCACTTAGGAAGAGAATTTATCAGAATCGCGGGGCATCTAGTATAAATAACATAATCATCATCATCTTCCTGTCCTGTTCCTTTTCCCAATTATTTGTGGTCGATGCAATATGTACACTTCCTCCATTCGGCCCTTCGAACTGTCAGATCAAAATTCACTTATTTCTTACGCATATCATCTTTCATACAATCAATCCATCTCTTCTGCGGTTTTTCTTTTTCCCGTATATCCATAAATCAATGCCCAAAATGTATATCCGGCTTGAAAAGCGTAAGTGACTAGAAGCGTAGCAACTGTAGATCTGCGGTTTATACAATAACCCGAGTAACTGAACACTGGGCGTGGTAATCACGACTTCTCAGGTCACATTCTTGGTCACGTTCAGAAATCAGCATATGCCTTCGGGCTAATGACATTTGACGTATCTTAACTTTCGCAAAACGTTGCTTTGCTATATTTCGAGTTTGAAGTAGTATTGGAATAA
The DNA here is from genome assembly GCA_951394255.1 of Polyploca ridens. NCBI lineage: Eukaryota > Metazoa > Arthropoda > Insecta > Lepidoptera > Drepanidae > Polyploca > Polyploca ridens. The sequence goes on from OX596243.1 coordinate 19,137,865, forward strand.
AGATGCTTATGGGTGTTGAATTAAATCATGCTGGAGTGGAAGTAGGTACTTCTACTACCTACTCCTAATCCTAATATTGTAGGTTAATTACAATTAAACGAGGCCAAAAATTGCAAAATGGTCTTGCACTGTGAGGTTTCAAAGGACCGCAGACGCTATGGTTGGAGGTTGTGGAATGAGCTCCCAGCCGTGGTTTTCCCAAGGGAGTACAACATGGGGTTCTACAAGAAGGGTGTAAAGATATTTTTGTTCGAGTGATAATCCTATTTCAAGCGTCTATAGGCTATAGCAACCGAGCACCAGGCTAGCCGTAAAAACCTTGGTTAAAAACATAATAATTCATTTAAAACTCAACACAAACTAAACAACATCCGCAACACAAATCAACAGATGGAATCGAAACAAAATCAATTCATCAAGAAGACGGACATTACACAACATTCTCTCATTACGCATTTATTTCCTAGATAGTATTTATTGACGCAGAGCTACAAACATCTATATATAAATATACGAAGAGAAATCTTCGGATCCTTTATTAAGTACATTGCTCGTACGGAGTAGTGTGAGACTTGGCATAGTTGACGAAAAAATCGAATTTCGACCACAGAGAGACCATTAACGCTAGTAGTATTAATAAAGCTGTAAGCTTCACTCTGCATGCAAGCAGTCGAGCGGAGATCCGCAGGATGGAATAGCGAGCTATTGGACAGGTTATAAAATTGTCTGTCTGTTTGTAACGTATGCGTTCCTATATGGTTCCAATACAATTCATGCGATTGCGATGAAAGTTTGGCAAGTTGCTGTGCGCAGGCTGGGGATAGAAAAAGAGGTGGTGTAATGCAAAACACACTGGGCATTATTAATAATAAAATTAACTTTTAAGTCGGGGATAAAGTTGTATCAAATCGGTGACCATAAATTTCACCACTTCTCTAAGTGTTACACGAAAATAATGTTCATTAGAAGGAAGAGCAATTGCCCATATATTTGCAAGCCAGTATGGCCTTTCAAACCTTTAACTATTCAGTGTATTCGCATTATTAATACCTGGGCATACCAATCAACCTCGCTTTGAGCTCCGACGGGCCGGGTAAAGTCGACAAGGCTTTCATTTTAATTGACCTCAAAACCAAATATTCGTTATTCTCCTTGTAGTAAACACCTATATGAGTTCGTTGACACATTGTGTTTTATATAATTTCTCAAGGTTATGTATTAATTATACATTATTATAATTATTAATTATGTTGGTTAATGCCTATCGATATTATAGAACATTATTTTGTGTTGTATATCAAATAATCATTTAAAAGATACTGGTAAACACCCTCTTACGGGAAATAGTTACTGTTTAGATATCTAAATAAAAGTAGAATTATTTGCCATCCAGACATCACAGACCAGGGAGTTTCTACGTTTTTGAAATTAACATGCCATAATTTGTCTTCTATAGCAGAGAAATCACTTTCGTATGGAATTTAAAGAACCCATACAAAAAAGTAGCAGATACTTTATCTATGGGAGCAGGTTACGTCACGTAGTTAGGCGATGAATTAATAATTTGCCAAATTATAATTTTCTGAATGTATGTAGTTTATATGTATGTATGGGACGCGCGTCCCATCTACGAGCCAACGAATAAATGGACTTGGAGTTATGCATATTAATATTGAATACATTTTCAAGTAGCATGTTGCGTACTGCGTAGCAAGCAATGTGTGTTTTTTACCTATTTGTGAAATTTCACTCTCGATAACTCTGAGATAGGCACAAAATATTTGATTAAACCAATAATTCAATGATTAAACCTTATTTTATTAGATTTACTCTTACGGCCTTACTCATAAATCTTCTTTTATATATTTTCCATGCGAACCATATTGTATTTCCCACAGACATACTCGTATAGTCTCCACTGATACAATAATGATAAATCAATAATCTACTAATAATTAATTTAAATGACATAATATCCCAAGCCGGTTATTGTTTCCAATCTATCAATTATTCTCAAAACACATTTAATCGTATTCGAACGAATGTTAATCGTTTATGGAGAAAGTATCGATGTTTAACGATTTTATAGATTGATTTGATCGGTACAATATATTCTCATGATTTATACACAGATACAATGACGTAATAAAGATTTTATTTAAGAAAGTTTAAGAGAAGCTCAAGACGATTTCTGTAGACTTATTCGAAGATGAGGGAAGGAATGATGTTGTGAAGATACAATCACATTTGTAGGGTCACAATTGTAATATCAGCAAAAACGCGACTTGCTCCAGTTGCTGAGGCCATCTGTGGTTTTTTTCTGCTAAGGTGGCAATCAAGAATACGGCCCGCCTGATGGTAAGGCGGTTACCGTAGCATGTATTTATAATGCTTGCAATACCATACAAAGGTTGATCGTTTACTAACGATTACGATTGTCGATAACCTTCTTGTCTACTGGCCCAGGTGTCGAGTGGAGTCGCTGTGCCGGCAACGGAAGGGACAAAGTGCAGTATCATACTATCGCTGAATGAATATAAAGAAGCCTGCTAACTTTATGACCATTTTATGACCAAACAATCCATAAGCCTATCCATACAAGACAACCAATCCTTTTTTAAACTTTAATATCAACTGCCATCCAATATGGCGGTATGATTTCCCGCGAACGGTTTCTCGCGTATTTCCGGCTGGCGTCAAAGATGGAGGCACTTCCGGTCGCCCTCTAGCGGTACCTATGTCGCCTTAAATAGAATGTTGTTTCACTGTTTTGTGATTGAATTTATGAGTTATAATTTTGCAAGTCATCTGAAGTCTGGGGTTCGATGAATCCACTGACATCTCTGCGTGGTGGCTCAGTGGGTGGATCTGAGTGAGTGAGGTCACTCACATACAATAACTAAACTGTTTTCAGGATTAGAAGATATCGGTGACAGTTCACTTTTGACAATTATAGTCATGCGCCTCAACGATATCCAATCGATTTTTTTGTTGTATCGAGAAAGTTAATAAAGTAAAATCAAATCAAATCAAATCTAAAAGTCATTTATTCAGTTTAGGCCTTAGTAAGGCACTTATGAACGTTATGTACATACAGTTGAATTTACCACCGGTTCGGAATACACTTAAACTGACAAGACTCCGGCAAGAAACTCTAATCGATAACTCTAATCGAAAGAAAGTCTAATCGATTTTCATTTTAGTGCTTTTATTTTCCAAATTATATTTCCTTATCACTGTCTTACTGCTTAATACCGCCTCGTGTGTAATTACCAACTTTGCACACATGTATCATACTGTACTATTATCGTTGTTCTTAATTTCAGATAATTATTACAGGATTTATGAGAAATTATGTTTGTTAATTGATATTTACCTAGTAATGTAAGAATATTCTCTCTCTTTTTGATATCGTACCGATATATCGAAATTTTTTGGTATTTAAAAATATTTCGATATTGATAAACCTATTCAAAAATAATCGATATAACATATATCGATACTTTTTTGCATTTCCCTGTCGATCAAGCATTGTCAATTACTATAGGTAAATGTTCCGTTTCATGCAGCAAGTATTTTAAGGATATCCTATTTTTTTATTTTTAAAATTATCATTTATATTAATGTGCTGAAATTATTTCTTAGTTATGTATAGTGATATATTTTGTATTTTTGCAATGATATAAAATGGAATTTAAAATATTTTTTTTGTAAAATATTATATTAGTTACTCGCAAGTAGTATGAGTGAACCGGAAAATGTGAACTGTCACCGATATCTTCTAATCCTGAAAATAGATTAGTGTTTATTCAATCTAATGGTAAGTGATCACCAACGCCTATGAGCATTTTTCGGCCCTGAAGAGGTCTTTTTATGCCTTTTTGAAGAACTCCATATCGTAGTGCTCCGGAAACCGTAAGGAGTAGCTCATTCCACCTCAGATTTATATTACTAATGTAGCAAACAAGCATATGTCCTGATGGTAAGCGGTTGCCGCAGCCTAATACTTGCGACAATACCAGGGGTACCACTGCTGACCCTGAATATAATCACTGTATGAATCATACACCCATACATATATTCACATAGCAGGTACCTACGTATATTCAATTAGTATCCACCCACAACATAACAATGTCTACATAATTGTAAGTAGTGAGGCAAGTGTCATTAATTCATTAAATAAGTACTTAAATAAAGTTTGATTTACACTGTGAAACCAGTTTTACTTACTGCTCTTTAGTAGGACTTACTTCACACTCGGCTATCTGAACCCAAAGTAATAGCTGATGAGATTTGTATGTGGAGCGTAATCTCAGGATCGACTGATCCGATTCTAAAGATTACTATAGGTACCTGAGCGCTATGAGCTTTTTATCCCGGGAATGCGGGTGAAACCGCGGGGAATGACTAGTGCTACAAAATAATATTAGGTATTTGTAAACTGATAAGATAATTAAAACACGCAGCATGTTCAATTTCATGTACACTTCAATCTAACTGACGCGGACTAATCAGAATTATATATTGTTTTTACCTAGGAATCATCCCTACATTGAATTATTACGCTTAGAAGCGAAGTATCGAACAAAAATCCTCGCGGCTCGTAGGCCACTTGACAACCAATGTGTGCGTGAGTACCATATAATTACACTCGCTGACACGCACACAAGCGCACGAGTAATGTTGCAAGCTAAACGAAATTTTTCGGTAAAATTAACCTTCCGATACTAGTGAATGAAATTGGAAGTAAGTATTCATAAAATTAATTAAATAGTTTAAAATGTTCTGCGTCTTAGATAATTTATTTTATCATAGACACAGGCCTGTTATTTATTTATTACTAGTTTAATGGTTATGTTTCATAGTACTTATGTCGGGTATTTTAACATAGTAAACCAAGACAATGTGCAAAGCTATGAATGATCGTACAATTTGTAGTAGGTATTGTTGGTAATGATAGGTTTCATATATGATAGGTTGTATAGAAAAAGAAGATTAAGAAGTATGTAGGTATTTAATTATCATTATCGTATAAAAGACGATTAGCTATACATTATTATAATATCTAACTGAATCTATACTAATATAATATTAATATTTATAATACAAGAAACCGGAAGAGTTTTTTGTTTGTTTGTTTAAACGGGTCAATCTCTGTAAAAAAAAACTACCTGTAAAACTACTACTGTGTAAAACTACCAGTCTGATTCGAAATTATTTCACTAATATGAAGCTACATTATCCCGAGGCTACTTATCCCAAGAACGCGGGTGAAACCGCGGGGGACAGCTAGTCAGTTATAATAGCTATAAGTAAAAGAAACAACTTATCGGACTCAAAGTAAAAGAAACAACTTATCGGACTCAATTACTTACTCTACTTCCTACTCTAACAAAATCAGTATCAATTACGTAAAACAACACAAATTCGCACACAAACAGCTGGCAACACTTTGTTCGAAATCCGAGTGAAGAATTTTTATTTTTGAATTTTGTTATTTTAGATAAATTACGCAATAAAATTAGTGGTTTATCTATGGAATATTACAACAGAATTCTAATCTTTCTTCCCTGATGAATTATGACACAATTTTACTGCACAAACCGTCATATTTATTATTTTTCTGAGAGCTCCACTCACTAAAACGCCAGTCAGTACACTGACAGCGCGGCGGTCATTTGGAGCCATTATGGCTCCAATTGAATGGATTGTGTTTCACGCGTGTACTTTGTTTCTATGTGTAATAATTCAATGCATCCCTATTACATCCAGACTCAGGACATGCAGATATGGTCATGCACACAAATACCCGAGCAGAATCGAAACCGCGACCTGCGGTGTGATAAGTGGAACCACGCCAACTGGCCCGTAAAATTATGACGGGTAGGCCAGATTTTATACTTTGACATTTCTTTTGTTTTTCCTAAGATGCAATAACTTTACATGCAGTCCTTTGCTATTTATTTAATGTATACGACAGGACTCGTTAGTCATCTCAAAGTGCATCGTTTTTTAGTCCATAAGAAATTTTAACTGAGTGACGGAAACTTTACTTATTATCTTATCTCAAAACAACTCAGACGCATTGAACCGAATGAATCATGGAAATAAGAATACCCAACTAGTTTAACTGATAACATCTAGTACTTTCTGTGAACCCTTGCTTTATAAAACTGAAGAACTCTTTAGTCAAAGCTCTTATCATCATCTCACTTAAAAAATGCATTTGATAGTAGCGTGACTTCGGAATCTACTGTTAATTCTATTTTTCTTACAGGAGATACCTAGTAAATCTTAGGTGGGTCATTGGTCATACAGATATTTTATTGAGTAGCCTGATTGTGATTTTTTATACCACTAAACAAGCATGGGGCCGGGTAAGTCCGGAACTTTATACAAATATAGAAGAGCCGTATAAAAATTTGCCCCTATTTTTTAAGACATCCACCAAATTAGCAAGTACATTTGCCGTACCATAAACAAGTATGACTTTGTCGTGTCAGACAGAGAGGCGCTTCCTACGTACTGTTTTTGTTCGAAATGTCGCAACGACTTGTCAAGTACATACGAGACAATTAGTTTGGACTCCTTCAAGTGTTTTTACAAGGATACGAGACAATTAGTTTGGACTCCTTCAAGTGTTTTTACAAGGACTACCAGCCTAAAGTATGCTTTTTGTTTAAATCTCCCATACGAAAATCCACCAAGATTTTAATTGTTTCTTTTTAAGTTAAGTTTTAGAAATATTTACGATAGAATAGAATTATCGCAACGCCAAAGATTGTTAAGTAACGATGTAGATTTGGCCATTTCGATGGGTTTTTTTTCTACTAAGACAGTACACCCTAGATTTTATGATGCGTCACAAGGGCACTCATATGGTCGAAGATAACGGAAAGTATCTATGTATTTAACCTTTTCTTCAGTACTAATCCTGTGAGAGAATCACCACGCAGAGGGTTTGAGCTACTTTTTATCCTGGGAACACGAGTGAAACCGCCGGGTAAAGCTAGTAATGTCAATAAATGTGACATCTGTATTTTAATTATGACAAACCCATAACAGAATGGAAAACTCGATTACATCGGTAAACAATTATTTAATTTTCACACCTACATAACAATAAATGTATGCAAGCGTAATGATTAACATTATGTGAATATTCATGTACGATATTAAACAATGTCTCTTGAGGACTATTTATTTATTCTGAACTCAAAGTGTGTGACGAAAAAGATGCCCATAAAAAAATATTATTCAAATTCAGTGAACCAGTGTTTTGCTTGCTTTAAGCCCGCAAATTCATCACAGAAATGTAAATGAACCTAAATATAATTAAACATTTCTATAGCGTATACGTTGTGTGCTTTGAATCTTTGAAAAATCCGTGATGGGCTTTTTGGTGTGCCGACTCCTTCGCACAAAAAATCTGTCTGCGCTGCACCTAAGGGCTGGCATTGCAGCAATGCGGCAGCGATAGTAACGCAAGCTATCCAATCCATTGTAGATACGGCGATTTCACTTGATATTTCGCGTCTGTCATGGCAACTGCAAATGAACATCGCACTATGCTTGATCACTGAACTAAGAAGATTAAGGTTCTTGCTAAGAAGTCACATTTGACAAGACTGTGTCTCCTTGTCGCATTACGTTTGTCTTGCTTTAACACATAGATGCACATGAGCTGTCAAAAGTGAACGATTAGTGAAGCATGCCTCAACTGACTTTAACTCCTCTTAATTCCCAAGTGGCCGAGACATGCTACCATTGAGTAACATAGAAGTGAACTCATATCCTCATTACTATTATAATGTATATGCGACTTGCGAGACTGTCATTGATGCCCACGCGGAGGCCCGCAGCGACACACTCACAAGTAGCATGCAGTATGGATGTGCAATTGCGAACGTGCCTAATGTTTGAAGATGACACTAGGAGAGCGGGAATTTAGGGAGAATCTTTATGATCGAACAACATTTGCTCTCTTGATATATTTTATGGAATTATGGAGAATTTAGCCGGGTATGAGAGAATGGTGAGGTTCATTCATATCTACTATGCATAAAACTTTTATTTTATATTTATAATTTATATATATACCATCTCACTCTCTCCTTTAAAATGTCTTGTCATATGGTACTTCTTCCCGAAACTTTAACCACGAAAAGGAAGCTACAATGCGGCCGCCGAGAGAATGCGTTACCGACACTTGTTAATATTGCGATTGGGACTCTCAGATTTCCTTAGGCATAGCATAGTGAAAGTCCCATCATAATCAGATTAGCCTTTTTCGTGATTTGGTCAATTATTAACAGGTGTCAGAAACGCGGCTGCAGTATAGTAGATATTACCATTATTTTACGATGCAAGCAAAAAATTAAAAATTAAAACAGCTACAAATACTAGAAGACTCGATACATAACATCGTTTACAACAACACACTTATTATGTCCACACCTAAAGAAATTACCCTTTAAATTAACACAAAACAATGAACACGAAACATCGCATGATAACCGATAACTTAATATTCATGAGAATTATGTAAGCTGTGGTAAAATGCATGAATAAATACTTTCTTTACATTTTCCCTTAGTATATCCCACCAGGCTGACAAGCAGACAGACTGTCCACTCGGTGGTAAGTGGGCACCGTCATGTATATACCTTAGCAAAACCAGGGGATTGCCAATGGTGCATACTTATTAGTAAAAAGAAGTTACGTATGGGATTTCATCATATAACTTTGACATAGAGGTCAAAAACAACTCCGTCCTACAGATTGTAAACATTAAACCCAGTGACCACATTGTGGTGGTATATGGCAAAAAACCTCGCATCAAATACATTGAGAACATTAAAAGCCCACAAAGACGAATCAACATAAAAAGACTATTTAGATGATATAATTGACTCCTCGCATTTCATTGACACCCACACGTATTACTTTCACTAAAATATGTATTTAATCAATTATCGTACAATATACTCTATCCATTTATACAAACAGATTAACTTAACGTTGAGAAACAACTGTTACCTAAGAGTATGTGAGAAGTTAACAAATAAGTGGCCGTAATTGAAAGTGAGGCGAGTGGGTGCATTCGCTAAATTGATTTTTATAGCTTCAGCTTGAGTGTTCATGTCCGAGAGACGGTGATCTAACACGCTGGGATTTAAATCATCATCATCATTATTATCAAAGGTACATACACGTCGTAACTGCAGAAGTATGAGGGGGATTAAAGAGTTCATCGTGCTGAATGGAGGACTTGAAATACCTTTAAATAATGAAAATATTGTCCATTTAAAATTACTTTTTTCATACAAAATGTGCTTACCAAAACTTAAAAACCTTACTTGTGTGTGTAGTAAGGTTTTATCGATTTCTGACAAAATAGCATGATCTAAAACTAATGCCCTAATTCGCGAAATGGTATAAAGCACGTCGAAAAAAATCCTGGTTTTAAATACATCCGTCACTTTCTAACATCATACCTATAACAAAAAGAGCCGGGACTATCTTAAAAACTGGGTTTTACTAGACTTTGCTTAAAAACCATCTCATGTAGTAAGACAGATGCGGATCGATTCTACAGATAAAAGTAATTTCTGGATATTGGTTTGCATTGATATATTTATAAGCATGATAGCTGTAAAATTATATTATATATTTAATGTAGGTGGCTCATTTAGCAGTTAGCAGAAGACTTCATAAAAATCAAAAATTAACTTATTCCGTTTAGGCCTTGTAAGGCACATATGCAAAACGTTGATGGGAGGATGGATATATGGACTATGCTAAGTGGCTTTTTAGATGTTTTCTACTGTAAGTAGAATTACCCTAGTTTGTTTAAGATATGAAATGTTTTGCGAAAGATCGAGATTGTTACAGCCAAGTTTGTTCAGTTTCAAACAGACTATGTTAATGAGATGCGTAATACCTATTAGTATTACGTAGAATGCCGACATCTTATCTCATACGGGTTACTTCATGGCTCGCTGAAGTTGCCAACACAAAAAAATCATTTGTAATAATTATTCAATTTCATATTTCAAGGACGCAAATTATCAAGCGTGCTATTGTTATATTTAATATTAAAAAATCACACGGAAGCTTAAACATGTTTTTAATTTATGTTTTTCGAAATTTTATTAAAAACTGGGTATCAAATCTGTGGTTTCTGTATACCCAGACTGTTGTAGTAACTACAGTTTAATCATAATTATTATAAATCCTTTTTACAAGCCTTGCGATAACATGACGGAAGATGTCTCTACCTATGAACAACGCGCCTTCGTCGCTCTACTTAACAGATAACGAAACTAGTTTTTCCAAAGAAACATTATAAACAACTACGAGTAAGTGCAAACACACGTTAAGTCATTGCAAATAGAGTTGAATTTACATGTATGTTAAAGTTGAGCCAAGTTCCCCACACTTCTAGTGATCCACAGATTTTTCACTTTGAGGTAAGAAATGTGTATTTTTATTGTGATCTAGATTATTCATGTAGTATGTTTTGTGAGGCATCTTTTTCGTTGTTAATCTTGTTTCCAAACTAATTTAAAAGTCACGTACTTATCAAGCAAATGACATACTCATGTTTCAGTGTTTAATAAATTACAGAACACCTGCATAAAATCATTCATTATTATAGAATTACTCTTTGTATATCATATGAAATCATTTGTAACTGTTACGGCGGATTGTTTCAAAGGATTGGTTAATGTTACATGCTTGTAAATTTGACATAGACATAAGGTTATTTAACGTCCGTTAATTACAATGCGATGTTTCATAACAAAAAATATAGAAAAGAACTGATAAATCGTGAAATAACGCGGAATTTGTTTAAGCGATGGTTAATGCCATTTTTAACAATTACAGTTACTCGTCAAAGTGTGTCAAAATATTCAGACCTACTCAACGATCGATAAAAACGTGACTGACCCGAGTATTCGTTATCAGACTGTTTATTGATAATTTGATTCACCATTCATGATAAAAGTTCAAAAAAAATCCAAGCTACCTACAAGATCTCTGAAAGCTTGTCCACCACACTGCCGTGTACCATGTAACAGAGCACTCATACGCCCAACATAGATGTGATCTAACTTTGTTGATCCACTTATCTATTTCAATTTGAAACAGTCGGCGTGTGACGTCATACTTGTTTCGTTCGTCTTGTTTAGTTAAAATGTTCGGTTTCAATGCTGTTTAATTTGTAAGAATAGAAAAAAATATACAGAAGTTAAAAGTGGAAGACACAATGTATGTATTAGTAAAAAAAATACGTTATTATTTATGATAAACCCTTTCAACGTAATAGTAAAAGTAATTGGGAAGCCCCACAACGATCATCAGTCAATCACATTTCTACAACCTACGTGACTTTCGTAATAACCGAAAACCGGAATGTGTAATGTAATATCTCGAAAAACCGGTTATTACAATACCCATATCACATCCCTAGTGTAGTTTCTACGAATGGTTGACGACACCGAAACCGAATTAAAAGGACAAGGTCAAACGTTCATTCATCTATTAGCTGGAGTGACATTCACGATTGTCACACCGAATTTAATCAATTTTGAAATGATATTCTACCCTTTGAGACTTCAATCTAACAACTTTATTTCGATAAAAATTTATATTTTCTTAGAAAACTACAATAAAGATTAAGAAATTAAAGGATACGGACAAAATTACATTACAGTCAAAAGATTTAAAGGACGTAAAAGTGGTGCCATATAATTTAGCCATATTGGTTGCACAATAACATATATTTTATAAGTAGTAGGTAAAAAAAAATAAGTAGGTATTTTATAAGTAGGAGTTGGCGAATGCCGTGCCTAGATGATATAAAAATCGTAAAATGTGTACTTCAAATATTGTAACAAATTACTGGAAATTCTAACTTCACTACGGTAATCTTAAACTATGTGTTTTAAAGCGGATATTTTTAAGCTGTCCCATACTATATTAAGAAGCGATCGAAAAAGGAGCGAAAACGCGGAAATCGAAAGGAACGGATATAGGAAAGTAGTGTTTTTGCGTCGCTACCTATGTATTCGCAATTGGCAACAACCATTTTCCTTCAAGACTTTACCACACAAATACCTAAGATATATCTAGTTGCTAGAGTTTATCAAGATTAAATTAGCTATTCATATAATGTACAGTTTGTTTACATACAAAGACTAGTCTGTTTTCTTGCTACGGTTCGAGTGATACATTGCGACTACCTAATTAGGAGGTGGCTAGGCAAGCTGGAAATAAATATCAGTTTTTCATTCGTTTCTCATTTAATGATTCCGATTTAGGCAGTGTTCGTTATACTTGTTGAGTTGCTTTGACGGATCAATTCATCATTATCAATTTCAGCTCATGCTTCCTCTGTTCGAGGATGAGTCTCCCCTTACAGGGGGATTAGTACACCACGTAGACTTACTGTGGAATGTGGATTCGCGCACTTCATAAATTGAAAGGTCACGATGTTTCCCTTCACCAAAAGCTATCAACGACACCGGGAACCGAACGTTCACTTCCATATTATTAATTATCTTTATATTTATCAAGTTATGAAATAGACAATATTCATGTAGTAAAGTCGGAGTATAATTTACGATATTTTTTATTATCTTGCTTGACCAGTCCTTGGCTCACAGAGACGTCGTTAAATGTCCTACAGTTTTGTATGGCCGTTGCAATTATATTTCTTACATAGTTACTATATGTATGGATAACTCGTTAACCAATGACATATTATCATTCAAATCCTTCAGAAACTTCGAAACAGGTAGTTTAGACTGGGAAACAACTTGGATTTCACATGAATAATGAAAACAGCAAGGAGTTTGTTTGTTGTTCCAATTCACAATTATTGAAGCTGGAACGAATAGGTTTCATATAGGAAATCTTTCAAACGGTCCTCCCGGTCGTGTCTGGCCACCGTCGATAGACATTACATACATTGGTTTTGCTGTCCTTTAAAAAGCCTAGAAGGCCACTAGCTCTCGAGTGCATCTACCGGAGCAAATCGGTTGGATCTTGGGTTTCATCTTCAAGATGGTAGCCAGCCAATCTGAGGGGAACTATAGAATATCCTAATACCCATAGGTTGCATAGTATTTTTTTAAGGTTGAGTTCCTACATCAGAATCTCCCAGATAGTATGTTTCGCTCAAGATTCTCTTTATAAAAACGCTTTGCTCATAGGGCATAATCTCATTTTTCGAAGGTCATCATTAGAAGCATTAATTACAAGCCACCCTGTATTTCTTTCTAAAGATAAGCACGCTGCACAACTTCCCTTAAATTTTTCTTATCCTTATAAGTAAAAAACTTCTAATATTAATATGTTAATTCAAATAGCTTAACGTTAATACGCAATTATTTGCTCCGGCTAAACATTAATGACATCATGGCCTCAAGTAATCTACGTCTGATCGCTCAGTTGATTGCATGTATTTATTCTCGCTCTTAATTTATAAACTACTATTTATTCCAAGGTGACTTAAGTATGGTTTGATGGGATTTCTTGATTCAATCGCATTGTTTTGACCCTTGAAGGAGTTTGAGGGTTGCCACTTGCGAAAAACATTTTTGAGAACGAAACGCTTATCGTATCGTACCTCGTTCATGTTTGGGCAATACCTTTAATTTGACAACATATCATTTTTTGTTGATATAATTTTTTTATTTAAGTTGTAAAACGTTAAGTAAATATAACGCAGTCATTTAAACCAACAACCGGTATTTAAACCAATGATCCAATATAACCGTTTAATATCGCCAATACTATCGAGGTTAATCCAAGCTTAAGTTTTCTAATACCTGACTGACAACCCTATCGAAACGGCCTTTGCCCTAAGAAGTGCATCCATTGCATTACCTTTTTATATAGGAAATAAGTATTACCATTGGAGGAATGCTGAACCTTCTAAATAGGTGCGTAGATCTATTGCAAATCATAGGAAGTTATTTTAACGCCTTATTGAGAAAGGTCGGCGCAGAATATAAAATAGGTATCAATAATGTATACATGTTTTATACAAAAAACGCAATTTTGTGTCTGAATTTGACTGCAAATGATTTTATAGCAGAAACATTATAAAAAAATAAAATAACTTATTGGTTTTGAATCTTTACTGAAGTCGTTCATTAATATTCACAACGAATACAACTTGTTCTGAACTTTGTGTAACGGCAGTTGTGTTTTAAATTTTTATAATCGTTATATTGACCCTGGGTCACGTCACGCGGGATAACATAAGGACTCTATTAATATCACTTGTAAATCAGTTCTTTAATTTAGAAGTTATTATGGTATAAACGAACTCTGAAACTTAATGTCTTTTTCGGTCCGTCGTGTTAAAATTGGAGCCTTATAAATTCGTCATGCCCATCCGTATGTCTATGTCGTATATCACAACTATTTTACTATGACAGTAGCTAGAAAAATTGCCAATTGTCATACAGTCGAGAAGAGAAATTATGAAAAAAAAAAGTTGGAACTCTTATATAGGAACTGAGGTATAAAGCTTAATGAAATATTTGTTTGTCACGAGAGGACGAACGAACCGAATAGAATATATGAAATTTCTTTGAATATATGATTCGGGGTATGTTTTTCTCGAGAAACGCAAATGAAAACAAACAGAAAGAATGCTTAGCTTTTCATCTTGCAAAATAGAATTGAAGGAAAATGTTGGGCTTACAAATGGACCTTATGGAGAAAATGCCTGATTGATAGATGCATGCACACTTCAAACTGTACGATAGGTATAGAAATATAACTTATATAACTTAGGCTCGTACTAGGAGATTTTCAAAATTGAACCATAATGGCGTAAAATAGGAGATCACATTTAAATAACAATCAAATCCCGTAATTATGTAGTCCGTTAAAAAGTCTGTCAAAAATATAGTGTCGTACGAAAAACCGGTTTTTCTTTCAACTTAATTTCGGAGACATTTTAATATGTCCACATTCTAACAAACGGTAGCAGAGCTATAAAATGAACGCACCAAACTATAATAAAGAGGTATCCAAGCGAAAAAGTTTGAGTTAACTCATAATTAAAGTACGAATTTTATCCGAAGAATGTTCGGTATAACAAAATAAATATCACTAAGTCACGCGAGGAAGTTTTACACGTGAACACAATAACGTTAGGTTATTTTTGGATTATTTTAGCTAAACGAAAGCCTTATCCATAAACACATAACCTTGACCGTAGCAGGAGTGATACTAAATTCCATAATGGGGTTTTTAACTCTGTGGTTAGGGTATTTTTCCTCCGTGCTTCGAAAAGCACATAAAGCCGCTAGCTTATCGTTATAAAATTTAAATATTTTTAGTTCCTTTTTTTATGTCATATGTCTTTTGTTACTTTTGACCTACGACCCTTGACGCCAAAAATCCCGATTTTTCACTAACCTCATGAGTCTTTACTATATTTGATAATTTTGACAGGAAAAGTGAATATAACTAAGCTGCTACTACATAAAAATATTTTTGCTTTCATATTTTCTCACCAAATTCAGACTTTCACTACTGTCCCGATTTGAAACCCAAAATCCCGATTATTTTATCCTTACGTTCCGAAATTTGACACACGGGACCTGCGACTGTACAATTCAACACGATAACATGCTATAAAACTAACATAATTAATAAAATACAATACAATTGCGGGGAGACGAAGCCTTTCATTAGGTACTTTCCCAAACATTCTTTCTATAATGTTTTTAGGTGCAAGCAATACCGACCAAAATTAATGCATGTTTGTTTACGTCAGAAGGTCGACTAGAATGCTGCCCTGAGTGTCCCTTCTCTAAGTAGTAATATTAGTATTCTTTGGTTTAACTATTAGTTACCTTAACTCCACCTTAAGAATTAAGCTGGCTTCGATAAAGACAATATGATTATTACAATTAAAGACATATCATTGACACATAAACAAATTTAGGTAAGGTTCACGGCCTCACTCGCCCCCGATAATGTTCTGCGAGCAAGTAGGCAGTGAATTAAGATATAGAAGGTCGAAATGCCATATAATCGACACATTAACATTTGTGTTTCAATTTATGATGTAACGTTTTTGTGTGTCGGTTAGGTATTTATTAATGAAAAACCGGTTTTTTTTTCGTTTGACGATAACGTTATCGTATTTTGAAATCGAGTTTATTTTTATGTATTCTAATTTTAAATAACAATAATAATGATGTCCTAGGACATTCTTCACAAACGGCTATCTGATCACAAATTAAGCAGAGTTGTTCTATGCAAACCAGATAACTGATAATATACTACATATAAGTACTACAATTCTTTTTGTAAATACCTACATACTTCATATAAACCCACCTAGACTCACGACAAGCAGATATGTTCATACACACAAATGTTTGTACTGGATGGGAATCGACCCCACAACCTGCGGCGTGAACAACGCCAACTGTCCCCTAAAAAACCGAAATTGGTATTTTTTGTATGACTTAAATAATGCAAAAATTGTTAAAAGATGAATAAACGGATTAAAAAAATTAAATAGTGACAAAACTCATTAAATTCTTAGAAAATTATGAATGTCAATGCAGGTTAATAATAATAATATATCTTTAATTCAGCTTAATCTTTAAGTAATGTCGTTTAAATAAATAAATAAAAGTTATAATAGTCCAAAGATCAGTACGATAAGCCGTAACTAAGTTATAATTTCTGCAAATTATTCTTATCTGTGTATGTATTCTCTTGTCATGAGTAAATAAGGTATTTGCATTGTATTTAATGCTTTGTTTTGTCTTTATTATGCAGTGCTAGCATTTGCACGGACGAGAAATATACAGCTTTACTTAATTGAGAAACATATTACGTAATTTGAAGATGTCATAGAATATATCATGTTATTGAAAACACGCACGTAGGTTTTATACTATGTCGACCCACATTTTATGGAAAAACATTGCGTTATAGGCCGCAATCTCGGCAACGTTCACAAACGCCTTTCTCAAGACACAAGACACGCAGCAACAGTAATTATTTCCGTGTTTTCTACGAGAAAATCGACGTGAATCGTTTCATGCATTACGAAAGTATTAACAACTTTAATTTTAATAAAATTTTCGACCTCGCAGTGGTCATAGTCACCTTTACCATAGCATAACACCTCCGCACATTTAAATTTCGAACACCAACACTTGTGCACTTTTTTCGTAAAACCCAAGAAATCACAAACACACACTGGCCAGTTAAGAACGTTTTTGAAATTAAAACTTCTCTCGTTTGTGAGAGAATTTTTTAACGGTTGTTTTAATCGGTTTTAGGGGCAACACTACGCGTGCATCGCACACCGCGCTCCCAGCGAAACTGATTACAGTTTAGTATTAGTAGTGGGAGTCGGTTAAATGGGGAGTCATGTGTTATGCCGAGTTAGTTGACGGATGTGTGCAGTTACTAGTTAGCTTAAACTTTAAGGTTACGTTTTAAATGGAATAAACATAGAATTTGAAGGATGACTTTGTTGTTAGGTTCTATTTTACCAAAAGGTACGGTGTATCTTTAAACACTCAAGCAAAAAGTACAAGTACGCACGCATGTTCTTGATAAGTAATACCAAATAGGTACTAACTATCATATTTGATAACAATTTGATATACTTTTCAAACTTAATTATAATTTAATGGTACTTTGTAGTACCCACCTCCCTGGCTACAACCGTCAAGTTGGAAATCTGTTGCCATTTGAACACTAATTGCTATTTGACACGTCTGCATCGCACTTCTTAATATTTCAGGTAATTTTATATACATTACCATGGAGTCAGACTATTCGGAAGTACCGAAGTGTATTATCAAAAGTAAGTCCCTTAATACAATATCAAGAGCTCTCGTTTCTCAATCTAGGAATCGTGACCGCCCGGAGGTTCCCATCACTTGAGAAAATAAGACTCGTATATGGATACGATACAAGTTCAGGTACCGTACATGAAAATTCCTTACTAAATAATGTCATGGTAAATTGCAACCAACTAAGTAAAGCTATGATATACATATAGGTAGCAGGCTGGCTGCTATTTAAGCAGGGAATCGGTCCGTCTGATGGTAAGTGGTTACCATCGCCTATGTATACTAGCAATACCAGAGTGATTACCAATGTGTTGCCGACTTTTACAAATCCTAGAAGGGCTCTCAAGTGCAGAAGTCGGAACACACCGGTACGTGCTCGGTGACAGATTTTCAACTTGAGGTTGGTAGCCAGGCAGGCGGGTACTACCAAGTACCTAACTCTACCATGTTAATTTATTTATATTTATCTTATCTTATCTTATGGAGGGGCCGAGAAATAGCTCGGACACTTCGACCCATTGGGATCTATTGTGGTCCCCTAGATAACTTACTCATCCCCAGTCTCGTTGAAAACTCTTTTCATGAGTTTTACAACGAGGCTAGGAGATATGAGCCTATAGTCTTCTGGTTTTGGATATCCGATCCCTAGGAGACTCATTCGCTTACCAGCCAGTGCATCGCATGTGCACAGAAGGTGCTCCATGCGTTCCGTATGTTCCCCACACAACCTGCACATGGGTGTCGCGGTTAGACCCATCTTCATGAGCATGTCGTTGGTTCCAAAGTGCCCAGTAAAGGCCCCAAGCAGGTAGCGGATTTGCCCCCTGCTCATATTCCAAATGCTTTCCCGGGCCTTGAAATTAGGGCCTAGGAATTTCTTGGAGTGTTGTAGACCGGCATTAGACAGCCAGTGTGTTCGTTGTCTTTGATCTGCAAACTCCCTAAATGTGGCTTTTACGAGACACGTCGATATGCCTACACATGGTTCTGGACCCACAAAGTCATTTGCTGAGCCCTCTCTTGCCAGTTCATCTGCCACTTCGTTACCATGGATTCCTTTGTGCCCAGGGACCCACATCAGTCTTACCCTGTTATGCTTCCCAAGCCTGTTTAGGGTTTGGACAGCATCCAGAATAAGTCTGGAGTCCACTTTGTAGGATGCCATGGCTTTGATTGCAGCCTGACTGTCACTGAGAATATAGATGGATTTACCTTTGGTACCTCTATCTATATTCTCCTGAGCACAGGTTATTATGGCGTATGTTTCTGCTTGGAATACAGTTGCCATCTTCCCTAAGCTTTTGCTACATTTGTAACCTTTTTCGTATATTCCCGCTCCTGTACCTGATTCCATTTTGGATCCATCAGTGTACCAAACCAGACTTTCCGGTTCTGGTGGATCGAGTCCCTCCGTCCAGTCCTCTATTGTAGGGATTTGGACCTTGAAAGACCTTTCAAACACAAATGTAGTTTGCATTTTGTCGGATATCATGCTTGTTACCCGATCCAGGCCTTCGTTTTCATCGAATTTTGTGTGGTTAGTCTTTGGCTTGGAAGCATCCCATAGTCCAGCAACAGCAAGCCGATGTTAATGCCTTCCTTGCCTCCAATTCAACCATCATATGCAGAGGAGGGATATTGAGGTATCTCTCAATCGCTGCCGTAGGTGTTGTCCTGAAAGCGCCCGTGATTCCAAGACACACTGTTCTTTGTAACCTTGTGAGTGACGCTTTGCACGAGGCAAGCTTTGTTCTTGGCCACCACACTATGCTGCCGTATGTGATAATAGGTATTATCATTGTCCGGTACAGCCATCGTAACACTTTGGGCTTTAGCCCCCAAGTTTTACCGTACGTGGAACGACACATGCCGATGCATGCATGCATTTATATTTAGTAAATTGTCTTATTTTTTTACTATTTGGAGAAATCATGAAACTAAAAGGTTGAGAAACGCTGTCCTAGGGTACATTAGATAATTCAATATTCCGTCCAACTTGCTCCATTACCGAGTTAAACCACTCAAGTATATTAGAAACTTGTTTCTGAACCTACTTATGATATTAGATAGGAAAAGATGATTCTTTTGAAATACTTACTTCCACTTTGAAGATATTGGTTACATTCGTGGCTACATCATCGCTTTGGCGACTTTTCAATCGGACTATTTTCGTGTCTTTAATCTTTTTTTCGCCAATTTCACCAACCTTTTGTATCTTATGGTGCCTTCTCACGGCGCGTTGTAGCCCGAGCCGCGCCGCGCCGCGCCGCGCCCCGCGCCGTGTGAAGGCAACGGCTCGGCGCGACTTGGGCATGCGCGTCCAATGCTCGGCGCGACTCGGCCTGGCGCGTCCAATTTGGTCGCTTCACACGGCGCGTGGTGGGACGAGCCGCGCCGCGCCGCGCCGCGCCTCGCGCCGTGTGAAGGCAATGCTCGGCGCGACTTGGGCTGGCGCGTCCGATCCGCTAAATGTCGGTAACTTCAAAGGCGCGGCGCGGGCAGGGTTGGATTTCGTAGTATAATAAATATAAATATAGTACTTATGTAGTATCGTAATGCCAGGATACTTACTACCTACGAGAAAATACCATAATTTTACCTTCAGGTCGATTAATTCTGTTATTTGTTGAAATAAATTAAAAATATTACTTTAATTATGAAATAAAGTTGTAATAGTTGTAGTAAATCGGCCTATTTACTCCTGATTCTTTCATGCGATGCTGTGAAAGAAAGTAAATTTAATTTGTATTGAATGTATTCCATCTGACGACATGCTATGTCGTGTCAATGCCAAAGACGAAGTTTCGATTGACGGATTGGCTGAGATAAACATCTACTTGCCTAAATTTGGTCAATTTGTACCTACAATAACAATAAAACTAAAATGTCCTTACAAATACATTTTTATTTCAGTTAAATAACAAAATGGACGATAAGCAAAATGCAGTATTATTTTCGACAAGTACCTAAGTATAATTTTATTTTCCATATAAGTACAATAATATTTTGAGGGTCTGAATGCAGCCCTGGGCGCGGGCGCGCGCGTGGGTGGCTCGGTTTTGTGCGGAGTTGTGTGTGCGTTTGAACTTTGAACACGTTCATTTCATCTCGAAGCGTTCGAACGTGAGGTACTCTGCGAGCTTAAATATGGAGTGGTCGAATGACACGATTGCCGAATTTTTACATTATTACGAGAACGAACCATCTTTGTTGAACTCGAAAAATGCGGAGCACAAAAATAAGAATGATCAGCACGATGCCTGGATCAGAATAGTTTAGTTAAGGACAAAAAAAACCCGACTGCGTAAAACAAAAAATAACTGAATAGAGTATAACAGCTTGCAATTTGAAAATATAGTATTATATTCAAGTAATTAATTATAGTAACAGCAAATGTTGTTTTGGTCGGCGACAAGCGACCCAGGAGCGGTAGTACAAAATATATATCCCCCAAAAATGGACTTAATTTCATTAAATACTGTAAATATGTTGAGAAATACCTTATTCAATTTGAAATAAAATTACCGCAAAGTATGGTTACTAGGCACGTGCACAGACTAGAGCTAGGCGCAAGCCGCCATCGCCCCACCCCTTTACTCCCTCGTACTCCCGTTGAGTACTTTAGCTTATTACATGATTTTCAAAAAATTTATTATTTTATTTTTATTATAAAAAAAAAGTATTTTTTAAATATTGTTTTAGCACCAGTATCATTTGTATTATCGACCCTGAGACGCTCGTCGCTGACCAAAACAACGACCTGTATATGTATGGAATGGGCTGTTTACAAGCTTTTATTTGATACCCATATTTTTGTAATAACGACATTTTTGTTTTAATTCCCCTCCTCTGTTTTTATTCGAAGACGCCATATAAAAATAATATAACCTATGTTACTCCCATAGTTAAGACGAATCTAACGACACCTCATGTTTAACTCCATCAAGCCGTTTAGGCTGCAGAGCATGCCAAAGAAAGACATACTTACTACGAAAAATGTTTAACAACGCCATCATCAGTACAAAGCTTTTGTATGAAAAGTATGGGCGGATTGACTGCTCTTAATTGTCGTTTTAAATTTCTCCATGGCTGGACGTGCGACATTGTGCGTTGCGTGTCTCGATATGCGGCAAATTCCAATCCAACGAGTAGAGGTGGGTAGCTATTCTAATAACTAGCCAAAAAACGGCTAGACACAAAATAGCCACGGCTATGTTATCTGTCAACACGATAATTGGCTATTGGCTACTGGGTGGCTATTGGCTACAGGATGGCTACTGGCTACTCGCTAGCTAGAAAGAATGAGGAGTTTTCTTACCTGCCTAACTTTTGATAATTCGAACCAATTTGAACCTTAAGTGCACGTATTGACAAGTATTTTGACCATAGAGGTATCATAAGAAATTCTCCTCATTACGAGAAGTTTACGTCACACACAGCGGGTAGCCGCCTAGCCGCCACAGGTCTCTAGCCGCCACTAGCTGGCCGGCTAGCCAAAGCCAATCTAGCCGAGTAGCCGGTAGCTGTGAGTGCGTGCGTGTAGTCAAATAGCCAAATAGCCAAAATAGCTGACTAACTAGCTGGCTTTTACACCACTTATAGCCGGCTAGCTAAGCTATTGAAATTTCGGCTAGTTACCCATCGCTACCAACGAGCGCCGCGCCGCGCCGCGCCCGTGTGAAGGGGTGACTCGGGCTCGCGCGTGGCGCGTACTTGCTCGTAGAAATCGGCGCGGCGCGGCGCGGCTCGGCCTACGACGCGCCGTGAGAAGCCACCATTATGTTTATGGGAATAATAATCGCGTAAATAACTACAACATTACTCATACTAGTTTCCGCTCGTTGTTTTCTTATTATTAAATTTTTAATAGTCCACCTACACAGAAGCAGACAGACGAAATTGACTAATCGCTAAAAACTACAACAATGTTAGCCTATTTAATCCACTTGTCAAAATGTGTTATATGTATAAGTAGGTAAATGCTCCCAAAATACTTAGATTATAAATTATTATGAAATAGGCATAAAATGCATATTGGAAAATATGTCTATCAGAACTAATTTTAATTTGATTCCAATTGTTTTTATAATGAATAGACACATTAAGTTGTTTACAAACTAAACTAATTTCGTTTCACTATATCTCTTTCATACTATTATAAACCCTATGATCTATTGAATAAGAGTAGTTTTTCTACCGTGAATTAGGTGGCCGATAACCAGTGCACTGGTGGACGAAAACTGAGTGAAAAGGCCGATAGCCGTTATATTTGCTATTTTCACGAATATATACATTTTTTTAATTATGTATCGCTGATACGTCTATGAACGTTAGGTTTTATAAAACTAGACTATATTAGGATGAAATGTTTTTTTTTTTGAAAAGTCTTGGGGTACAGCATCGTGATAGAAATCAACTCTGAAGTCAACAAGTCGCTTAACTGGTTGATAGCCGGTATGTTTACCCTACAGGATGTTTTTTTTTTTCAGGAGATTATGGTATTAGTCATAATCATAATTTGGAAAACTTAGTACATTACCTACTGTTTCAATCCAGCCAAATTGCAATGGCACAAAGTATCAAAAACTCTCGGATGACTTTCCCAATCCCAACCCACATTAGGTAAATATGACAAGGTGAAGAGCACAGAATGTTAAATGCAGGCGCGTCGGGTCAAAGCGGGGCTTAAAGGGCCCTCGACTCGACGTATTACAAGTGTTGCTCTTTTCTCAAAGGGCCCTCCTGAATATCTAGGTGCAAGATGGCAGATCTTGAAGATATATATTAATACGAAGTAATATTAAACAATGTCCAAACAAATATTAGTAATGCGAAAGTATCTCTACCTTTTCCCGACTAAACCGCTGAACAGACCGCGAAGAAATTTGGTAAGCAAATAGCCTTTGTATGGAGAAGGACATAGGCTTCTTTTTGTCCGTGGGAGACAGCTAGTTAATAATATTGAAAGAACCGATCAATTGCGAGTAAGACTCGCTTCCTTATTGCTGCTATTGCAGTTTGTAATCGCATTTTTTATGCAACTACAAATTATCGATTTTCGTGATTTTCAGTTTTTTTCTCTATATTATTGCAAATTTCATGATCCTAGGTCAACGGTACATATCCTATAAGTTTTGATGAGTAAGTCAGTGAGTAAGTATCAAAATATGTGACGTGAAGGGTCGTGACATAAATCTCTACCCGAACGTATACTCAGTATTTGGTAATAAGAGGAAAGGATGGCTGCAAGATATTTGAAAAATAGGTTTTTACACACCTACAGCTTGGACCGATTATACCTATTTCAATTAGACGAAATCGCTATTTCGTAATCCCCGGTTTTCTCCTCCAAAACTGGATCCATTTAAAATGTTTTCAAGAATCATAAAAAGAAGGGCAATGTCTGTCGGCTGGACGTCTGATAAGAGCGTTAAAAATGGTAAGTTTTTGTGATTTTAGAAGGCTCCTAATTCTTATAATGATTAATTTATGGGGAAAAACACAACCGAGGGACATACAGTGTTACCTACAGATTGCATGGTAAAATAATCATTGCTCTAGTGTCATTATGCAGAGAGGAAACTGAGGATTACGTTTGAATGGAACAAACGCCACCAGCATTTCCTCTTAATTTCAATTTGATACTTCAACCCGGTCCTGAAAATAAGGGTCTTGAGTGGCTTGACATACGGATAGGCGGGCGGACAACAAAGTGATCCTATAAATAAGGAATCCATTTGAGGTACAGGTACCTAAAAAACGCACGAAAGTAAACAAACTATTTCACTTTATTATTTTACCAAGTAACAAATTGTCTTAGCAGGATAATATCTCGGAAATAGTAAGCAAACCAGTTACAGACTTTTCGATTCGATGGTATCACTGGAATTTCATCAAGGCTTCCGGTTGCAGAGTTATGCGGCAGAAACAGCAACACAATCTTAAACCTTGGGATCTTGGTAGTTGGACGAATTCCATGACATTTCCAAATTGTACTTAAGTTCTGGGCATTCCGTTTCTGCGTCTGATATGCTCTGGGAAAACAAATATACCTATTTTCAAATTCCTTCTTATGAGCAGTGTGAAGGCGGAGGCCGGACAGAAGAAGCGCACTTATGGCGTGCTATCGCCACACTACATAGTCCTGTATTGTGCGGATTGCCACACCCGTTCCGTCTGTCCTACGCTCAAGACCTCAAGACATTTGATGACTTAGGAAAACGTAAAATCCAGAAATTATTTTCTATTGTAAATCAAAAATCTAACCTCTAGAAAATTAAGGATGACAGGCAGTAAATAAATGATGCTTAAATCCCAAAAAAGCTAATAAAAGACGTCCGTACGGCACCAATGGCGATGTTTCCTCGTAATATATTCCAATACGCTCTGTTTATGAGGTGGAATGCGCATATTATGCGAGTTATGCGCATTTAATAACACTAATTCAGTTCACTGCCTCACTCGCACTCGCATTTTCTTGAGTCAGTTACCCTTACTGAAGAGGACCGGTATGTCTGACAAGAGTGTTTTATTCGTAGATCTTAAACAATAGAAAAAAAATAGCCATTTCAGTAAAACAATATCATACAATACCTTATAGTATAAATATCAGATTAGTTCCTCTAGTTATTTTGTAGTGCTTGACTTATGTATACTCAAAGTGCTTGAAACTCACTTATAATTTTTTTGATAAAAGTTCATTTTCAATTTCGAGCTTCTTATGTGTATTCAAAACCTCTCAAGGTGTGTAACAGACTGAGTTTGTTACGTATATGATTAATAATAATTTATTGGAGAAAATATTGAATAAAGAAACAAACGCTAGCCGCCCCAGCGGCTCAACGATGTAAACAACTTGTGCGCAGAATATTTATTTTTGTATGCCGCCGATTTTGTAGCACCCAACAACACTTTCCTGCTGTAAATCTTGAAAGGAACAATCGGGCTATCTCGTATCTTTGGTGGTAATCGAAACGAACACCTTCTGATTTCATCCATGTGTGGGCCCTGGGACCCAATTCTCAGCCACTCGAATTCATCACTCGTTCGAAATAAAGTTCGACCTCATACTTTTTTCGAATGTAAATCAAGTTAGGCTATTCTGACAATTTCGAAGACGCCATTTTCTCTCATTTTTCGAGGGCTAGCGCTCGAACTGCTTCGACTGGTCGGGACCGTTCGAAACGTATTTCGAATGCGAACTGTTTGACGTTTAATACAGTTAGGTTGTCATTTGGAAACGTAATGACAGATAAGCCTAAGGATTTTCGTTACGCACAGCCAAAGTTTTTTCATATTCATTAATAATTATTATATAAAATTGATTAACTTATGAATTCCGGATATATTAAGATATAAAAAGTGTAAAACGTTGTTTCAAATATTTTAGAGTCATTAAAATCTTTTTAAATTATTATTTAAGTTATTACATTATCGCGTACGTTAACAAAACGCAATTATCAAGTGAAACGAAACGCATCGTGCAATTTGTATCTATCATAATGGCAACATTTATTCCTTACACTCGAACTTAGTCGATTAGTGTCGAGAATACAGGAATCGAAAAATAGACTCCGCCTCTCGAAATCTTACGGTCGCACTCGTAATGCAAGTTCGATTCGAAGGCTAGTTCGAGGGAAGTGAGAATTGGGTCCCTGATCCCTGATTAGATGAAATTCATTAATGGTGTTCGTTACGACTACCACCAATGATACGCGGTAGAGCCCCAGGTTGTGGTGTGTAGCTAAAATAAATCATGGTTCACATTCAACAAAACAAAACATGGCCCAATCTTAAAGATCAGTAGAAATGTTCAAAAATTTTCACTTACCCGATCAGAGATTGCCTCTTCCATTTTCCCGCGCTTCAATCCTGGCGCGCGAACTACATTCGCCGGTGGCGCCACCACAGTGGTGGCGGGAGGCAGCGCTATCCCGCCAGCACCCGCCACAACCGGTATGAAGCCGGCCTCCATCGCATCAAGTGTCACACATTCCCGCTACTCGACAAGAGATGGCGCTGTTCTTGATTAATATTAAGGGTCGCCTCGGACAAATCAATTCACCATTGCGAATTTGCAACTACACTTATAAAATAACTATTTCTTCACAGCAGATCAATTCACAGATATTTCAATTGGACGATTGTAGTCACTAGCCATTAAAAAAGGAACTATTTTGAGCACTACTATTTTATGCGTAACTTAATTTTGAGCATTATTGAACGGAATGTTTCGCGCGAATCTCACTTCATTTTTGAATACAGAACACTTTTTCTTTTAAAATCACGAATAATACACGTTTACGAGGCGGCGGTCGACAATTATCTGCATATCTGACAGCTTGGCTATATCCATCTCTGTCTTCATTATATCTGAAAAAAGAGACAGCACTTGTTCAGATAATTGACAAAACAACATCGTAACGTGAATGGAGACAGGTTTTGGTTCAATAAACATTTATAAATATTATAATTTCTTAACGAATATCAAGGATTTTGTATTTTAAATGACGCGTAGTTGAATAGAATTGAATTTTAATTGATCCCTTTTCTTGGACAAGGGCGTGACGTCAGACGGTAACCGGTCATGACAACCATCAAACCACTGTCGAAGGTATTCGATTGACACGTATAGTGATCCTGAAGTGATTCAAGTGTATATAGTATTTGCGTCAAACAAACAGGAGTATATTGATAATTGTATTCTTTAGTAGAAACAACTTTGTCTGGGTTGACATTGAACAATCAGTCAGTCAATCCTATACAAAACTTGTTCATCTATTAACGAAGTCAATAGGCTTGCTGGATGACTAAAAAAAATATATTTAGTCCGTATTTTACATTATCAAAAAACTTTTTAACAAAATAATTAAACCGCCTTCAAAGTACAGCAAAAGGTATGAAATAATTCTTATCTGTCACTGTTTTGAAGTCAGCGAAAGAGCATGACGTGTTTTATAGTACATATTTCGCTGACTTCAAAACAGTGTCAGTTATTAAAGTACACTAAAAAGTATTTTAGTACTTTGAAGGCGGTTTTTTTTTGTTAACAAGTTTTTTATTTTTATTTTGAGTTTCGCATATGCATTATCAATAGTTCTCAAGATTTTTCACTGCACGAGGATGTGCATATCATTGTTTTTTTTTTATAATTGAATAAAATGCTTCAGTCGCGATGTTTCTGCTGTTTTCCGTTGAGGAATTCCATCATATCTTCAATTCTGTGGTCAGATCACAATAAAATGTATACCACCTCGGAATCTACCTTGACATATTACAGTTTAAACGATCTAAATTGCATACGCCGTTTCGGAATAATCGGTGAACATAAAATAAAAAAAAAATTCTGATCAGAATCAAATAGACAAGAACGAAAGACGTACCGAATTGTGATACTGAGTAGGAGAGAGGTGGTAGAAGAGAGGATATTGAAACTTTTTTTATGCCTGCGCACTACAACTGAGCAAAGTTTCGTGGCAATTGGATGAATGGTATTGGAGCGCCTACGTTACAATCAGATAAACAGAATATCATTTTCATTCTAGCTAATGCTTGGCTTGCCACTTTGAAGCCGTTTCTAATACCATCCTATTCTTGCAAGACTTGTTAAACCTGGGTATTAAGATTTTGTTATATAACGTTGCTTGGTTTAAATCATCTCATGTAAAAAGGGGGATGGAGTTCACAAACATTAACAATACCGGAAATAATATCGTCTACATAAGTATTCTAAATCCGTAATTAATCAATTCTAATCTACATTCTGCTAGAGATAAATTGGCGCAATATTGTAATTATGCAAACAAAAATGTGTTCCGAACTGATATTTACGTAACATCAATTAGATATAATGGAAAGTCAAGGTTATGCCGAAAAAGACAACTTGATGAAACCCTTCTGTAATGTCAATAGAGTTGGTTCAGTCAGAGGCAGCTTTATGATCTAGTTACTAGATTATTTTTGTTATACCAAACTAACTGCAGATTATCGGCTCTAGAGAATAATTTCAGACTTTATTTTAGCTAAATACTCAAAAACCCTGATTTTCAGACTATCCTGAAGTAACCAATTGATTTAAAATTCGTCGCGGCAACTTCAAACCATAAAGAAAATCGTCTCTAAAATAGTTTTAAAGTTACTTTTTAAGATTTATTACTGACCAAACAACATATTGTTAGCAATCGCGATATTCGCTCTTTACCATTGAGGAAATTCATCTTATCTTCAAAGTCCAATTTCAATTTATATTGGTCCCATATAAAGTCAAGGAAGCCTTGAACATTAAAGAAACCGCTCCAAAATAAACAAAACAGCATAACATTCGAAATAACGACAACCGATAGTCCATGGTTGTATACGTTTAGCGCATCAGTGTGACAAAAGGTGTTTATTAACAACTTTCTTTTACCATTTTCTTTTTGAACACTCCGAGACATGTCAACGATCGTTTATGTAATCTTTTAGAATTCTTGTGCAAGATAATTGAAGAATAATTATGAGAAATTGGTCGCAAATGCAAATGAAAACTGATTGTTGCCAAAACCAGCTTTACAGCTTTGTAGAAAGACAAGCAACAAAAAATGTGAATTCTAGAACATTTTGGAGGAATAAGGAATAAATGATGATTTAAAACTGAGAGGGAACGAGAGGGAGACTTGTAATAGTGTGTTCAGAAATCTCCAAGGGAAACAGAGTTGAGTTTAAGCCTGAACTGATTTTATTTGATCTTAACTGATCTATCAAATGTTGGAACACAACATGTTGGTGTGTTTGACAACTAAGCATAATGAAGAAGCCTCATTGTCCAAATAACTAAGCGAACAAAGAGGAATCCAACCTTAATTTATGCAAAATAAGTCTTAGTTTCGCATTCAAGTCGACAACCTTAGAATGTTAAAATGACCATATGAGATGTGATTTAGAATGTCAGCTCGGTAGAAAAACGACATTGCGTGCGTGTCTAACTCGCGCGGTTGCATAAGTGCGCGTAGGCACAATATTTGCATACAAAGTGGCTCGACTCCGGCGCAAGTATTGTACGTAACAGTAAGCGTGTACTGGCGAAATTCCAAATAGTCTATTGGTAGCAGAAGTTTGGAAGCATTTTAGCTTCTGTTGGTGAACCTGGAAAAATGTATGATGTACTAGATTTCTGACAATTTTGAAAATCCCTTCCTTAGAGGATGCCTACATTATCTATAATAATTGGAGATTGTATAAATGATCTTCTTACGCGGCGGGCGTTAGCCCCGCAGCAATAAGGTCTTTAGGTTGTCAGAGTCAGGAACTTAGGAATTACTGATGTAGGTCGATGATCCACAGATTTAGAGGCCACTTGTTAATTAATGAATATGAAACCGAGCATGCCGACTTTTTGGCAGGAACTTGCAGAGTGACGTTGCGTTTTCGTTTTTATCTTCAAAAATTCGTGTATTTTGAGTTTTATTGCATACTAGCTGACACGCGCGGTTTCACCCGCGTTCCCGGGATAAAAAGTAGCCTATGTCCTTCTCCATACCATAGGCTATATGCATGCCAAAGTTCATCGCGATCGGTTCAGCGGTTTAAGCGGGAAAGCGTAACAGACAGACAGAGTTACTTTCGCATTTATAATATTAGTTAGGATTATCGGTGGTATTTTATCCAATCAAGATCAATCAATGTGCACCAGTGAAATGAAATGAAAGGAATTTTGTGTATCGTGACTATTCGTGACTTTTCAAGTTGTCTCAAAAAGTCCGTGAAGAGTTTTAGTACAATGATCACCATTGTAATAAAACATGACTTTTATGGACGGTGACTGACTGAGGACTTGCTGAGGACTAATGTGAAAGTGATTTATTGTGACTGGAAACTATAATATAACTCGACACTGGCAGAAATAAGTCCTAATTTGGATTTGGTTGCCAAACTTAAAACTAAGAAGAAGAAACCGAGCATGCCATTGGTTTACTACCTACGATTAAATTAAACATTCCCACAGACTCGGCTACCCTTGAAGAGATTTTACACTTGATAATGGCTCATTTTAGCATTTTTATGTGTCCAAAGACACAACTAGCTAGTTGCCACTGGCGTGGCTAAGTTCGAGTCGCAAAATAAAGTAGGTGGAATTCTCCAACTGCTTGCATCATCTAGCCAACTCTAAATCTATGTGCTGCATTGTTGGGTCATCGCACCCATCATAAATTGTCAACCGTATTAGAGACAATGATAAATAATTTGTTCAAATCGAATGATAACTCAAACAATGGTAATATAAGACTCGATTATATGAATGAATCGATTATACGCGTTCAGTGACGCGTATCGAGTGAAACGATCCGATAGTATCGAAGCATTCGCGTTTACAACGACGCATTGGGTGCTGTATGGAAACAGGAAACAGGCAGTTTGTATTCATCGGATGTTGGTATGGAGTTGGGGGCAACAATTTAAATGTTTTTTCTTTTCTTTTGTATGTTGTGATTTTCATTTATTACTAGTTTTCGCCCTTCGGTTTTTAAAGCTTCCCGAAGGATTTAATGTTTACCTGGATGAAAAGTATCCTATATGTTATTCCAGGCTATGATCTACTTACGTGTCTAATTTGATCACGATTGGTTGTACCGTTGATGTGTCAATCAAGAGGTAACAAACAAAATCACTCTCACATATTAGTTGACTAAACTAAAGAGTATATGCTTTGTTTTTAAACCCTGCCCTTCTTAAATAATTTATTTATTATATAACTATTGATTTTCGAGTACTGTTGTTTCAAAACTCTTAAATTTTACTGTTATTTCAATGACACTTCTTCAAAAATTAATTAGGTAGCCAATTAAATAACACACATTCACAGTAAATAAATTTAATCGCTTGAAACAGCCTTGTACGGTCCCGATTCTTACAATGCCGCAATTGACACCGCAAAAAAAAAAAACGTCAAAATGATATCCATTGATAGGTAAAAAAAATATCGGTTTAGAGCCCCCAGCTTACAGCAAGGTTACTCATTATCAAGCAAGATCCGAGCCCACATACCCACCCAGCCCAACTGTAGGTGAAGGACGCTATTACATATTCAAATTACTGACATACAACATGTATGACAAAACCATACATTTACAAACTTTGCATCTGTTTAAAATGTTTGTATGTTTGTACAGTCAGCAACATACGTAAATGAATAGAATCAACTTCATAAA
Organism: Polyploca ridens; assembly: GCA_951394255.1. Lineage (NCBI taxonomy): Eukaryota > Metazoa > Arthropoda > Insecta > Lepidoptera > Drepanidae > Polyploca > Polyploca ridens. The sequence continues at coordinate 19,169,909 of OX596243.1, forward strand.
ACACCTTTACACTAAAACTACCCATGATGAAGAGTATGTAGGATTTGTGGTCTTGCGTTTCGCCCCTTACAATGCATGAGCGAGTATGCTCTCCAATAAACCTATTCACTTAGAGCTTAAATGTCCCTAGATTTACAAAATACCTATTTACTTTATCTTTTACGAGCTTTTATTTATCTTGCAGTGTATGTGACTATGATTATTTGGCATGCAGCTGGCCTATGGTATGGATAACATAAGATACTTTTTATCCCGGGAACGCGGGTGAAACCGCGGTGGACAGCTAGTATATAATATTAGTAATTATGGATGTAAATATGTATTGAGATCTATTTATGTTGCTGATTGTACACTTTGCAATATACATACTATTTAAATGTGCGTTACGAAAATCGTTAGTTACTTTAATTCATGTTAATTATATGACTTAATTGATTCTGAACTTTATGTGGCCATGGCGAGGATGTACTCATTACTTGATCATTGCCTATCTCTTCCAGAATAAAGGGGAGAAGTAAAGATTTTGATACAACATAAAGATATGCACTTTTTTTAGTTTCTCATAGAAATGTACTGAATATCTCGAAATTCCTTCTACACGTTGCTTTGAAACAAGTATTTTTAATCCTTTTTACGATACACTAGCTTTCCGGGTCGCGTTTCTCCCGCTATATATTTTACCCTCTTAAGGGGTTGCATTTAGAAAAACCCTTCCATGGTCGATGGCTGGGAAGTTGTGTGCAAAATTTCTAGTTTCTAGACCGCAAGTTTTGAGCTGTATGTGCATCTGTCGATGAGTCAGTTTCTCCTTTTATTTATTTCGATTTACATTATCCATTTTTCGTTCTTATATTAATTTAGATAGCTACAAGTTATAACCTAACCTAACAATATTGAATTTCTAAAACCATTTAAACTTCAATATAACAATTTAAACAATACCCATCAAAGTACGCGTTTTAGAACTAAGCCTTAGTACCGTGACATAGAAACTCCCTTTTCATGCCAAATATTACAATAATAACAAACAAAAGACAAACTAAACAATGTGGTTACTCACATGTACCGATTTGTGCGTATCGAGAATCGTTATTTGTGTGAAGTTTCCACCTATATGTAAAGATATTATGTATGTTCAAAAGATATATAAGCACAATTCCTTATTCTGTGATTTATTATTTAAAACGTTTATAATATGTGCAGAGTGTAGATTCGATTCCAAGAAAAACGTCCGTATCAGAGGGACTACACAAAAAACTTACGTCTCGTCAGTTCTATCGCTTTCCGACCGCTCTTGCCTAAAGTTGTATAAAATAAAAAAATAACCACAACGTAAGCGAATATTTATAGGTACGATGACAAAACTTGGATTTAGCTCTAGCACTTCAACCAACACGTCTCAAAAAATTAATCTGAGTTTGTTTTGAAAAGATTAATCGCCGAGTTTATTGCTGGCTTCTGAGCATAAGCCTATCCGATATTAATTTGAGTTTTACAAATTCAATAAGTACCTACCTCTCTGTACCTTTGAAGGCTTATTTGAAGAAACGATATTTCATTTCATTTACCAAGCGCAAACCTAGACATGCCATCAATAGCATCCAATCCTCCGTCACCAACGCGAGTGACATTAGAATCGGCGGGAACTGTCAACGGCTGCATGCTCCAATTAGCGCGCAGATGTCATTGGAACTGAGCGAGTTTTGTATTTAGAACTTTGAATGCTTATTTCAAGTTCACGATGCTTTTTGTGGAAAAAGGCTGGTTATGGTTAGACTTAGCAAACCTCGCATATCGAAATGTCTTTGGATAAATCTTTATTGACTATAAAAAATAAATGAGACCAAGAATCATGGGAGTCAAACTCCATGTCCCTATAGGGATTGTAATCTGGCACTTTCATTCCTGCAATCCACTGGTAATAGAATTGCAGAGGTTGTAAATTCGTTTATTTTATTTCAGATGGCTTACAAGAACGCAGGCGGTACCACCTAAGGGTAAGTGCCTACCAGCGTTGCCAGATTTTTTTTCGGGCAAAGCGGGATTTCGTAACTTCTTGAGTAAAAAAAGCGGGATTCTATGGCCGAAAGCGGGACATACCAAAAAAAAACGGCCAAGTGCGAGTCGGACTCGCGCACCGAGAGTTCCTTAGAAACTTGTAGGTATGTAAATAGTTCATTTATCACGGGAATCGAGACACGAAGTAAGTAAGAAAAAAAAATTGTGATGCCACTACAAAACGATTTTTGGATTTCTTCCTTTACTTGTGCTACATGGAATTGCTTCTTTTATGTTTCTAGGTCATTGGGAAGTACTCTATAGGTTTTGATTTCCTTGCGAGCGTCAAAATATACGGCATACCTATACGGCCGTATCTTTTGATTGCGTGCTATTTCTGTGCAGTGGTGTCTTTATAATTTCCCACTTCTACGTCCAACGATGATTTCACCGTCGAATAATCCTCAAAAAGCGGGACTGAGCCTGTCCCGCGCGGGACATTTAATTTTGGGCTAAAAATCGGGACGTCCCGCCAAAATCGGGACGTCTGGCAACGCTGGTGCCTACTGTCCCCTATAGACACTAGCATTACCAGGGGGGTTATTGACCTCCTCTATGTAGGTAAATATTTGACTCGCAGTTCTTGGAGTTTTTTTAAATAGTTTCTCTACTAATTATAGGTACCTACTCTATCAGTTCGCTTCTCGATCAGTAGGTACCTACAATGACAAATATTGATTCCATCTATTTCTTAATGTAGTAGGTATTATAAAATATGTGCCAGCATCAAAATGACCTAAGTTAGTGTCTAGTACCAAAGTAGATCAATGTTGTCTAGGTTACCAGACCAATATGCGCGATGCGAAAATTAAAAATATTAGCCTCCGTAAAGATCCGATATAAAAAACGATTAAAACTGTACAATATATTAATGTTGAATCGATTACATCGAAAGATAGACTCGAATCGATTGTTCACGGGCAATTTGCTACAGTTTTATTGTTTGGGTCGTGCTCTAGTTAGTTGCGATTGGTCGATAGTTGGTCGATCCTTTGGGATGATAACTGTTTTTTTAATTATAGAGCTAATTGAAGACATAATGTTTCTTTCTGTCTTTCAGGATTACTAAAACCGATGACGTTGCGGGACTTGCGGGCGACGATGATGAGCGACGATATATTCGCAGAGGGTTGTGAGTGTCCCTTCTTCACGTAGTATTCTTTGACCATGGTATCCTGATATCTTCTTCCTTTGTATTCCATTGAAGGATACGAAAACACGAGAATCCAACGCCTTGTCACGAGTGTGACAAAAGATTTGAATAAAAGAGGTAGCATCGTTACAGCATTATCATCACAGAACAGATAAATAAGGTTAGAATGGTAATGTGGGCGGGGCAAGCGCGCCACAGTTATGATTCGATAATCATAACTCGACCGATTCGCGGTCAGTGCGCGTCGGATTACATTGGAGAACAGAGCTCTGCTTATAATGCCGTGTTGTGCTATAATAACGTGTAAGACAAAAAAGTCAGACCTCAAGTATAGAGCGAGGAGGTATATCTTTCCATCGGTAAGTCGAAAATAACATTTAATTACAATATTATTAGTAAAAAACATAAAAACATATTGAACACTATGAAATACCAAACATTAACAAAATTATTACAACAAGTTATGAAAAACATACATTGACCGATGTGTACTCGCTCAATCAGCGCAATGACCAAATCCGCTTTCAATGTACTGCATACATTGCGTCTTCTACACTTCGTCCTTTGCCCTGATTGGCAGTGATGTAAGGCGCAGCATGTTTATCGATAGTGACGTGACCATGTGGTTTGGTTAAATAAAATCATCGATAGAATTCTAGACTATATATAATATAATTACGTTTGACAAAGATAATTTTGGAATTATTTTATATTTAATTAACGATAGTACATTTTTAGTTAGACGTATTTTGAAATTACATATTATATTAATCATTGAATGAATGTGACCGAATGATATAAATGGACATATAAGACCCCTCCTCATCTACGAGTATTTACTATGATGTATTTAGTATTATAATCTAAGTAAAATGTAATTTGACTAATGCAATAAATTATAAATTGTAGGTTTCCTAAAGAACCTAACGCCAGGGAACAATGGATTGGCGTGACAGGTAGAGGTAACTGGAAGAGCCGATAACCGATGTGGAAGAAAGGTTCTCGAGTGGCGACCACGTACTGGAAAGTGCCGAGCGGGACGACCTCCCACCAGGTGGACCGACGACCTGGGGTCCAATTCTCACTTCCCTCGAACTAGCCTTCGAATCGAACTTGCATTACGAGTTCTATTTCGACCGTAAAATTTCGAGTAGCGGAGTCTATTTTTCGATTCCTGTATTCTCGGCACTAATCGAACTAACCTTCGAAATAAGTTCGAGTGTAAGGAGTAAATGTTGCCATTATGATGGATACAAATTGCACGATGCGTTTCGTTTCACTTGATAATTGCGTTTTGTTAACGTACGTGATAATTTTATATCTTAAATTAAAATTTAAAAGATTTTAATGAATATTTTAATAAAATATTTAAAACAACGTTTTACTCTTATTATATCCTAATATATCCGGAATTCATAAGTTAATCAATTTTATATAATAATTATAAATGAATATGACAAAATATTTTCTGTGAGTAACGGAAATCCTTAGGCTTATCTGTCATTACGTTTCCAAATGACAACCTAACTGTTTGACGTTTGATAGTTCGCATTCGAAATACGTTTCGAACGGTCCCGACCAGTCGAAGTAGTTCGAGCGCTAGCCCTCGAAAAATAAGAGAAAATGGCGGCTTCGAAATTCTCAGAATAGCCTAACTTGATTTTCACTCGAAAAAAGTACGAATTCGAACTTTATTTGGAACAAGTGATTAATTCGAGTGAATGAGAATTGGCTCCCTGGTCAGATCTACTATCCGATTCAGTTCTACACATTGTGGTACACTTTACGAAAAAACGATCACACCTCTACAGATGATGCACAATCAAGAATTGAAAGTATAGGATCAAATCTATATTTGAAATTTAGCATAGGTAATTAAAATGTTTGTCTAGATGATAAGACTTACCATATACATTGAGCTATAGTGATAATAGCTCAATAACCATATATGGTTTTCCGGGGTGTGATGTTGTTGGAATATATTGTATTCAGGGTCTGATGATGGAGTTGGAGTGTGGGTAAGCACTGAAACTCCATAGTGGAACGACGTATCCTTATCCTAACCATATTTGGGCTTATTGAAATTAAAATATTAAACTTAGTTACAAAAAAATCTTACGAGCCCTTACAAAGCTGCGCTTTTAGCTAGTATATAGTAAAAAAATAAAATAAAATAATTTCTTAATATTAATTTCATGTTACATTTTTCCCCACGCATTCATCAGATAATTTATCGATAAAAATATCGACTTTATCAAGCAAATCAAATCTGTCAAATTTAGCTTCATAATTTTAACAGCTCACGCCTATGAAGTATCGTATTTTTTCGGTAATTACTTACTACCGATAATGTCGTTCTTCATTGACGGGTCCCACCCACTTAGTGAAGTGCCACGCACAACGAACAACCAGACTATCAATAATCAGTTTAGAAATAAAACAAATCGAACATTAGAAGTTAAGATTTAGTTAACTATATAATTTGTTGTAAACATTTTCGTTATTTGCGCACTATAATATAATATATTATATATCTATCACGCAGTTATCCGTAAAAAAACCACTACATACCCTAATAGTTTTATTAGTTTTTAATTGTCACAAATTGATTATTGCCGGTCCAAAAAATCATTATGCTGAATAATAATATAATTAATTCAATAGAAAAAGATATGTTAGTTTTGTGTAATCCGTACAGCATAACCATGCAACTATCGATTCCATGTTCTATGAGAATAATAACTGATAATCGAACCGATTCATTAACGATTATACACTACCCATCCCTACTGTAAGTTGTCAACATTTTTGACAGGTGTATGCATTTTTGCGTGTGTGAGTGTCTATGCCCACGGTAGCTTAGTGCTAGTGGGCGAACGAATATCTGCCCTGAGATTTATGTGTGCGTGATTTGGATGTGTGCGAAATATTTGTAAAAATATGATTGCGTATGTGTAGAAATTAAAATAGTGGGGGTCAAGCGGCGACACTGGTCCTAGTACAAAATTGGAGCGAGGGCCTTTCCAACCTTATTTATCTATTCCGTGATTATCATTGTAAAGAACTGTTGTTTTCTTAGATACATATAATTACAAAAGTAAATTAGTTGTTACAAAATTTCCCTGGGGGTGTAATAAACGTGTTTGGCAAATAAAGACAACGACCGGGTTCGTGTCAAACTATAATTAGAGTTTCGTTTTGTTACTTTAATTTAGAAGAGCCATATCTCCCTTGTACCATGTTTACCTGGGGATCACAGCGGGTACTTTGGTGTAGACCTGGCCACACACACGTGAGATCTACAAGCGAGATAATCAAGTGAGTCAGATTTAACAAGGGACATACTCGCAGGGGTGAAAGTACAGTACTCATCAATATGACCAACCTTAGGATCGGCTCTGTGCTATCGGACCAACAGAGGATAATTTCGGTCTGTAAAATGATTTACCGATAGTTCATGTCATTTCCCCACCTCTGATTGATTGACTCATTCTTTGGAAAAACAATGGTAAAAAACCTATAAGACCCAGAATTAAAAATTACCCAGCAAGTAAAGCATGTATCAGTAATTTGGTTTCCCTAGTACAAGCTCTGGTTCGTTCATCACATGGCCATGTCTGAAGAACTTCCCAGGATATTATTATCATATTTCCAGATGCATTCCCATATTCTTCATTTCTGGGTCACTACTTTTTATTTTACCTCCGAACAGTGAACAAATTATGGCATTGGACATGTGACGGGACCATATAACTAGGGTTCCAAATGGTTGTATGGTTCCCTAACAGAGATAATGGTTCATCACTAATGGATAAATCGTTTTCGTTCCATTCCCTCGTTTGCTCATTTGAATCGCTTAAGTAATTTATGTGATACTGTGTCTTGACGCCACGCAACACTAATTAGGGTAGATCATTTATTATGGAATAAGGTAGGTATTTACTAGCCTTTTGGTATATATATCATGTTTATGGATATACCCTTTTAGTATAACAAGGCATCGCCGAAATTTGACCCGCGTTATTGTGTAAAAGCCATACGAAATCAATAACATCAGGCACATTAATTTTTTTTTACGAAATATCACCTAAGTACCTACCTAAAATTTCTTCTGTACTGTAGTTATTTTTTGTAAACATTGTTATTAATTTGTAATTAGTTTTGCTCTCCGATCTCTGATCATCATCCATTCATTTCGAATTTGTTGTTATTTCTATACGCGTATTTTTAAATAACACACCGTTCATTAAATAACGTAACATAAATTGAAAGAAATAATACCGTAACTTGGCTATTAAACTCCATACATAACAGTACTCAAAGACAATGTAACAAAAACGCAAACCGTACGACAGCCCTTTACGAATCGTGACTAACTGACAACTGGCATACAGCCAACATTCAAATTAAGTCCTTTAAGTGCTATTCAGCCAACATAACACCAACAGTTCGAAATTCGAAAACACATTCTGTCATTTGGAGCTTGACGTGAAAATGCGCGCACGGCTAACTTTGCCGACTGAGTTGTCGTGAATTTACACTGGATGGGAATATAGCTCCAATTTAGTCAGCAATAGCGTATAATATATCTTGCTAGCTTAAAGCTTACTAATGAGCCTTTAAACTTGCTTAGTAAGTGAGTTAGGAATAACATTGTTTACAATTTGAAATTGCTGTGGAACTGGTCACACAGAGTTAAAATAATGTGGACGCGTCTCAACGCTATACAGATCTGCCTATGTTCTATTGAAACATTACAGGCTTTGAGGCATTATTCATGAATAGCTCTTGTCCAAAGAACCTTCATACTATACTAGCGGCACGATATTTTGGATATTGAGTCGAAAGAGACAAGCAAAGACGCCCTCATTCCTCATAACCTTCCCCAGCCTGCGCACAACACCTTACATCGCAACCGGATGAAAGGTAAAGGAACGCATACGCTGCTAGCAGATAAACAGTCAGACATTCGTTTTTTCGATATAAATAGGCCAGCTGTTCCGCGGTTTACCCAGATTGGAATTGGGTTTTTTCCAAATGCTCCTTTGAATTACAGGAATTATCCTTCCAAGTTTCTTGACTATGGTCTTACTAAATAATAACTGGTCGCTGCACCGATACAGTCGCGAAAAAGAAGCATCACCTCAACCCTCCCTTTCTCCCAATCGTTTAATTCAGAAGAAATAAATAAAATAATTCATAATATAATAAAAGAAACTGGCTGATTCGACAGTGCACTGCACAGCTTATACAGCCATTCTAATTAATTCCCTTCTAAAAGTAATTTAATGGTAAACATTGTAACTCTTACATCACTAAGGGGTATCCAATTCTATGTAAAAGATCGTAATGTCGAGCACAAGCGACCTGTCCCACTACATTACCCCTTACCGGTGGTAAAGATCAATAAACAAACGCAGGTATAATAAACATTCCAGACGGTAGTAAGCTAACCGACACAATGGGAGGATACGACGCGATGAAATTTTAATGCAATCTCTATCCGGTTGTGTTGTATTGGAAGCTAAGTTATGCTATACTATACAGTAGATAACAAGGTAGCTTCTCGACGTTCTGTAGGGATTGAATCCGTTAGCACTTTTCAGCAGATAACCTGGAGCTTCTCTGACGTTCTGTGGGGATTGAATCTGCTAGCGCTTTTCAGAGTACACGTGACAGCTCGTGTACCATTCCGGATAAATGGTAGTGGGGAAATTCACGTGCCACTAGCATGATTACCTACCCACGGCTGTGGAGGTCAGACCTACCGTAGTTGGTCCCTGGCCTTTTAATAGCAGGGTGTTATAAATATAGTCTGTCATTTGGGATAAACACAAGGCTGGTAAAAATGGCTTCTTCTGTATTTAAGAGCTGTGCTCTATCATTAGCAACATTTTGCACCTCCTTATACGACACTATCTTTCCTTCTATAATTTTATTTTAATATATTCGTCGTATAAGATGGCCAAACATCTTTCCCTCCTATTCTCTATCGACTCCATAATGTTCCTTTGCTCTTTTTCTCGACTCAATACTTCCTCATTCATCACCCTCTCAGTCCAGTTATCCTCTCCATTCTCCTCCAACACCACATTCCAAAGGCCTCCAGTCTTACCCTATACCTTTGCGTCATTGTCCACGTTTCACACCCATACAGTGCTATGCTCCAAACGTGTTTTAATAAATTTATTTTTACTTGATATTTTTGACCTGGATATATGTTTTTTTATTTTGAAAAGCTTGCATGGCTATCCTGCTTTTAATATCTGGGGTACATCTAGAGTCACTAGTGATAATGCTGGCTATAAAATAATAATTTAAAAAACTAAGAACATTACGAACCTGAGCAAATTTATCTATTTTGTGTCTGAGATAGGTAATCGAACTAAATTGTAGTTTTATTAATATATTAAATGGGCTGACGTTTGTCAACTGACCTGTCCATAAAGGACGCTGACGAAGCATATGATGAAGCACGAGTGCCCAGAAAATACTTATTCACTCTAGCCTTGCAAGTCCCTAGATTGTAAGAGTCAGAAAACACACATTGTATACAATTGTATAAGTAAAGCAATCCGAATTTATGATATTAGCTAACGTAGCTCGACTATCGCTATACAACAAGCACTGCAACAAGGTCTTATTGTTACGTAGCTATACAAAACCACATAGACAAACCGAAGACTTCGGCCGCAGACGATTCTGCAATACATATTCAATATCAAATTATATCAAGATACGCTTTACAACTTTTATTTCACTTATTGGTACTGTACTCCAAAACAGGTTGTATTGGAGTTATTGAATTAAAAAAACATGGAGTAAATATAGCCAGGCGGTCAATCGACATCGATCGACCGATAATCTGTAAAGAAAAATGCCACTATCAAAAGCGGCTACGGCTTACCCGAAAGCCTACAACATGGCGTTCTTCAAGAAAAGCGTGACCTCTTCAAAGTCGGCAACATATTGGCAATACACCTAGTACTGCTTTGTAATGTGCATAGGTGAGGATTTAAGAGATAGGGCAAATTCAAAATTCCTTTCAAAATTCGGAGTAGCCCGACTGGGGAAGTACGTCCACCTTACGGAAGATCGCGGCCAGATAACATTAATATGTTGTGTTGTATTCCTGCAGTGAGTAAAGTAAGTTCGCCAGAGCTCCATGGAGAGGCGCTGTGCTGCCAGAGACAGAGTGGTAGGTACTACATAAAATCAAGAGGATCATTTCGCTACTTATCATTCTTTTCAGAAGTCAGAAAGGTGTTACCGCGCTTAAACAAACAAACAATCAAACTAAATAACTCTTCAGCTTTATTATATTACTAGCTGCCCGGCGCTACTTCATTCGCGTGGTTCCCAATCTTACCCTACCCTACCCTACCCTACATTTAAACCTTCCCTGGACTTATATTACAGTTACAATGGACAAATATTTCAAAACCAAAATTAGCCAAATCGGTCCAGCCGTTCTCGAGTTTTAGCGAGCCTATCGAACAGTAATTCATTTTTGTATACCTACTTATTTCATTTTTAAATACTATTATTATAGATTATAATCATAATATTATAATATGTATTTTAAAGCGGCTTTAACCACGGGGCACTGCTTGTATTATTTTAATGGGTTAGGTATATCGCAGTTCCTGGAATTATATATTTTTTTTCATATGTAGTTAGGACGCGCATCCATCAGCGAGTCTACGGATATGCAATGTTTCCTCAAATTACTCACAATATGGGTGTCTGCATTTATATGTGTGCGAGTGTAAGTGACAGGAATGTTGAGAGGGAAAAATAACCTGGATTTTATATTATTCATAAATAGATAGGTCATTGACTTCATTGGATAAGTCAACATGCTACTTTTTTAGCATAGGATGTTGATATTTTTAGTTTTATATCCGTCTACAAGCTGCCCCCCACGTTCCCGCGATGAAAAGTGCCTCATGAGATTTTGGTCAAACATAAGCCGAATTTTCCAATTATCTTGACCACTTTCCAAATTTTCTTTCCGTAAAAACAATAGGAACATTAAAAAATGACAAATCGGTCCAGTCGTTCTTATGTGATGCGCATACCAACAAAATTTAATTTTTATTTATTGATAGATAAAGATAATACAAAACTGTATGGCACTGACCCTTTGCCTGTTTTTGCGCTAAATAAACAAAATTATATTTCATAGCACCACCTCTATACTGGTTCAATGTAGACATGCACGTAGGTATAAACATACGGATCAATTTTTGCTGCTGTTATAACTACAATGGGATTCACAACAGCTAACAGATTGGGTAATACTGCTGCTTCTATTTGGTAAACATGTGTTTAACTGTATTGATAGGCCTTGAAATTAGTCAACATACATTTTCCGCATGTTTTGGTGGATTTCGGGTATATTGTACACATACATACAAGTGAGATCATTATTGTTATGGTCAGCGCCGGCTATACAGTAGAGCGACAGGAGCGGTCGCTCGAAGCGGCAGGTGGCGCCAAAATTATGATGGCGCACAGTTGCGCTTTTTGAGAGGCGCGGGGCTGCACGGCAGGGCGGAGGCAGCGTGGTTGGTATAGATCCCGGCAATCTTCTTGGCACAATTTGGGCGTAGTGGGGAATGGTTTGCGTAGGTAGTAAATATTCTCACAGATTATTTTAATTTATTGTCTCCGCTTCGGACCACGTACTCCACAACCAGGCACGTAAAATTTGGCTTCTGTGCAGTTTACGTGTTGTGCCAAGAAGTTTGCCGGTTACTGAACACTTACGTTGTTTGTAGCCAGCCAAGTCGACGCGTCGACGAATGGGCGCCCAAAAGAAAATCTCGCTCCATCCTGATCAAGAGCTAGGGCCGGCGCTAGTTAAGACGGGAGTTGGGCTGCGATTATTCCATACAAATGTATTCATATAATAAAGTTCTGCTTTGGACACGTCCCTGTTACTTCCTTTTTTCAGCAACTAATTGTTAAAGAAATTATGGCCCTCCAAAAATTACAATAAATGTCCTATTTTTCCGCCGTGATTAAAAGGACTACCAGACAAATTCGAAAAGATTTTAACATAAAAGAAAGTAATAGGGACCTAGATAACCTTAATCGGCTCAGTTTTCGAAGAGGAAAATGGGGAAAACGAAACGTCGATTTCGTAATTTTTTTTTGTGAATAAATCGGTCTGAGCTGCAGATGTCCCTATCGCACATAGCGCATAGCATAGTGGTATAGCGCGACGGCAATAGTTTCTTCAAATACCTATTTTTCTAATTCCTCGCACCCCTCTTGTGAGATAGTGATGGTAGTAGCTGCGTGGTAGTGACGGAATGCGTTGACAAAGGTAGCATTCGAACTTTAGTTGAAAATCTGTCGCCAAGCACCGTCTGTGTAATATCTGTATGTAGATATGTGGTACCGTATCTTAATTCCTCTCCATCCAAAGTATGAAAGAGACTATTACTAATTAAACTTTTTTTTTTTTTATACGACCAAGTCGGCAAGCAAGCATACGGCCCGCCTGATGGTAAGCGGTTACCGTAGCCATACAAAACCACATAGACAAACCGAAGACTTCGGCCGCAGACGATTCTGCAATACATATTCAATTCAAACTAGCGGCATGCCGGTATGCTGGCCGTTTTGACAGCTCATATTTATTTATATTTGGGCTAAAAAGATACACGGATAGCGAGACAAGGTGTCTCTACTTATGTCGTCTTGACATCATTAGCGTGCGCACCACGCGCTACTTTAGTGATAAGATCACCAATTGATTGTATTTTTTTAAACATACTAGATTGAGGTATTAACCTTGTATGTCATCCCTCTTCATATCATTATCTATATTATCATGACGACAAACGATTCCCTCACATACTCAAACTGTAGTTAAAGCAGTAAAGACAATTCGATGCATAATCGTACTAGATTTCACCACTAATCCCCGATACAAAAACTAGCCTATGTTACTCCGGCCTATAACCTACCTATATGTAAAAAATTATGCTGCGTGAAAGAAAGACAAACCAACAATCATACTTTCGCATTTATAATAAAATAATAGAAGGATGAATAAAACAGAAAAGAACTATTTCTATGGTTACACGTCTCTAGTACCGTAGTAAGAGCTGCGTAGATAGATAGTCACCTAGAGACATACTGTTATACATACCGTTCAACTGTGGGAATATTTTGTAACATGATCATTTTATTCATGGCTTTTATGTAACCAGAGCGAGCTTTGGACACCCTAGAAAGTTAAACCATAGAGAAAGAATAATAATAGAGCGATTGTACTAGCTACAGGTATGGGCAACAATGCCTTGAAATGAACTGCGCGTTTGTAGTTTGAACGACTAAATTCATATAATTAGTACCAATTTCCCGTTTTTATCGCTATTTTTACTAGAACAATTAACAAGGAACTTATATTTATATTTTTAGGACAGTAAGTCGCTTGTTTATTAAATCTATATGCAAACTGCTCACGCTTCGCACGTGTAATGTTGTTAACGCTATCACTCTATTAAATTCATAATCTATGAGTCTATCCATGCACAAGATCCTAGAAAATGCGCCCAGTTAGGAAAAATCACCACGAGGTTGTTAAATTAACAGCTTTACACTGACCTTCACATTATTTGAGCTACAATTGACCTTTGCCAGGGTTGTATTATGTAACTAATACTATCGAACGAAGCCATTAATTGGAATTAAATTCCATACTTAAATTTGATAGGAATTTGTAGAAATACAAAAGCAAATGGTAGTTTTGGTACCACGCTGGCCCCCTATTGCCAGTAAAGCTCCTCCTCATTGAGCTCTGGCAACCTTACTCACCGCAGGAACACAACACCACATTACAGCAATGTTATTTGGCTGCGATCTTCTGTAAGGTAAATTGGACTGTGCCGAATTTTTACATATGAGTGTATAGGAAAGGGAAGCCAAATTCAATGAGATTACTATCTCCTTACATGATACGAGCTCCTAATCTAACCACGGTCCTAACACAAACCTATCTCAGGATCTGAGGTAAAAAAGTTCAAGATTACCTCAAGTACCTACTCGATAAAAACGCTTAAGAGGACTCAATTCATCATACTTTTCATACAAAACCCCTGTACTTACTATGGCGTTGTTAAACATTTTTCGTTAGATGTTTTGAACAAATTAGTATCTTGTGTACTATATCTAGCCTTGTATCTTGGCGTAATTTAAAAAAAGTGTGAAACAAATTCAGTCAAAGCCTCCGAAAAACAGCGTTTTTGCCTGACCTTTGGCCATATCTAATGTACCTATAAATTGTAAAAGTAAAGAAAACATTTAGATACCAGGCTTGCAAATGTATTGGAGATTCTAAATAACTAACTTTTTTTTCACAAACTTGTAAGATTTTTTCACGTATACTCCTGGAACAAGTTTTATGAATGCGAAATCATGAATGACGACCTAGCGGAGCGGCCGCGAGTGATCAGCGGAATTTACCGACTGATAACCGACGACTCTGATGCTATCTCTCTTTGTTCGCAGTCAAACATTACGTTGGATGAAACAACAAGCTTTTAGACTATGCTCGCGTTGAAGTTGCGCCGGCCACAGAGGGCCGCCTTAATTCCTTATCATAGTCAACTCCAACGTAAATATTTTGCCGTTACCTCTGATAACGTTTTGCCATGTTCGTGACATGAACGTAAACTCTTATCGCAACTTTTATTTAGATAACAGATAATTTTATCTAGTAATTATTCTATATTTTATCTGTCAAAGGCAACGCATTGACGTAAATACAAGTCGGTTAACTAAAGCTGGCACGTTCAACATATTTACACATTGTGCTTGTGTAGTGGCTGTGAATAAGCGCGCGGCGTGCATCGCACTGCATTCGCATCATGAAGTCTTTCCGTCTCTCTCGCGCGCGGTCACGCCTATGAGTATGAAGGAGACAGTTAAAATTTTGCTATTGCTACATACAGTTCATAAATATAGAGTGGTCTCTTTTTGCATTCGTCCGTTAGAATTGAACGATTGATTATAAGCAATAATGTATTTAAAACATACTGTATCGTGAAATTGCATAATTGTGAGTAGTACTGTGAACGTGCCAGCTTAAGATAACCGACCAGGCTTGTAAGGCTTAAATATTCTGGGTCGACTAGCGCTTTGGTTGCAGTTATTTCGGAGACTACAAAATAGTAACTAATTACACAGTCAGATAAAAGTTCTTACATATGTTTCATGCTTTCAAAGCAAACTTAATTTTGGGTAAGTATTATTTGATGTGAAATTGCATTCCTTAATTTTGAGTATTTTATGATATTAGGACGCAAGCCTAGTAAGTGACGATGAGGGAAAAAATAAGAGACCTAGCGCATGTCATGAAAAAGAAATGGATGAATTGTGTAAGCTGTAAGATAATATTAATAAGAAAGGAGTTGATGCCGATGACGGATAGGACTGGATGAAAGAAGCGTACATATTACGCCGACCACAAATAATTGGCAACAGGGCAGATAGATAGATGATTTTGAATTGAGCGAAATATTAAGATCAAGGCTCAGCCCAGTGGTAATGTCGCCTAATGCTGTGGCGAAGGTCTTAGGTTTAATTCTACAATTTACTTGAGCTTTCAGTAAAGGAAATATCCTGTAGGTATCCTGAGGAAACCATAGCAGGGTAATTTGCCTGCGTAGCATCTCGAGTTAAAAATATCATCACATCTGAGATGAGTCTTTAATTAAGGCAAAACTCACGAGCTCGACCATCGAAGAAAGGTTACTTGTCTATCGGTTTACTACAGGATATATTTTGGAGTGTGCGCAGGAATTGTTCAACCTAATTCCACCATGCCCATTTTTACACCGAACCACAAGACGCCGGGAAATGTTTTACCCGTACGTTGTTGACATACTGAAAATACGGACACAGCGTTTTGCATCCTCATTTATAATGCGGACAGCAAGGGAGTGGAACTTGCTTCCGGCGTCTGTGTTTCCTGACTCATACAATCTAGAGACTTTCAAGGCCAGAGTGAATGTGTTTCTTCTGGGTAGGCGTGTTCCATCCTGGGCTTCGTCTTCGTCCCTTGGGTAGGTGGCCAAACGCAAGCCCATTTAATTAAAAAATCAAGCAGTACACTGGTGTGTTCCTGTAACTGTACTTTAGAGCCTTCTCTTCTAGGTTTTGTGTGCTCACTTTACCACCTTCAGCCACATCATTACTAGCCATCATGAATGATGCACACGTGAGTTTAGATTACAACGTGACCACAGACATGCAGACATCATGTTACACCCTATGTATTGCAACTAGGCGTGTCGTGATAAGGACGGTAATTAACACATTAAATTGCCAAAATGTGCCATTAACAATAATTGTAAAAACTCTTTGAGAGAAGTTAGATGAGTCAAATTTATGAGAAAAGATGGTACCCTCAGTTTCATGCTATTTAATGAACAAGCGGTAGCTACCCTACTCTAAATCAGTGGTGGTAGCCAACCACGTTTACAAAGTACCCTCCCATTATGCAAAACTGCTGGTGCTTTTAAGTCCATACTAAGAGTATGATATCTATAGTGACTAATAAAACTGAATATGTTTGCAATCACGGTTTAAATACCTGGCAATTTACGAATATTTTTTTTTTCAAATTCCAGATAAATAGTTCAGGAACAGAAGATTAAAGTAAGATCCATCTAAGGGTGATGTACAGAATCTTAAGCCATTAAACCATAATGTGTTATTTCAGTGGAGTAGAATGACAGAGAGGAAAGAACTAGTAACAATGAGACAACACGGAAATTTAATTTAGCACCTTTTTATAAATTACTTGCATCTCATATGAGGTTGATTTGTTAGACCAGGGGGTTGGAATAATTCCAGAGCTGCTTTAGTCTGTATTTGTATATTTGTATCCGCCTAGTGCGGGTATAGAAAGACTGGTGAGTGAACGAGAAGGGCTAATACTATAGTGAGTGAAATTAGGCTACATATTTGGGTCCTTCTGATGACATGTTTGTAAAAGTAATCTTTACACAATATTATTTCTGTTGCGTAGTATCTGAGGTATTAAAACTGTACTTAGCCTTGGAGAGGGATTAACCGCTGAAAGTGTTTATGCTATGAGCCATGCTTACTACTACTTAAATATTTATTTTAAATTAATATTTCTAGCTACAAAAAGAAGATAGTGTAAGGAAAAAGGATAAATAAACAATAAAATGGTATAAATCGTTTTCGCTCATATTTACCGGGCAAAATAGATCGTCACGTTTATCCTCAATTTAAATGAGAGTTATAGAAAGATCGTCACGAAATATCAAAACAATAGACCCCATTATACAACATAGATTTGAGAATTATACTTTCACCTCTGTCTCGATTGTTATCTCGCGATTTAGACTTGCCGCCTACCTTGCGAAAAAAATTGTCAAAAACTTCCATATAAATTTCATCACAAATTGACTTACCTGAGGTAATTATGCGATTTAGGACGTCAGCATTGCGGTGAAATCACTATAACACAACTATTATTATGATAAGAACGTGTGAGTGATACAGGTAAATAAATTAGTAATCTTTGTTCGGACACCTTTCGGGCTGCTCACACAATATGGACACTGCGACACATTTGTTCACATAATATTTACAGCTGATGTGTAAATATTGAACATATAAATAAGCACGAGACACAATTTGAGCAATATCCACGAATAAATCAAGAGTTCGAAAATTATTATACTCGATCGGTTGGGAATCGACACTTCGACACAAAATTCTTTTGAATTGATTGATTGATTCGTTCGATGATCCATTCAACTACATTCGATTTGCCAAGGCTGCATTCCGAATTACCGCTGTAATCGCTGTAATCGATTTGAGCGTGCTTAAACCCGTACCGAATTGAATAATGACAGTCAACGATGTCCCGTGAAACGTCATAGATGACGTCATGACATCCGCCATCTTGCGCTCACACCGACCATGCCCTAAACTGATATCACCGTGAGCGCTGTCAAAAGTGACGGCAAAATCTAATAAGATTCTTGGTTTTCTATTTGGCAAAGATACTTTTTATGATTTTATGAGAGAAAAAAAAATAAAAAAAGCAGATATTCTTTTTTGCGAGTCAACTCATAAAAGATATAAGGAGTCCTAGCGCATTGATAATTCAGATTTTAATTAAATTCTCAAATGTTCTGTTTTGAATACTGTGAGCGCGATAACGGGCGTTCCGAATTGTTGATAGTTCTCAGCTGTCATAAGCGTGATATCTAATTCGGTACGCAAATTATTGCTGTGATCGCTGTGATCGATATTATCCATTTCGGAATGTACCCCAAATCACTCATTCCATAGTTCATTCAAGAACGAATGATTATGGAGTTGTTCGGTTCAATCTTAGGCTGCATTCCGAATTACCGCTGTAATCGCTGTAATCGATTTGAGCGTGCTTAAACCCGTACCGAATTGAATAATGACAGTTAACGATGTCCCGTGAAACGTCATAGATGACGTCATGACATGCGCCATCTTGCGCTCACACCGACCATGCCCTAAACTGATATCACCGTGAGCGCTGTCAAAAGTGACGGCAAAAATCTAATAAGATTCTTGGTTTTCTATTTGGCAAAGATACTTTTTATGATTTTATGAGAGAAAAATAATAAAAAAAGCAGATATTCCTTTTTGCGAGTCAAATTATAAAAGATATAAGGAGTCCTAGCGCATTGATAATTCAGATTTTAATTAAATTCTCAAATGTTCTGTTTTGAATACTGTGAGCGCGATAACGGGCGTTTCGAATTGTTGATAGTTATCAGCTGTCATAAGCGTGATATCTAATTCGGTACGCAAATTATTGCTTTGATAGCTGTGATCGATATTATCCATTTCGGAATGTACCCTCAAATGTAGAGAGCGTTTCAAGTACTTTACTTAATGAAGTTTAACATTAAAACTATGGTATGAATGATGAGCGAGAGGTGGCGATAATTTCAAAATGATACAAAAGAGACAGGTAGCGTTTCATTTATGCAGTAAAACTTGAATAAATCATTGATCTGAACAAGCACGACATGACATGTAACAAAAAAAAACAATAAATCAAAACATTTTTGGTGTCGTCGAAATAATGTTACTCTATTTTTATTAAAATTTGCCAATAATTGTGATAAAATTACACTCGGATTGTATGTAATGTGATTCTTTGATTCTGTTAGCGTTGTCTATTTCAAAGATCCAAACATTATACGCGAATTTAAATAACCTATAATGGCAGATAGCGAAGAAAGTGTGACAAAGGATGAACAAATTGAATTCAAGAAGCCTGTACTCATAGGGCGGATTGGAAAATTGCCGAAAAAGGTCAAAACCGATGCCGAGAAAGTGTCAGAAGTCAAAAAGGTTGAAATAGCTGAGGAGAAGGCATCAGAAACAAATTCAAACCATTCCTTACCCCCGGCGGTTTACGTAAAGGAAATATCGTCGCCTATTCCTTATAAAGAGCCTAAATGGTCGGGACTATGTCCAGATGGTTCGTATATTTTTATAACTTTTGCCTCTGCTAAATAGCTAATGTTACTCACATAATATAGGCATATAAATCCTAGATTTGTGGTCGCCCTATTTTCAAAGGTATAACAGTTTTTAATTAGAACTCGAAGCGAACAGTGAAAACTGCATCAAACCGTCTATTAGTTTTAGAGTTTAGCAAGACAAACAGAAGAAGATGAAGAGTTTGTTTGAATGCACTAATCACTGGATCTACCAGTCTGATTCTAGAAATTCTTTTACTGATAAGTAGGAAGTGGCATAGTCCGCGACTGTTATAGGCCGTGTATCAGGAAGGGGGGTGAAACCACAGGAGACAGCTAGAACTTACAGCTAGCAAATTGTTTAAAGTCCATGTTTTTGAATACTATCCAAATCTGAATAATAGTAGTAGAATAATATAAATATGCTCGAATTTCAAATGATTTTGGTATTGTGTTTGTATGGGCAATTCATTCTCTGCCAGCA
This sequence comes from Polyploca ridens, assembly GCA_951394255.1. Classification (NCBI taxonomy): domain Eukaryota; kingdom Metazoa; phylum Arthropoda; class Insecta; order Lepidoptera; family Drepanidae; genus Polyploca; species Polyploca ridens. The sequence goes on from OX596243.1 coordinate 19,190,133, forward strand.
CCTTAAGTAAAACAATAGAATATGTATGTATATTTTGAATACTTACAACATTACTTTTTAAGGCGATGATAGCTCAGTGGTAGTGATGTCAAATACCGAGACGAAGGTCCCGAGTTCGAATCCTACAATGGGCTCGAGCTTTTGGTGAAGGAAAGCATCATGAGGAAACCATAGCACGGTGGTACCACCCTCAAGTTGAAAATCTGACGACAAGCACCTTTCGGTGTGTTCCGATAGCTGCACTTGAGAGCCAGTTTCTTTCTAGGCTTTGTGTGCTTACCACCTTCGGCCGCATCATCACTTACCATGGTGAGATTGCGGTCAAACACAGGCCAATAAACAGTAAAAAAAAAACATAAATTCATGACCATTGATTGTGTAATGTTGTCAATTAATTCTATAATTAATCTTGTGTACTACATTGTGTATTTATCAAGTTGCCATATCATTGTTACTTAAAATAAATAAATAATAATAAATAAATATCCTTTTCATTTGAAAAGTGTCAAACTACAAGGGGTTAGGTGGAAGCACTCTATAGTCTGACAACGCAGCTTTGCAAAACATTTGTGGATTACCGCAGGTCGACTGTATTTGAAATCACACTCCTACAAAATCCAAACTCAGCCCAGTTGAATCTATGAGCTAATATCACTTGCTTGATTACAGTGTAAACAGAACCTAATACTATAGTTAGTTGACATAAGGAATATTATCCACCATTCAATCAAAAATCTCAATATAACAATCTCCATATCATTTAAATTTAAAACATATTATATTCCAGGTTCAAACTATGCACTAGAGGTCATCAAATCTGGTATGATAGTGGAGAAGGTGGAATTGACCAAGAAAGCATACTTTGTATTTGGCAGGCTCGTCAACTGTGATGTTGTGATGGCCCATCCAACTATATCCAGGTATTTATTTTATCTTATTCACTTTTCATTTCAAAAATAATAACAAATAATTAATTTACGTTTACATTAATCTTTAGGGAATAGAAATTTATGAATTTATAGCATTCCACCCCAGTTTGTCACCCTATTTACCCCTAGGTGTTGCATTTCGACAAACTTTCCATAGTGGATGTCTATGCTACGCAAGAAATCTGATAGTCAAAAATTTCTTAAATTATACTATAAAGCTGTAAATGTAGCCTATAGACTAGTAACACCAGGATTATATCACTTGTGCATTATGCAAAAATGTCTTCACACCCAGCAGGGGGTGGAAAAGTTGTATTGCTATGTCCGCAGCAGAAGGGACAAGTGCAGTGTCTTTTGGTACTCAACCACTGGTCCCCACACACTGACAGAACAGCACCTCCTCATGTTGCTCTGACAAACTTACACTCATGGTACCCTATAAAATGTATGTACAGTCATGAACTATAATGTGGGACCCATTGCATCTAAGGTTGAATATCTTACAGCAAACATATAACCTTAAGAGCTATTGATAATGCTTTATGCATTGACGTTATGGGGCCAACCCGAACATTGAGCATTCAACCTTATTGCCTTTTGAGTGTTGCTGTAGAACATATCTAGGACATGGGTCCCATATCGCGACTAATTTTTAATAAGTATGTGTTGTTTTCAGACACCACGCAGTCCTGCAATACAAAGCTTTTGCAGAAGAAGGCGAGCCGACCTCCGGCTGGTACCTCTACGACCTCGGTAGTACTCACGGCACATTCCTCAATAAAGATCGATTGAAGCCCAATCACTACACCAGGGTGCGTGTGGGACATCAGATCAAGTTCGGGAACAGTTCTAGGACGTATATTGTTCTGGTAAGTGTGTTAATAGGTACTGGCTGTTAGGACAGACACCCTAGTTAAAAACATACAAACACTGTAGTTAAAAACACTTATGGATGTTTCTGTTGACTCTACCACCGTTTACGACTACGCTTAAACTGAGGAAGTGTTCTCAGTTGAAGTGTAGTCGTAACCAAGCCAGCAAGGCAGGATTTTTCTTATAACATTTTTTTAAGGATTGTTTAAAATAAAACACCCATAACTTAATGCCCGAAAAGCTAAATGTATTTCTTAGATGTTTGTACTATAATATCACGAAAATTTTAAAACCTAATCGAATCGAATGGCGTCAATAAAGTAAAAAAAAAATTGTTTCGAGAAATACATTAAAAGTTTCAAGTTAAAAAATTATAAACTTTGTTAAAAAAAACATTTTTTTTGGTGACTACTTGAATTGTCATCCAATATACTAATGTATACTAAATATCAAGTCAATCCGACCACTGGAAGTGGGTGAAATTCGACATACGTACAAGATTCCACCCAACAAACATAGTTACATTGCAAGGTAAATAAAAGCTTGTAAAAAGGGTGCAACCTTTTTTATATTAAGTAAGTAAAGATTATAGAGTATTGTAAGCCACTGTGAATTATTATTTATCTTTGATATACCTGATGGTACGAGGGCTAGTGCGCTGTCATCAGTGCTAAATATTCTAGAGTCTGTTTTGTTATTTAGTATAATTATTATTTAATTACTTTTATAATTCTATCGCAATTAGTTTAAATTCAAATAAATTGATGTGTATTTTTGCATTGTTTTAAAATATCATTAGTCCAAACTTCTGATGAACGTGTACTTATATCAATATGTAATATTATTTAGTTTTTTACAGAAATTGTAACCACAAAAAGCCTAGAAAGAAATTGACTCTCAATTGCAGCTGCCTCAACTTGATGTTAGATTTCCTACCGATATTTTTTCTTCACCGAAAGCTCCGTCATTGGAGGATTCGCACCCACCTTTGCCACGTCATTTGACATTACTACGAGCTATCATCGCTTTAACGATATAAATATGTCTTTTTTATGAACAGGCATATGTAAATGCCAAATAGATGCAAGGGATAGAAAAGAAAAACATATATGTAACATTACTAAATATCTTGCCGGTTCTTCTCAGTTTGGTCGTCAAACCTTGTAGTAGCTTTGATCTTTGTATGTATCTCGATTAATATGGTATACGTTGTATCTCAGAAACGCGGGCGCAACCGCGGAATACAGCTAATTATATAAATATTCATCTATCCAGGGTCCAGATTTCGATAGTGAAGGCGAGACAGAACTATCAGTGACAGAGATAAAGAAACGCTCGCAACACATGAAGCAAGAGAGAGATAGAATGATACAAGAGGCGCTGGAGCAGAGGGAGAGGGATAGAATCGAGGAGGAGAAGAAACGAGAAGAGCAGGGGATTGATTGGGGGATGGGTAAGTTTTGTATATATTTTGTAAATTATTTGAAAGACAATGTTTTTTTTAAACTAACTTTTTTGGAAAAAGGGGAGAATGGTGATAAAGTGATAGCCGTAACTTTAAGTGCCTTCCGAAGCACGGAAGAATAATGTATCTATCAATACACTTCCCCAAATCAGGCGAGGACGCTCAAGAAGAACCGGACCTGGCTGAGAACCCATACGCAGTGACCACCAACGAGGAACTATACCTGACTGACCCCAAGAAGACCCTGCGAGGATACTTCGAGAGAGAGGGACACGAGCTCAACTATGACTGTGAGGAGAGGGGAGTGGGACAGTTTATATGCAGGTAAATCCTAACTATATTCATACTCCATACTAATATTATAAATGAGAATGTAACTCTGTTTGTTTGTTACGCTTTCACGCCTCAACTACTCAACGGATCATCATGAAATTTGTCATGCAGATAGCCTATGGTATGGAGAAGGACATACTTACATACTTATCCTGGGAACGCAAGTGAAACCGCGGGGGACGGCTAGTAATATATACATCCTGAGACATTCTAAACTCACAGTTATCTGATCCCAAACTAAGCAGAGCTTGTACTATGAAAACAAGACAACTGATATACTATTTATCATACATCATAAATGTAACATAACTGAATATCTTGCCGGTTCTTCTCAGTTGAAGACTGGCGTCTAAACCTAGTAGTAGCTTTGATCTTTGTAGGTATCCTAGCCTCTAGGAGGATACCGGATTTTGACTTTAAATCAATATCGATCGATCACCAGAGTGGAGCTACCAATGGACGATGCCAGAGGTCGTCCGGTAGTCGCAGAAGTGATCCATCGCGGGAAGAAGAAAGAAGCAGTCATAGCGTGCGCGCTAGAAGCGTGCAGAGTGTTGGACCGAGCTGGACTGTTGAGGCAGTCGAAACATGGTAAGTGTGTGTGTTTGTGTGTAGAAGGAAGGCGTCATAGCGTGCATAGAAACATGCAGTGTTTGCCCGAGTCGGACTGTTGAGGCAATTGAAACATGGTGAATGTGTGTGTGCATGTGCTGAATACTGTGTCGGGTGTGTGTGTGTGTGTGTGTGTGTGTGCTGAAGTGATAATGTGTGTTTTGTGTGCTGAACATAAGTTCTATGAATAATAAAATACACATGATAAAATAGGAATATATCCACTGAGATAGGAATTTTAGCACTTTCACCCCTAATGGGGTAAAATAGGGGGTCCCGGGGCGGAAAGCTACATATACTACCTGCATAATACTTGTACCGCTGAAATCTCAATTAAAAAGGAAACATTTTTTCATACGTATTAAGTTTTTATTACGCAATTTCAGAGTTTGTTCGATCGTAAAAGCTGTTCATAATGAAAGCTCTGAAAATTAGGCTACCTCTGAAAAGTGTAATTGTACCATATATAACAGAGTCTCGCGGTCGCAAACAGCGCGACTGGTCCGCGGACGACTACTACGACTCCGACGACGACTCGTTCCTGGACCGCACCGGCAGTGTCGAGCGGAAACGGAAGCAGAGGATGATCAAACATGGCGCCAATGTTGAACACGATAAACCGCTCACTTATGACGATTTGGTGAGTTATATTATACATGCACAAACTCACACCCATGTGCCGGGTATACCTTGAACATTATAGTGATCATTGAAAAAAAAACAAAATAAAAAAAGGTAACATACACCCAAAATGCATAACATACTTAATTAATTCATTCTCCCTCCCCATTCCACACAAACAATGTTTTCCTACACACATACCCAGTGACGGATTATCCCTTAATCAAATTAAGCAATTGCCTAGGGTATCACGTCTGGGGGGGCACCAGAAGAAGCACAAAAAAGAAACATCCTTAGGGCATCACGTCTCACGTCACCAAAAAATGTTTCTGAGACTAATTTCAAAAAAATCGCGCGTTTTAAGTTGACATATAACCCCTTATGATAAAATTGAATCAGATTTCCCTAATGTGGAAACAGCCCTGCGTATATTTTTATCGCTCAAATTGCTCAGCGAAACGTTATTTTTCAAAATTAAAAATATTAAAAAACTAAAAAAGGACAAAGATGATACAAGAAAGGCTCGATTATTATACATAGAGTCCGATATGTTAAAAACGTTAAATAAATAAATTATGCTTTGTTTTTTATTTTAGTCGGACCTACTCCACTTCTCGTTACATCGCATCATCTTATTTTACAAAAAAACTAATGTTTTTAGGCGGTATAGGTTTAAAGACCGATTTTAGTTGACATACGGATAGTAGTCTTAATCCGTCACTGCACATACCGCTGTCTTTTTCCTACATACTCCGTTCTCCTAATCCTCTCTTTCTCACGTACTCACATCTGTACACACTGTATTCTTACGCACACACTCACACATACACATAAAGAAAGATACTAAACTTACGTACAGACCCAGAATTTTTATTGTATTTCATTCTAAATAATAGAAATCGATGTAAACAAAAACATCAGAGACACCCAATTAATAAAATTAAACATCTTTTCAGTTAAAACAAATATCAGAGCTGGAAACCAAGATATCGTGCGAAGAAAAGACGCTAGAACGTCTCCGGTCATCTAACAAACCTAAAGAGAGCACTGAGGAGGAGGTGGATGAGCTGGATCAGTTCATGAGCTCGCTCGGCACTCAGGGGCAGAGCATGGCGCAGAAAGCTGATATATCTAATACTAAGGTAACGTACACATAGCACGTACAGTCAGCGTCATAAGTAAATGTTCACTTCAGTAACCTTTCATAATAATATTGACATTTTCTTGACAGATTTTATGAATACTGTAAATTTTATTGAGTAATGTTACAAAACATAAGTGAAAAACTACTTTTGGCGCTGACTGTACATGGGGTTGTCCATTTATTACAATTCAGAAACATTAAGGTGTTGGAACATGTTTTACCACACGGTTTCACCAGTTTTTTTTATAAAGCAGGGACAAACAAACCTACAGTCCGAGGCCTGTATAGAACGAGATCAACACTCAGATAAAGTCTCAAGAATAGATCGTGTTAATCTAAAATAAACCTAATATCATTGATGCAGGTTCCAAATTCTAAGAAGTACAGTAGTACACAACTGATATGGCGCGTCGTGAATCTTCGTTCGCACAGAAAAGAAAGTATGGCCCCGAAATTAACGAAAGAATTCTTAAAACTTACAATTAACCTTAGATCACTACTATAAGGTTCATAATACAGTGCAGCTGTTAGTTCTGTCTCACTCGCAAGTCTCGCACGGCGCACGCTAACATGGCGGCAGCTGCCGACCAATAGCGTATCCCGCGCTTTGAAAATGTATCTTCTGCGCAGGTACATCGGTAAGCCATATGAGTTGGGTACTACTGTAACAAAATATTGTTTGTGGTCTATAACTCCACTATAATCTGAACATAAAATTCCAGATGACAATTCAGAAGTTAAAGTCCGAGTTATCTAAGACCCACCGGCTGGCGGAGCTGGCGCGGCCGGCGCACATGCCGCCCTTACTCAAGAAGGACGACAGCAAGGCGCTACTCAAAGTTGGGACCAACTCTGTTGTTTATGGAAAGAGGTAACATCGTCATTTTTTAAATAATAAATAGGCTGCGTTTGGCCACTGACCCGCTCATAAAGGACGATAACGAAGTCTTCACTTTGGTATGTTTACCATATGAATACGGGCTTAGGAAATGTTATAAGAAATTCAGTGCTGTAATTTTTTTTAATTACATGTCCAATTGCTTGTGAACAGAATCGGCATTAATAACTAAAAGAGTTATTTCTAAATTATGTTTTACTCTTTTACAGGATAAGATTAAAAGAAGATATAGAAAAACGATCGAGAATCAAAAAAGAAACGAAGAAAGAAGAATCAGAATTTGTAGAAGAAATGGATTCGGACGAAGAAGTAGAGCCTAAAGAAGAGAGAATAAAACTAAAAGCAGAAGAAAATTTAATAACAGAAGAAAGTGAAATAAAAGATGTAGAAGTGAAAGAAAAGAGAAAAGAAGAATGTAAGAGTGAGAAAAATGTAAAAATGTACGGACCAATGAGGCCTCCGGAAGATTATGTGATACCTGAAAATTACTTTGATCAAGAAAGTGACAGAGATTTACCAGAAATTATGGAGAAAGAGTAGGTTAAGTTAATAAATTATTACAATTATTTTTTGTTTTATTTCTTACATCTTGCAAGCACATGATCTTCGATGATGTAGAAGTTTACGCTAAACAAATATATTGACATAACGGCGCACGCGGCGGTGTTTACCATGCTATAGTACTATTGAATATTCTGTATGACTGCATCTGTGCTAACGCGACGGCAATATTATATAATCAATTTGTGCGCGAGCGATAGGCAAGTAGTGACGTGACGGGTCGTTGTACGAAAATCTGCCTGCTACACGACCGCACTTTAGATACCACGTCACAGCGGCAAAACTCTGTGTGAGCTCTACCGAACAGCTGAGAGCGCTTTTTCTTTATTTCACGTAGTATCATAGAGTACATTTGTATATTAGATCGTCATTTCTGGATAAATATTATATATTACTAGTTTTTGCCCCATACCGTATCGCTATTTTAGAAAACTGCGCGCCACTTTATGGTTCTAGGAGACGGTAAACTCTGATTTCAAACCAGCAGACCGGAAGGTCTGCCTTGTATCGTAAACCCCAAACATGACTGTGGGAACGAGGGTCTTGACTTAATTGTCCGGGCTGCGAGGAAGAAAACCTCTTCAAAAAACTACCCCAATCCCACGGTGGGATACGTGCCAATGGGATGAATAGCTGATGGGTGATCAGTTAATAGCGCCAACCTCGGTGGACACGGCAAACACCGTTGTATATGCCTTCTTGTGGGAATGGGCGTCACCCTGCAAGTGACCTGATTATATCGGCCCTACTCGTGGGAACAATATGAGTAATGTAAATCAAAAACCATTAAACCAACAAATATTCCATAAAAGCCTCTTTATAACCCGGCCAAGATCAAGCTCAGTTAGTGGAGCCATATCTACCGAAAAACAAGCCAAATCTACCGAAATACAACCAATCACCACCAACTTAGACTCTAACACCAGCAACCCTGAACAAGAACCTACACCAGGTTACAGCGGAAAGTGGGAAGAAGTAAGGAACCGGAAGAGACAAAGAGATAGCCCAGAACAACAAGTTAGAACGCAAAAACAAAAAGTCCTCAACAACTATTGGTTAAGTGCACCAATTCAAACATCAAACCAGTTCTCGGAGCTTGAGACTCAAGATCTTGAAACCACAAGTAGAACAATTAGCACACCAAAACCACCACCCATTTTTGTTGATAAAGTGAGTAATATAGAACCGCTTAGAAAACTACTTAATGAAATTGGCCCAGACAATTATGAAATGAAAATTCTAAGAGGAGAGCAAGTCAAAATACAACCAAAGACGTCGGAGTTGTACTCCAAAATTGTAAAAGAGCTCAAAGATAGAAATACAGAATTCCATACGTACAAGTTAAAACAAGAAAGAAACTTCCGAGTAGTTCTGAAAAACATCCATTGCACAACTGATAGATCTGAGTTAAAAGAAGCACTGGAAAACCTAGGACATTCTGTGGCTAGCATTTGGAATGTAACAAGTAGAAAAACTAAAGCTCCGCTACCAATGTTTTTCATTGACCTGAAACCAAACCAAAATAATAAAGAAATTTATGCAGTTAAATCACTTCTCCACTGTCGAGTTACTATTGAGGCACTCAAACCAAAAAGAGAGATTGCACAATGTGCTAATTGTCAAAGATATGGCCACACAAAAAGCTTCTGTTATCGTCTTTCTAGGTGTGTTAAATGTGCCAGAGAACACAAAACAGTGGACTGTCCAAGAAAAGAGCGCTCTGATAAAGTGATGTGTGTATTATGTAAAGGAAATCACCCTGCTAATTACAAAGGATGTGTTGTATACCGACAAATCCAAGCTACGAAGTATCAACATCTGGATAAGGAAAAAAGATATACCACAAAATTTAACTCTGAAACTACCAAACAATTTAACATGGGAAATACAAATACAAAATCATACTCTGATGCAACGCAAAATAAACCTCATCTAGACAGTGCCCGTACAGATGTTGCTAATAAGGAAACAGACACCAACTTGAAAGAAATTATTCAAGCATTCATAAACCAAATGTCCAACATAACAGCTATGCTGACGGACCTAATGTCTAAAATAGCGTTAAATTCAACGCATTAAAAATATGCCTTTGGAATGCCAATGGGCTGCCACAACATAAGGATGAGTTAATTCTTTTCCTTAATACCCACAACATTGACATAATGCTGGTGTCTGAGACCCATTTTACAAACAAGACCTTCATGAGAATACCTAACTACAATGTATACAACTCGAATCACCCCAATGGGAAAGCCCATGGCGGAACAGCCGTAATAATACGTAGCAAAATAAAACATTATGAATCAAACTCCTACTGTACAGAAGCAATTCAAGCTACCAGCGTGGCCATACAAGACTGGCATAGTGAACTGATTATCACAGCTATATATTGCCCTCCTAAACACGCAATAACAAAAGATAAATTCACGACTTTCTTCAAGACCCTGGGCTCTCGATTTATTGCCGGAGGGGACTATAATGCTAAACATACTCAATGGGGGTCACGGCTCATACAATCTAGGGGCAGACAGCTACTGAAATCGATAGTAGAACTTAACCTTGCTACAGTTTCACCAAATGAGCCTACGTATTGGCCCACAGATAAAAATAAAATACCAGATCTTCTAGATTTTTGTGTGATAAAAGGCATCTCTGAAAATTATATGGACTGCACAACAAGTACTGAACTGTCCTCTGACCATTCTCCAGTACTTGTATCATTTGCTAGTAAAATAATCATGGGGTCCAAACCTTGTGTCCTACATAGTAAAAATACTAACTGGGACTTATTCCGACGTAATATTAATGACAATCTTAACCCAAAAATACCACTGAAAACGAACTCAGATATTGACATAGCGGTAGAGTCATTTAATAGTGCCATACAAATGGCTGCCTGGGATTCAACTCCCATCAGTGAATCGAAGCCTAAAGCAATTATTTTTCCTCAGACCATTATTAATCAAGTTTCTGCAAAAAGAAATCTTCGTAAACTATGGCAACAAACTCGATGCCCACGCATCAAAACCAAACTCAACAGAGAAATTAAAAAACTGAAGAAACTCCTTGATAACGATAAAAATAATACCATGGGACACTATCTAAGAAATCTAGATCCATCTGCTGCTTCAGATTACTCCTTATGGCGAGCAACGAAAAAACTTAAACAGCCAGCAATCACCTCTCACCCTATACAGCGTACGAATGGCACTTGGGCTAGGAGTGAATCTGAAAAGGCCTCAACCTTTGCAAAACACTTGTCAAATGTTTTTTGTCCTCACCCATATGAAGGTACACCTGACCATCTTAAAGCCATACAGGACTACCTCAACACTACAACTGACCAAGATGAACTCGATACTATCGAAAAAGTTACTAAAGCTGAAGTCAAGAGAATAATATTAAAACTAGACCGAAAAAAAGCCCCAGGTTACGATCTTATTACGGACCGCATTCTTCGTGAATTACCTGACGTGGGGATAACATATCTCACTCAGGTCTTTAATGCCATAATAAGGCTAAAGTACTTCCCACCACAATGGAAGGTGGCTCTTGTGATCATGATTCTAAAGCCAGGAAAGCGAGCTGAAGATCCAAAATCCTATAGACCTATAAGTCTTCTACCGATTCCGTCAAAGCTGCTTGAAAAAATTATGATTTCTAGGTTAATGCCAACTATTAAAGAAAAGGGACTTATACCTGATCACCAATTTGGCTTTAGACAAAAGCATGGGACAATAGAGCAAGTGCATCGCCTTGTGGAAAAAATAAACCAAGCCTTCGAAGAAAAAAAGTACTGTGCAGCAACATTTCTAGACATTTCACAGGCCTTTGACCGTGTGTGGCATGAGGGACTTTTATTCAAAATAAAGAAGGCATTTCCTGCTCAAATGTACCTAATTTTAAAGTCATATCTAAGTGAGCGCAATTTTCTTGTCAAAAGTGGTGAAACACTGTCAGAACTATGCCCTATAAAAGCTGGTGTGCCTCAGGGTAGCGTTCTCGGACCCACACTATACTTACTGCACACTGCTGACCTACCTACTAATGACGTGGCCACATTTAGTACCTTTGCCGATGACACTGCAGTGCTTACCACGCATCCTGACCCAGGCACAGCATCTGAACTATTACAAAGCTGTCTCACTGAAATCTCAGTCTGGTTAAGAAAATGGCGCATCAAGGCAAATGAAACAAAGTCAGTCAATGTCACGTTTACTCTGAGAAGGGAGACATGCCCACCTGTCACATTGAATGACGTACCAATACCCCAGGTGGATAGTGTCAAATACCTAGGGATACACTTAGATCGGCGTTTGACGTGGCGCAAGCATATATTTGCCAAACGGAAGCAATTAGGCATCAAACTTCGCAATATGTACTGGTTGCTCAGTCGGAAGTCACAACTACGCCTTGAAAACAAGGTGCTCCTATACAAAGCTATATTAAAGCCAATCTGGAGTTACGGCATACAGCTATGGGGAACTGCATCCCACTCAAATATAGAAATCCTGCAAAGGTTTCAGTCAAAGGTGCTCCGTATGGTTGCGGATGCTCCCTGGTTTATTACCAATGATATATTACACCATGATCTCAAAGTATGTACTATTAAGGGTGAAATACAACTGAAAACCAAAACATATAATAAAAGAATAAGCAGTCATCCCAATCATTTGGTAGCCCACCTGATGGATCCAGTAGTTGGCCAACACAGGCTTAAAAGGAAAATGCCGCAAGATAATATTAAATATTAACCAGCGGGACAATTCACAATGTCTTGCAGATAGTAAGCGACGGATGATTTACAGGAATCATACCGCAAATGCCATAGATATATAAATACACAAAATTTGCTGAATGCCTTGAAAAAAGGCAGATTGTAAATGATAAGTAGACAAAAAAAAAAAAAAACTTTATGGTGATTGCCAATATAAATACCACCTCATCATCAATAAGCATCATCTTATTTGCATTATAATAATGCTATGCTATCGCTATGCTCTCGGGAAAATATATTTATTTTTATAGCATAGCGACATTTTAATTGTGTTTAAGGTGGTTGCTCTGATTGCCCTTTCCATACATATTTAACTAGCTGAGATTTTAATATCCACATCGTATTTTTTTTATTTGAGCTATTCTTTTGACTTTATACTAGTTACCGGTGTGGCTAATTTTAATTTCAAACATAAATATACAACAGAATAACAATAAAACTGGTTTAAAAAATTGCAAATTTTGTATTCGTGTGAGTAAATTTTGTAGCGCAATCTAGGTAGGCAATATGGTTATTAGCAAGGTAACTTAGAACTAAGATGTCAAAAAGGAGCCGGGGTTCGAATTAAAAACTACAAGTCGTGAAATAGATGGCGCTTTCAGTAATTTGACTCTATAGAAATCTATGCTTTGAATAATATTGGTCAAATCTTAGCATAGCCGAAACGGGGCGTTGCCGTTCCGACTAGGGTAGTTTGTCGTAAAGGAAACGCGATGTTGCCAATCATCGTTGCGAGCTTCTTTCGTAGCTAGATGATTTCAATAATTTTGAAGTTGAATTTGAAAATTAGCTTTTGCGCGCAGCTTTGCCTGCATGATTTTTTTGTGTAATATTATGTAGGTACACCAATAAGTTTAACCACGTATAGTTTTTATGTTTATTGAATATATATCGAATGTATGTACGTTAGTTTATGCTGCATAAATTATATCAAAGAGAAAGTTAAATATGTCAATATACGAATACCAAAAACATTCTAACAACTAATGACCGACCTAATACCTACTTTTAAAGTACCTACCTAATGAATAATACTATCCGAAAATAATAAATTTAAACAATTTTACGTTTCTAACGTTTGCTTACAAACAAACATGTTTTATTTTTTATTATAATATAATACCTTTAATACAATGACATAATATAGGTACGAAATTTCACCTTTCATTCAAGGACGGTTCAAAAGATGCGTTCAAAAACCAATACTCTTGAAAAAGATTGATTGCTTAGATTATTCATAAATAATAATACGTATTCTAGAAAGTAAATATGTAATATACTATGTATTATACATTCCTACTTATTTTATTCTATTATGGTAAATAATAAAGTTAGGTACTGATATATTTCAAAATTTATCTAGTCGAGCTAATAAGTAATAAATAATAATGTACCTAATAAGTAAGATTCCGAACATGATATTTTCGCAAATACCTAGTAGGTACTATACAAAACAATAAACGATGTTTAGAATCGATTAAAATATTCGATGGTATCAATCGACTTTAGTGCCGATTTTTCCATCGTCCGATAAGTAGGTATTTTACTTGAGGAATTAAATTTACGTTTGACAGATTCTGTACAGAAAAACTGTAAAAATACAAAATTATTCGTCGAATACAGTTAGCTGACGATGTTAAAATCGGCCGTAAAATTTTATTGTTATATACAAGTATATCGAATCTATACTTCTATAGATCGAATATAATAATTATAAAGCGGATGTTTTTTTGTTTGTTTAAACGGACTAATCTCTGCTCTGCTAATCACTATCAATCTGATTAGAAAAAATCATCCACTAATAGAAAGCTACATTAGGTATCCCCGAGTGTATTCCGAACCGGGTGGTGGTAGATTCAATTATAGGTATGTATACTTGACGTTCATAAGTGCCTTACCAGAGCCTAAACTGAATAAATAACTTTTTGATTTGATTTATCCCGGGAACACGGGTGAAAACAGCGGGGTACAGCTAGTGAAAAAAAACGATCGAAGCGTTTCTTTTTCAGCTTGGGCAAAAATGCTTTCGTATGTCTGTCCAGATGTCCGCGGGATGTCCGGCTGTTCTCCTCTACGGGTCGCATTTCTTAATCGATACTCGTGAAAATTTGGCATTAGGGTCAATAAATAGTAAGTTCAGTTTCCGTTTCTGGAATTATTTCAAAATGGCTCCGCCCCTATTTTGAAAAACGTCCAAAACCGATTTGACAAGAAAATATCAATCACTATTATTAGTAGCATAGACCGAAACAGGAGGTTGGTGGGTGGTTTAGGGTAAACGACCTCTAGGTATATAATAAAAAATATAATTATTACTTTTTGTAAGTTATCAAGAAGAAGTTTTCTTATGATACCACTATAAATATACCCGCCAATAGTGAACTTGATTCAAATTGGTTCAAATTATCAACAGTTTGACAGGTATTTTCCCCTCAATATAAATTAAGTATTAATCTTATAAACTGTAAAACATCGATTCAAATGATCGAAGATCGACCCATAAAAAATAATTTTCGATTAAATCGAATCGAGATCGTAAGTCGTGATTTGCCTTACCCGCCGGGCTATTTTGTATCTTTGGTGGTAATCGTAACGAACACCATTAATTATTTCATCCAATGACGCGCACGCGATTTGACGCGACGATGACCATTCGCGGGCCCTGATTGGATGAAATTTATTAATGGTGTTCGTTACGATTACCACCAAAGTTACGCGGTAGAGCCCCGGGTTGACACATCTTTTTAGACGTATCACGTTCCTACGCAACGATATTTATGTGTTTACTACGGCAAATATTTTTTACAAATTATTTTCTGTTATTTGGATACAGTACATTATTTGCTTATTTTTAAGATTGTTAATTG
The DNA here is from genome assembly GCA_951394255.1 of Polyploca ridens. NCBI lineage: Eukaryota > Metazoa > Arthropoda > Insecta > Lepidoptera > Drepanidae > Polyploca > Polyploca ridens. Next base: position 19,205,213 of record OX596243.1, read on the forward strand.
TTTTTAAGATCTCCGGATACCTCTAAAATTAGAACATACGGAAATCAAATAAGTACATGTACAATAAATTAATGCACGTAAAAGGCCAAGAATTCGTATTGAATCAACAGTCCCAGTACCTAGTGGAAGCATAATGTTGTGGATGTTACCGTAGCCATATGGACGCTTGACCACAATCTCACCATGGTAGGTAAGTGATGATGTGACCGAAGGTGGTAAGCACACAAAGCCTAGAAGGAACTGGCTCTCAAGTGCAGCCGTCGGTACCGATACCGCGTTTGGCGACAGATTGACAACTCGAGGGTGGAAGCCAACCAGATGGATACTAAAAAGTACCCTACCACCGTGTTATGGTTTCCTCACAATTTTTGCCTTCACCAAAGTAAAGTTCATTTTGTAAGGTGGAGGTTTGAAATTTGTCTGTTTGTTGTTGGCGATGGCTGTTGGTGATTTAATTTTTATCAAGTAAATATACCTTTGAACATATTTTGTAACAGTAGGTATTTATTTTCAACAAGTTGACCCGGTGATCTTCATAACACATTTTTTTCAAATTTTTTAAACCACTCCTTTTTCACAGCGAAAAAAACACAAAACAAATTATTCAAATCGGTCAAGCTGTTTTTGAGTTTTATCAAGACTAACGAACAGCAACTAATTTATATATATATAGATAATATTTATAAATATATTTCAGGATCAAGGAAAATTTAACGTTACCAACATTCATATTATTCTGTGTTACTTCGTTTGGATTACGCACAACGGTCACAGTCATGATGGAGAATAGATGTGTACTTACCTGCCTCGGAGGAGTTTATCAGCAAAATGCTTTTGAGATTCTACCGAAATCACAATTCAGATGTGAATTTGTTATGTGTTTATAAAAATATGTGTAGACCCCAATGACATTATACCATATTTACTTACGTTATAAATTAATAAAGAAAATATACAGAGAATACCTATTTAATATACCTACATCATAATCAATATTGAAATCTCATAAACGTACCGGTATAGAGCCTCCCCTAATAACAAGGGGGATTGGGGCCATAGTCCACAACGTCAAGCAGGTCCACTGTGGGGTGGTGTACTTCAAATGCTTTTGAATTTGTTTTTTTGCCGGTTTCCTTACGATCAAGAACGGAAACATATCATTGGCCTGTACTTGTGTGAGATTTGAATTTACGTACAATTCACCTTTGGATATTGGTGATATGTACAATGTACAAAATTTTAATAGTGACATATTTTATCTTTATTGAAAAAATAATATAAAATATACCAAACCTAATGTATAGTAAATAAAATACAATTTACGCATAATCCATGAGAAAATACCCAATTTTAGCACACACGCGTAATTATTAAAACGCCACCTAACGGCGTATAAAACAACTCAATACTTATTTTAACGCCATCTAACGGTCGAGACAAACCAAGAAATGTCAATGTGTGGGTGTATATAATTACAAGGAATAACTTGACAGATATTTTTCTGGAGGAATTCTTTGTACCTAATTGCCGTGGAAGTAAAATTAATGCTTCATAAATACTTCATAAATAAATATTGCTCGCCAATCACTAAATTACGCACCATGGATGCTTGAATTTTATATAAAAAAAGAAATAACATAGCTTTGCGATACTAACACCATCTAACGGGAATATAGCTTTTTGTAATCGTGAGCAAGGATTTTTGACACCTACGATTAGTCTGGCTGCTTATAAAAATGATTGAAATGAAATCCCTTAGTATCATATATAAAAATCTGCTCTCAGAAGTTAAGAAAAGCAGGTAATGTCCATGACATACCTTAAATGCCTGTACAAATTGGCCGGGATAAGTTATCAAGTACTCATACGTTTGTAGTACGTACAGTAGTACCCAACTAATATGGCGCGTCGTGAATCTTCGTTCGCACAGAAAAGAAAGTATGGCCTGGAAGATTAACGAAAGAATGCTTAAAACTTACAATCAACCTTAGATCACTACTTATAAGGTTTATAATAAACTGCAGCTGTTAGTTCCGTCTCACTCGCAAGTCACAACCCTCCGCACGGCGCGTGCTAACATGGCGGCAGCTGCCGGCGTCTAATAGGATAGTTTTCAATCGTTCATTTGACTTTATAATAGTACGTTGATGTCGCTACGACATCGTTGAAGTTTTTTACGAGAATCGAGCCACTGGTGGCCCTTGGATCTGGTCTGTTAGATTTAACCATCGACTGACGCCCACTTGAGAATTAACCTTGTGTTTCTATCATATATGATCATGTAAAACTTGAAATAAAATAATCAAATATTTTATTACAAAACTTTATTGATATTTTTTACATATTTTTTATTTGCTGAGTTATATCATAAACTGATTTTTTTATCTATTTGTTTATTTTTTACATATTTTTACTTCATCACTTCATAAATATAAAAACAAACTAAAATAAAACATATATTTTCAACAATAATTTATTGCTTAAAAATAAAAATGTACATTAAATTCTACAGAATGATTCTAGAGTTGTTCCTCTTAGATTAAAAACCGGTAATTATCGTTTTATCGGTCAATTTCTCCGAATACGACGTCGAGGGTACCGATAATGGCGACGATGTCGGCCAACATGGAGTTCTTGCCGATCTTCTCTAGCGCCGCGAGGTGAGCGAAGCCGGGCGCCTTGATCTTGCATCTGTGGAGACGGATTTTCATATATTTTTTGTAGGAGAAGAAATCTGGATTTACATACAACTAGCTGACCCCGTTTTACCCGTGTTCCCAACGTATCTTATGTTTTCCCAGGATAAAAAATATTATACTATTATGTTATTCCAGAGTATGGTCAAACTAAGTGGCAAGTTTCTTAATTCTGCCCTTTAAAGTCAATAGTAAGAGATTTGCATAGTGTAGAGTCGAACTCACACGACGTTTATAGGCCTTTGTTTGACCACAATCTCACCATGGTAAGTGATGATGTGGCCGAAGGTGGTAAGCACACAAAACCTAGAAGGCACTGGCTCTCAAGTGCAGCTGTCGGAACACACAGATACGTGCTTGGCGACAGAATTTCAACTTGAGGGTGGTAGCCAGCCAGATAGGTACCACAATGTACCCTACCACCGTGCTATGGTTTCTTCACGATGTATTCTTTCACCGAAAGGTCAAGCTCATTGTAGGATTAGAACCCGGGACCTTCGTCTCGGTATCCGACGTCACTACCATTGAGCTATCATCGCCTTAAATTTTATTTTAGTCGGTAAATCGTAAGCATAGAGTAAGAATATTAATAGAGAGATAACGTCAACAACATTACCTCGTGCGAAGCGTGAGAAGCTTGCATATAGATGCATTCACAGATACATCGTACACAAGTAATTTACTGTAAGAAAAATTTACGATATGTGCTCCTTGTCATTTCGCGTTGAAATTTGGCATGCAGATAGCCTATGGTATGGAAAAAGAGATAGACTACTATTTATCGCGCGGGGGACAGCTAGTAAATAATTTCAGGTACCTGTAAGGCTTGGAACTGCCGTCAGAGACGAGGTAGACGCCGAATTCTCCCTTGGGTGCTTCAATGGCGGTGTAGGTGGAGCCCGGGGGCACCTGGTAGCCCTGCGTGAACAGCTTGAAGTGGTGGATCAGGGCTTCCATCGATGTCTGGAATTATACATATTACTGTAACATTTTTTTAATCTTAAGTATTACCTAAGTTTTTTTTTCTTTATTTCCTGGCAGGGACACCACGGATTATGTCGCTATTTTGTAATCAAAAATCAGATTTTGTCAATTCATGTCTTTGGGGTGGCCCTTCCAGGAAGAGTCCTTCTGCGATCGAAAAAACTAATAAAATTAGTGTAAATTTTTATAAAATAAGACTCACTATAATCCGTTTAGCGACATCTATATTTAAGGTGATGACAGCTCAGTGGTATTGACGTTGGATACCGAGACGAAGGTCCCGGGTTCGAATCCTACAATGAGCTTTCGGTGAAGAAAAACATCGTGAGGAAACCATAGCACGGCGGCAGGTGACTTTGTAGTACCCATCTGGCTGGCTACCACCCTCAAGTTGAAAATCTGTCGCCAAGCACCTATCGGTGTGTTCCGGTAGCTGTACTTGAGAGCCAGTTCCTTTTAGGCTTTGTGTGCTTACCACCTTCGGCCACAACACCACTAATAATGATGAGATTGTGGTCAAACACAGGTCTAAACAAAGTAAAAAAAACAGTCAGCTATTTATCAGTTATGTTTTCAATGAAGGTGTCATCCACCTTGCACCATATCCGGATGGATATGGTGTTCCAGGAAGTTCCACACTTATGCTTAAATTGTTTAATCTTTCTGGTTCTTCCCAGTTGACGGCCGACTTCCGAACCGGCGGTAACTTCAGTAGCTTTGACCTTCATAATCATGCCCTACCTTAGACCTGAACTGAATCGCATTGACTTTGGCGGCCGTCTGAATGTTGAAGATAAACTCCAACATACCTTCATCTCCTCCCTGCCAGGAGGCGTGAGCTTTGCATCGTCAGTTTTGATCTCTCCGGGTGGCATCTGGTTCAGGCACTGATCTATGATGCGCAGGGACTGACGCATCTCTTCCACACGGATCAGGTAACTGGAACATTACAATGTTTTAGTATTAGAGCCCTTTTTAGGGTTTCATACTCAAATGGTGCCATCGGGACCCTATTACTAAGCCTCCGCTGTCTGACAGTGGGCTGTATCTTTTTTTTATACAACTATGGTAGTAAACAAGCATACGGCCCGCGTGATGGTAAGCGGTTACCGTAGCCTATGGACGCTTGCAACACCAGGGGTATCAATCGCGCGTTGCCGACCCTGCAGAAATCATTTCGAACCCCATGCATGAACCGTAATAGGTAGACAGTTGAAATTTTCACTGAATGTATATTTCTATTGCCGCTATAACAAAAAATAATGAAATAAAATTAAAGGGACACTAAACGTCTTTACAGAACCTTTCGTGTACAAGTCCGACTCGCACTTGGCCAGTTTTTTAATCTTATTTACCACCTGATGGTAAGTGGTTATCGTCGCCTAAGGAAATTAGCAATGCCAGGGGGAATGCCAATGTGATTGCAACACCAGTTGCAGTTACTACAAAGTACATGCTAGTACAGACCGGTCGTAGCAGTCCCCGTTGGTACCGATGGGCACGTCGAACTCGAGGTGTTCGTACGCGTCGTACGGCTGCGACTTGCGCAGGTCCCACTTGATGCCGGAACTAGACTAGACTAGTAATGAGTAGAAGTACATACCGGTCGTAGCAGTCCCCGTTGGTACCGATGGGCACGTCGAACTCGAGGTGTTCGTACGCGTCGTACGGCTGCGACTTGCGCAGGTCCCACTTGATGCCGGACCCACGGAGCATCACGCCGCTACAAATAATAAACATAATCATTACTATCAATAAAATAAGTTATCATTACTATACACTCCAACAAGCAGTAGTAGCGATCTAGAGGCGGGGGCTAAGGGGCTCAAGCACCCGCACATCAAATATAGGCTATCCTCAGTTGGGTCAAACCTCTCCCCCCCCCCACCAAACGAAATTCTGGATCAGCCACTGCCATCAAGATTTTAAGGTGAAAAACACGATTTTAGAGCAGGCTAGCTACTAGAAGGTCCTATGCGACGTGTATTTAGTCGCCACAAGTCGTTGAAAACATAAAAATACCAAATTGTGCTCTTCGAGTGAAGTGAGCCGAGTCAATGGGCATTCAATGGGCATGTTTCTCTTCACCGCACGTAGGAAAGAATAGCACGTTAGGTTTCATATTATTAAATAGATATATCTAATCTACCATGTTCCCGGACTAATAAGTAGCCTACAATACTCGGGGTAATGTAACTTCCTATTGGTGAAAGAATTTTTCGAATCCGGCTGGTAATTCTAGAGATTAGACAAACAAAAATACTCTTTCACTTTATTAATAGTACCATAATGCAGCCAGGTTAACTCATTTTCACTCACACTTTCAATAAATACTAACCTGAAGCCATAGTTAAGTGCGTCCTGAGCCGTAACGACGCCAATATCCTTGGTACGCTGAACCCACAGTCGGTTTGTCGTCAACACGTCTTCCACTTCGTCCAGTCGCTCGCTGAACTTCATTGAGAACTCGTATATATCGTCCATTAAACCTAGGGGCATGTCCTGGGGACAACCGTCGTTTCATTTATACAAGCCAATATGGGTGCGAGGATGGTGGCTGCCACACGCGTCTTACTTGTGAACAAGTGCTGCTTTTGGGGGCTGCTCTTTGCGATTCTGCTTTTTACTTATAAAATACTAGTTTTACAACCTTGGGTTTGCCCGGGATCCAGGGTGCTTATGTTACTCCAATATATGAACTATCTATGTTCAAAGTTTCACCACGGTTGGTTGTACCATAGAGGCATCAAGAGGTAACAAACTCACTTTTGAATTTATAATTTTAGTAGGTTTCATTGAATCTATTTTGTAGTTTTGGCATGCAATTTTTGTTAGTGAGCATATAAATGTTATGGAATGTATCTGAGCTTGTTTTGAAAAGAGTAATTGCCGAGTTCATTGCCGGCGCTTTTTTAGCAAATGCAACCTTCCGAACCGGTATTAAAGCCGAAGATCTATTTGAATAAATCATTTTGAATTTTAGTATTTTTCAACCTCAGACAAACAGAAACCACCCTGGTTTCACCCACGTTCCCGAGGGATGTATTCTTTTCCCGGGATAAAAAGTATCCTATGTGTTAATCCAGACCCTATATTAAAAGGCCGATATAAGGTATCCTAAAAGGAAATGTCTTACCAGTGAGACCCCACCAGGTCTGATATAAGCGGCGTGCATCCTAGCCCCGCTGACTCTCTCGTAGAACTCCATCATCTTCTCTCTCTCCTCGAAAAGCCAGAAGAAGGGAGTGAGAGCTCCCACGTCCAGCGCGTGGGTGCCCACCGCCATTATGTGGTTCAAGATGCGGGTGATCTCGGCGAACAGAGCTGGTGGATAGCGTGTGAATATTTATTGAATTGAAATTTACAAATATACAGCATACCACTGCTGACCATCAGGCAAACCGTAAGCTTGTTTGCCACTTTAATAGTATTAAAAAAAACTTACTCCTAATATACTTGGCTCGCAGCGGTATATCAATATTAAGTAGTTTCTCAACTGCTAAACTGTAGCACTGTTCATTGCACATCATGGACACGTAGTCGAGACGGTCGAAATATGGCAGCGCTTGTGTGTAGGTCTTGTACTCTATCAGTTTCTCTGTACCACGGTGGAGGAGGCCAATGTGGGGATCTGCGGCACGGACTGTCTGGAGAGCGGAGATTTTTAATTCAATTAGGGAGAATTTGAAACTTCTAATTATTCATTATTCATAGGCCCATTTGATATGACATTGTCTTTTGTACTTCGTAACTATAAACAATTCATTGTTTCAGTATAGCTCCTCCATTTATGAAGGTCAATGCTAATTAAGTTGGAACAGTTCGAAAGTATTTTTCTGCAAAAAATAATCAGATTGTAAGACTATTATAGAATCTCATTAAGATGATTTGTTAGAAGTCTGTGTATAAAATACAGCATAAGGCACATTATTTAAGATCAACTAAAGTTTATTTTATTCATTTTTTTTTAACATGTTGAACTCAATATTAACTTATAGGTAGCCTTATTTTAATAAATATAAGAATAGCCACAGTTTAGATGGTAATACTGTGGAATAGCTCTGTTTAAGATAATGATTGAAGCAACGGCTAGATAAGTAATAATAAAAGCAAAATACCTCTCCATCAAGCTCAAGAACCAAACGGAGTACTCCGTGGGCAGCTGGGTGCTGCGGACCGAAGTTCAAGATCATGTTGCGAACTTGCCTCTCACCTGGCTTGATTACACCTGAATATATGTTGTTTTATTTAATTACATGGTCATTCAACTCATAGAAAATGAATAAAATACTGTATTCATTCAACTAGGCCTTCATATGCACTAATGAGTTGTCAGACTATTAATGCATTGTTTGGAGGGTTGCTTTTGCTGAGAAGAACTGGCAACAAACCCAGCAATTACTATTTACTAAATAAAATCAAATTAAATATTCTAAATAAATGTAAGAGTAGGTTCTTATTTTCATTTCACTTCCTACAGTATTCCACATTTCTAAACAGTATTATACAAAGTCGCTATATCTCTGTCTGTTTGTGTGCTCCGTTCTTTGAAGCTATAGAATTGATTTTGATGCAGTTTTTACCATTGTTTATAAAATTTCTTTCAGATGGTTTAACCCATTGGTTTTCACGAGGGACACGCATCGTATTATAACAATTTATGTCATTGTTATATTTTTAACCGCGAGCCAAGTGTTTAGTGTATCTGGACAAAGTCAGGTCGGTTGTTAGATATTGTGAAAGTTTGTTATTCAATCACATAGATCATTTTTTTTTTTTTTTTTATTATTATTATTTTTTTTCTCTTTATCTGCTATCGGCTCCATAGCCATAATCAGATGTGGTCGAGGTATCAGAGGTGTAGGTGTCATTCCATTAAATGACACCGTAAAGGGTAAAAGAAATTTAATTTCTTTGGTCTAGGTCCAGTATTTGCCATCTTTTCAGGCGCTTTACATTGTCGCTTGTGTTCAAGAGGTTTTTTGCCAATTCATTTATATGTTTGTTAAGTCTTGCTTTATATCTCTGGCTGTTGTTGCTGACTTCCTGCTTTACAGTTGGCATCTCCAGGTACTCATGTATCTCTGTGTTTCTGACAATCCAATGGGCGCTTGAGATTGTTCTTAGAGCAATGTTTTGGAATCTCTGGAGGATCTCGATATTGGAGTTACTAGCTGAGCCCCAGAGCTCTATTCCGTATGTCCAGATCGGCTTGATGATGGCTTTATATACTAGCAGTTTGTTGCTGAGGGACAAACGGGATTGACGACCCAGCAGCCAGTTTAAGAGTTGAAATTGCATGTTCGCTTCTTTTCTCTTGGCTTTGATGTGACTGGCCCAGGTCAGTCTTCTATCCAGGTGCAAACCGAGATACTTTACGCTATTGTTGGTTGGTAGGACCTTGTCTTCCATACAAACAGTCGGACAGTCACCTTTCCGGAGTGTAAAAGTGACCTGTGTTGATTTCGTAACACTTGGTTTTATTCGCCACTTCTGTAACCAGGTGTCTATTTTATGGAGTTGTGCTTGCAGTTTCAATGATGCATTGTTTGGGTCTCCATCACTCGCAAGGCATGCGGTGTCGTCTGCATATGTTGCTGTCACAACATCTTCTGTTTCAGGCAAGTCTGCCGTGTATATAGAGTACAACACCGGGCCAAGGACCGATCCTTGAGGAACCGAAGCAGTGATGTTATATAGCTGCGAGCACTCTTCCTCATATTTCACTTGAAATTTTCTCTTATTTAAATACGATTTAAGGATCATAAAGAATGAGTTTGGTAATAGGGTCTTTAGCTTGTATAGTAGCCCTTTGTGCCAGACCCTATCAAAAGCTTGTTGTATATCTAAGAATACTGCTGAGCAGTATTCTTTTTTCTCCAGCGATTGTCTTATTTTGTGGACAACTCGATGTACTTGCTCTACGGTTGCATGTTTCTCCCGAAATCCAAACTGATGATCAGGTATAATTTTGTTCTCTTCGAGTGCCGGTTTAAGCCTTTGTAAGAAGATTTTTTCGAATACCTTGGATAGTATAGGAAGGAGGCTTATAGGCCTATATGAGCTGGGATCTGTTGGCGGCTTCCCTGGCTTCGCAATCATACAGATTTGTGAGATTTTCCATAGTTTTGGGTAGTAGTGTAATCTGAGGATCGCATTAAACAGCATCGTTATGAAAACTATTATTTTCTTAGGCAGCTGTTTAAGTACTTCACCCGTTATTAGGTCAAAACCATGTGCCTTTTTATTTTCCAGGAGCCGTATAGTGCGTACAAGTTCTCTTGGAGTAACTAGTGCAAGTGGTAGGGATAGCTGTTGGTCGCTGTTGATCATATCATCTACTTCTTTTTCGAAGTCCACCATAGATGACTGATTAGGGGTAAATACTTCGCTGAGGTGTTTTGCAAACAATTCGGCCTTCTCACTTCCGCTCCTGGCCCAAGGATCATTACAAGATTTCCTTATAGGGGGAACATAACTTTGTGGTCTTTTGAAGTTTTTTGTGATTTTCCATAAGGAGTAGTTGTCTTTCTTACGGGCCGAGAGTTTAGATATTTTTTCTTGGAAGATAGTATTCTGAGTTTCTCTAATCAGCTCTTTAAGTTCCCTCGAGATTCTATTGTACTCTGTTCTGTCTGCATCTGATCTCGTCGAGTGAAGGTGCCTTCTTTGTTTTCGCTTTTCTTCCAATTTGTTGCGTATTTCCAATGGGACGTTGACCTTGTTGGTAGGATTATTCAATACTGGAGTAGAGCGCCAAGCTGCAACTTGTATTAGGTTTGTTATATAAAATGTTGCCTCGTCTATGTCATTGTTTGTTTTAAGTTTCACTTTCAATTGAACTTCGTCTTCTAAGTACTCAGCGAAGGCACTCCAGTCTGTTTTGTGATTGTGTAATGTAGATCTTCGTGTTCTATGTATCGGAGAAACGCTGAATGTTGCAATTATGGGAGTATGATCCGATACAGAGTCTAGTGATGATTCAACATCAAAGTATACATCAGACAGTCCTATAGTAACAATATAGTGACAATCACATAGATCATACCTAGAAAATATAGGATAATCACTCTCTCACTCGACATCTCAGGAAAACAAGATCCTTCGGGAATACAGGTAAATCAAAAAATTGCTAATTGATGTAGGGAAAATTATTTTGGAGAGTGTCTGATCTAACACAATAAACTGTTTGTTGGTCAAAAACAATAGAGTTCTCAAACTTACAACACCACTGAGACACAAAAAGCACTGGGTATAAAACTTACTGGAGTAAGGAGGATGTTTCATCAACGCAGTCACTTCATCAGGGAACATGACGGCTCCCTCGAACTGCTTCACATACTCGGCGTCCGGCATCCATCGGTGGGCCTCTCGGTGTGAGCTGCACATTAAGTACAAGATTTGGCAGTTCAAATCAGCTGTTAGGCATAATTTAGATTTTAAGCAATTTCTCTCAAATTATCAGATTATTATCACGTAAAACCCTGGATTATCAACTTTTATATGACTCACTGGTTTATTCACTATATATAATGATATTTTACACACAAATAATCATCAAAATAAATAAATTTGTTATATTTTATAACCTAAAACGTTACATAATTTTTATACCATAACAACACGGTTTCTATAGCAAAAACATATATAAATCACATTTAATACATACTTCACATTGTAAACAGCTGGTAAATTCTTTAGTAGGGCTGTTGTATGGCCCAAATTTGAGGATTTTCGTAACAAAACATTCAGTAAAGAGGCCATTTTTGACGGGACTACGTTCCGTTTCGTCAATAAATAAATTTTAATTTTTTTGTGTTATTGATTTGTCTGAATGAGGTGAAATAAAATACAGAGAATAATTAACAAAACATCAGACGTCTTTTTAAATAACATATTTAAAGTGTTTAATATTTGAATATACGTAAGTATCTACGTAGTTTGTTTTTTTTTTTTGCAAATGTAACTGAGTTAGTTTCTAAAAGTTGCTAAGTAATTACGTAAAATGAATCATATTTTGATAGACGTCGCGTTTATTTTGGATGCAGTTTTGCCAATTTAATAGATTAAGCCATGATTAAGCGACATTTGGACACTATCAATCACAAAAACAATCTATCGACTTTTCTAGTGCCTTTTTGATGTGATTCGATTTTCAATTTTACTTACTAAATTGGTATATTTGAGGCCCTGCAGAATGATATTAGTATAATTTATAATATATTACCAAATATTATAATATTAGTATACAATTTTAACTATTTTTGAAATACCAAAGAAGTATGGTATTTCACCTGACAACACTAAAAAAAATACACATAGAAGTGGACTTTTGGGCGGGAACTTGCAGAGTGACGTAGCATTTTCATTTTTATTTTCATAAATTCGTGTATTTTGAGTTATATTGCATATTATCGGTGGTATTTTATTCAATAAAGATCAATATATGTGCACCAGTGAAGTGAAATGAAATGAATATGTGTATCGTGACTTTACAAGTTGTCTCAAAAAGTCCGTGATAAATTTTAGTACAATGACCACCATTTTACTAAAACATGACTAGACGGTGACTGAACATGCAGACTATGTGAAAGTGAATGTGCGGACTATATTATAGTGATATTATAAATAAAATGTATGCGACTGAAGGACTTAGTATCCATGGTCAAGAACAAATTTATTAAAAAAACACATAGAAGTGACTTTTTGGCGGGAACTTGCAGAGTGTCATTGCATTTTGATATTTATTTTCATACATTCGTGTATTTTGAGTTTTATTGCATATTATCGGTGGTATTTTATTCAATAAAGATCAATTCATGTGCACCAGTGAAGTGAAATGAAATGAATTATGTGTATCGTGACTTTACAAGTTGTCTCAAAAAGTCCATGAAAAGTTTTAGTACAACGACCACCATTTTACTAAAACATGACTGGACGGTGACTGATCATGCGGACTATGTGAAAGTGAATGTGCGGACTATATTAAAGTGATATTATAAATAAAATATATGCGACTGAAGGACTTAGTATCCATGGTCAAGAACAAATTAACAAAAAAAAAACACATAGAAGTGAGACTTTTTGGCGGGAACTTGCAGAGTGACGTTGCATTTTCATTTTGATTTTCATTCGTGTATTTTGAGTTTTATTGCATATTATTATCGGTGGTATTTTATCCAATAAATGATCAAACCATGTGCACCAATGAAGTGAATTATGTGTATCGTGACTTTACAAGTTGTCTCTAAAAGTCCGTGACAAGTTTTAGTACAATTACCACCATTTTACTAAAACATGACTGGACGGTGACTCATCATAACGGATCATAATGTAGACAGAGAAAGCTATAGACCTTGAGATATCTTCTGACTCATTCACACAGAAAGAGAAACACTTATTGGAAATACACGTTAAGAAACGAGACAGAGCGCTAGCATTTTTTATCCTACTCGAATGTCGGTTTTTCAAGGTCATTACAATGTTTGCGAACTAGTTCGCGAAATAAATAATGACATTCCAAAGACGTTTCGGTATTGCCAACTTTTCTCAAATCTGTGTTGCCAACATAAAATTTCAATCTCCCACTCTAGTGAATGAATGATAGATAGATAGATAGATAACTCTTTATTGTACAAAAGTATTTAAACAGAGTATAAAAATAAATGCTTACAATTAAGGAAATTACTGTAAGTACAATAGGCGGTCTTATCGCTAAAAAGCGATCTCTTCCAGACAACCTTAGGATGGAGAGGAATTTAGAAACGTTATTAGACGGTGGTGTATACTTTTATAACAAAAATAGGTAAATAAAAATACATAGGTACATACAATAATATAAGTCTTTATGTAAATAAATACATAGATTTAATAAAATATATATTATTACTAATAAATACAAAGAAAAAAATAAGTAGAAGTAATTCCGAGTAGAAACAATAAATAACATACTAGACAAATAAATATAAACATTCATGGAAATAATGGCAATTACAGCATCGATTATAGTCAGTCCGAGAGGTAGAAATTTTTCAACAGATTTTTAAAAACAGGGAGTGACGGCGCCCTCCTTACAGAGACTGGCAATGCATTCCAGAGGCGAACTGCTTGGACGGTAAATGATTTACCATAAAAAGAAGTGTTGTGTGATGGTATTCTCAAGATGAGATTTTCTGATGACCTAAGTGATTGAAGGAAATCAAAACGTTCCTTAAGATAACGCGGGGAGGAGGGACTAAAAAGTATAGTGTAAAGAAGAGACAATATATGAGTATTCCGGCGAAGTCGTATAGGAAGCCACTTGAGTTTAGCGCGATATTGCGAGACATGATCATATTTGCGCAAGCCAAATATAAATCTTATGCAGAAGTTTTGAAGTCGCTCAAGTTTATTTAGCTGGTCCTCATTGAGATCTAGATAGCAGGCATCAGCGTAGTCCAAAATAGGGAGCAGAAGAGACTGCACGAGCGCAACCTTAGTGGCAGTTGGCAAAAAATTGCGGAGTCTTCTAAGGGAGCCGGCAGATGCAAATAACTTGCGACTAACGGCCGCTATCTGAGGACCCCAGGTAAAACATTGATCCATAATTAGACCTAGGTTTTTAACACTGTTACTATAAGGAACAGTTGTTCCACTAAACTTAACTGAAGGTAGATTTGACCAGTTTATTTTAGATATCTTTTGAACACTTCCAAAAATTATGACTTGCGTTTTTAGTGGATTTATTGTAAGACCGTAGGCTTCACTCCACTTAGCAATACGGCAAAGGTTTAAATTTGTTGTTTCTATAGCACTAGATAGATTGCTAAGAGGGGCATGGCAATAAATTTGAAGATCGTCTGCATACAAATGATAGGGAGAAGTAATATGAGCCGAAATAGAATTAATGATTTTTATTTTGCTCGAATTGTGGTACACACAAGGTCATAATAATAAACGTGCTCACTCTTCACCAGCAAGTGGTATGCAAAATTGATTAATACAATGTAAACATTTTATACAATAGAAAATAAAATTATAATATATTGAGTTTTAACATTCACAAAATAAATTAAGCAATAAAACAGATTTAAGATTCACATAACATAAACTATATCTATAAGATTTTAAATTTTTTATTCATACCTAAATTTATAATTGAAATAATCGTTTATTGAATAGAAACATTCACATGATAACATTTTTTTAAATATAATTTTAAATTTATTTAATGGTAAATTACTAATACTTTCAGGCAATTTATTGTAATTTTTTACAGCCATTGGATAACAGTTGTTACTATAAAGCGTTGTTCTTATGTTTGATAGTCTCAATCTGTTTGGCAATCTACTATAAGACTACATTCATCACTAAATCGATTAAAGAGCTGCATATGCATTTTAACAAATAAACACATTTCATAAATGTATAAACAAGGGACCGTCAGCAAATAATTTTTTTTGAATAATGGTTTGCTAGAAGTCAAACTATCTACATTGCAGATTGCTCGCACGCATTGCTTTTGCGCAATAAATACTCTATTGAAATGGCATGAATTTCCCCACTTGATTATACCATATCTAATGACAGAACATACATAGCCGTGGTTTGCCTATATGGCCGTATGTTCACCTGCAATGTTCACCAAACGCCATAAGGCAAAAAAATGGATTAACTTTCTTACATATCCTGCTTTATCATCTAACTTTATGCCAAGAAATATTGTTTCATCACATTCATTTATGCTATTGTTTTCGAAAAATATAATAAGTTCTTTTTAGGGTTCCGTAGCCAAATGGCAAAAAACGGAACCCATATAGATTCGTCATGTCTGTCTGTCTGTCTGTCCGTCCGTATGTCACAGCCACTTTTTTCCGAAACTATAAGAACTATACTGTTGAAACTTGGTAAGTAGATGTATTCTGTGAACCGCATTAAGATTTTCACACAAAAATAGAAAAAAAAAAACAATACTTTTTGGGGGTTCCCCATACTTAGAACTGAAACTCAAATTTTTTTTTCATCAAATCCTTACGTGTGGGTTATCTATGGATAGGTCTTCAAAAATGATATTGAGGTTTCAAATATAATTTTTTTCTAATGTGAATAGTTTGTGCGATAGACACTTCCAAAATGGTAAAATGTGTGTCCCCCCCTGTAACTTCTAAAATAAGAGAACAATAAAACTAAAAAAAATATATGATTTACCATGCAAACTTCCACTGAAAATTGGTTTGAACGAGATTTAGTAAGTAGCTTTTTTAATACGTTATAAATCGTAAATATGAAATCCCAAATCAATGGCCGTCAAAGTTAAACTAAACCTGGCCACGGGGCCAGATAAGTTTGTGGGGCTATACGAAGGAGATTACAAATAATTTTTTTTTATTTCCCTATCCAAAGGCTGCTAATGGGACCCTATTTCTAAGCGTCCGCTGTCAGTCCGTCTATCTGACAGTGAGGTTCTCATGAACCGTAATAAGTAGAAAGTTGAAATTTTCTATTGCCGCTATAATATCACGAAATAATACGATTTATTTGACGCATTATATGTGTGAACCCAGGATATTTATTATTCTAAATTTATGTCAAATTTTAAATAAGCTTTTTATAGAACTCAAATAATAATTTCCCAAAAGCCGAGTAAAAATAATTATATGGTAACACCAGTTCTATACATGTATAAAAATCGTATAACTACATATAGCTCATTCTCTATCTCAAACTGACCACGACAAAACGGACTCTAGTCATATTCACTCTACGGATCATAAGGACTTTATGAAAGTTAATGTGTGGCAGTGTTGCCAGCGGAGTCGTTTCGAAAGTTACCTGAAACATAAAAAAAAGTAACCTTTATGTATGAAAAGTAACCTTTCTCAAAATATTTAGTCAAAAGCGTAGAAAGCTAATAGAATAAGTGGTTAGGTTAGGTTATTATGTTGTGTGCCAGCCACCAAATGTTTAGTGAAGCGACATTTTCTAACATCATGTGTAATGTGAAAAACCAACAATAAAACAATATTTTATTTTATTAGCGAAGCTAGTTTTTTTGAAGACCTGAAAATAACGAAAGAAATTGTAATCAAATTGAAAGTAAAATTCGATTTCATGCATAGTTTTAGATTGATACGCGTACATAAATGCATACATACAGACAGATAAACGAAAATTCTAATTAGTATTCGATATTATCTTATGAAAATAATTATAATTTCGCATGATAACGCAAACTTCGCGAAAAGGCTAATGCCACTAATCAAATTGTGAAAGTCATTCACCTCGCTAATGATCGGTTATAGAAATTGTCGTTTTCGAGCGCGCAATGTATTGTGAACACCACGATTTAAACGCGCGATAACGTTGTACCAAAGTAGTACGTCGCTGACTGCAGGCGAATATCGCCATAAGACACCGTTTCTAGTTTTATTTACATTGCTACTTATGTGAAAGTAATGAATTAATAACTTATTTATTTTAAATCTCTTTGGGTTAGGTAAGAATAACGATTATGAACAGTCTAAAGTAAAAAAAACTCAAAAAAATAATAAAAAATTTGGGAAAAACCGACGAAAAATTCCAACATGGGGGGGTCCAGAATCATGTCCTGGACCTATGGTATCCGTTTGTGCGGCGATGTCCCTTACACGCTGTATATGCTGTGTAAAAGAAAAGGTTGTAGGTATTTGGTTGTGTTACGATAACGAGTGTGAGCGAAGTTTTGCGCCAGGCTAGCCAACATGAAAACAGAATGCGTTCCGTTTCACGCTTATAATGTAAGATTTTGGGATGTACTTTCTAAAAATCACCTAAAATCACCTTTTGATGGTGTAACCTTAATGTAACCTGGCGGAGTAAAATATCACCTAAAAGGTTACAAAAGTAACCTTCTGGCGACGCTGATGTGTGGACTATAATAAAGTGATATTTATAAATAAAATGTATGCGACTTGTGGCGGCACGTCACTAGTGGCCACATCACATGCGCACATCACTACGGTAGTCATTGGCAACAAGAAAAACGTGCTAGATATTTTCGTTAAACATTTTCATTTTATTTCTGTAAATATTCAATATACATACCTTTTACCTTTCTACCTTCTCCTATCATTTACGTAACCGTTCCCCACATACTGGTGACCACGAGGTTTGAGCAGAATGCCCAATAAAGATGCAAAGAAAGTGGACGACGGGGAACAAGATACCGTGATATCGGCTTCCGGAATATCTGTAAACCGTGTGGCCGTGAAGCTACCACCTTTCTGGCCGGATGACCCAGATGTTTGGTTTAGACAGGCTGACGCGCAGTTCCTAATATCCGGAATTAAAGAAGATGCCACAAAATTCTACTACGTCGTCGCCCACCTGGAGCAAAGGTATATTAAGGAGGTTAAAGATATTGTTATGAATCCACCAGCATCAGATAAATATGAAAAATTAAAACTCGAATTATCTAAGCGATTGTCATTATCTCGTCAACATCAAATTACGCAACTGCTTTCTCACGAAGAATTAGGAGATAGAAAGCCGTCACAATTTTTACGGCATTTAAAAACGCTTGCAGCTGATGGAGTTACCAGTGAGTTTTTACGTAGTTTATGGTCGAATCGGCTACCACCTCACGTACAAGCAATTATTGCGTCGCAGGCCACTGCAAGCCTTGAGGAAGTCGCGGACCTAGCTGATAAAATATGCGAAGTAACACCATCTCCTTTCCATCAGGTTGCTAGTACAAGCGCCTCCGTTAACAACTATGATGATTTGTTGAAGCGTATTGACGACATGGTAACCGCACGCATCCAAACCGAACTGAGGCAGCAGATAGCGCAGCTTACGGTTGATAATCGTGGTCGATCCTATTCTCGCCGTGGAAATAGTAGATCAAGCAGTCGAAGTAGGAGTCGCAGCCGTAATAGAGTTCCTGGTATGTGTTGGTACCACAATATTTTTGGTGATAAAGCTAAGAAATGCACATCTCCATGCAACTACGACTCGGGAAACCACAAAGGCAGTTCGTAGAAGCGGCGAACGACTGTCATAATGCTACCAGCCGCCTTTTTATTACAGACAAGAAGTCTAAGGTTCAGTATTTAATAGATACCGGTTCTGACCTTTGTGTACTACCGCATCGATTCCTGCGTGAGCGTAGGGAGCCAACGGATTACAATGTTACCGCTGCAAATGGTAGTATAATTCATACTTTCGGTACTATAACGATACACCTAGACCTGGGACTGCGGCGTGATTTTGTCTGGAACTTCGTAGTGGCGGATGTGGAAAGACCTATCATTGGAGCTGACTTTATTGCTCACTATGGTTTACTCGTGGACTGCAAGAACGGCAGACTGCTGGATAGCATCACAACATTATTTGCACCTGTCATATTGAAAGTGTGCAACCAGGCTAGCGTCAAAGCAATATCAGGTAATACCGAATATCATAAGTTATTGGCAAAATATCCTGACTTGACCAAGCCCTCAGGAGTATTTCGTGAAGTAAAGCACTCAACTGTACACTTCATTCGTACGACCCCTGGTCAGCCTATTTTTTGCAGACCGCGACGCCTTGCCCCTGATCGCCTCAAGATCGCCAAAGAACAGTTTGGTGACATGGTTCGAGATGGCACAGCACGCCCGTCAGACTCACCGTGGGCATCGGCACTGCATTTGGCACCGAAAGGAAATGGCTGGAGACCATGCGGGGATTATCGTGCTCTTAACGCGCGCACTATACCAGACAGGTACCCTATTCCTCATATTGAAGATTATTCGCAAAGGTTAGCTGGCTGCAGCGTATATTCTAAAATTGACCTGGTGAAGGCTTATCACCAAGTTCCTGTAGCTCCAGAGGATATATCTAAGACCGCGATCACCACACCATTTGGCTTGTTTGAGTTTCCATACATGTCATTCGGATTAAGAAACGCAGCTCAGACTTTCCAACGATTTTTAGATGAAGTTCTTCGAGGCTTTGACAACTGTTTTTCGTACATCGATGATATCCTGGTATTTTCCAGAAGTAGGAGCGAGCACCTGGAACACCTGGAATCAATTTTCAAACGACTACAGGCTTATGGACTTGTCATCAACGAAGGAAAGTGCGAATTTGGTCGAAGCGAGGTAACATTCCTTGGTTATAATATATCACAGCACGGCACAAGACCTTTAGAGGATAAAATAAAAATAATAAAAGATTTCCCGCCTCCCAAGACAGTAAACGGTTTACGCAGATTTCTTGGGATGCTTAACTTTTACCGCCGGTTTATCCCACACGCCGCTGTTGATCAAGCACCACTGCATGACATGCTATCTGGACCCAAAGTCAAAGGTTCACAACCACTTACCTGGACATCAGAATTGTTAGAAGTCTTCGACAGCTGTAAGAGAAGTATCATTCGATGTACCCTTCTAGCTCACCCTGTGATGAACGCACCGCTCGCCCTCGTAACTGACGCATCTAGTTCAGCCTTGGGCGCGGTTCTCCAACAGTTGGTTGCTACGGAATGGCAACCTCTGGCATTTTTCTCAAAGAAACTTAATAAATCCCAGCAGTTATACAGCGCCTATGATAGAGAGTTGCTTGCCATCTATGAAAGCGTCAAACATTTTCGCTACATGATCGAAGGTAGACATTTTGTAATATATACTGATCACAAACCTATCACTTACGCTTTCCAGCAGAATAAGCAAAAATGTTCGCCGAGGCAATTCAACCATCTCGATTTTGTGTCACAATTTACGACAGATATCAGGCATATTTCAGGGAAATGCAATGTAACTGCTGACACATTATCACGCATTGAAGCTGTATCATCACCACCAGATTTAGAAAAGTTAGCTCAATCACAGAAAAATGACATTGAACTTCAGGAACTTCTTTCGAAAAACTCATCATCATTACGACTACAACAAGTACCAGTACCCGGCACTAACGTCACTTTGTACTGCGATGTATCGCTGTCGAGGCCTCGTCCTTTCATAACCAAGGAGTTGCGTCGTCAGATTTTTAATTCAGTACATACAATGAGTCACCCTGGAGCTAAGTCAACAATAAAACAGGTAACTGACAGATTTATTTGGCCCTCAGTAAGGAAAGATTGCCGTGCCTGGGTTCAAAACTGCGAAGCCTGTCAAAAATCAAAAGTACAACGTCATACGTCATCTCCTCTTGGCAATTTCAAACTACCTGAAGCACGATTTGATCACGTACATATCGATCTCATCGGCCCTCTTCCCATTTCTCGAGAATTCAAATATTGTTTGACAGCGGTTGATAGATATACACGTTGGCCAGAAGTACAACCGTTACGAGACATAACAGCTGAGACGGTTGCAAAAGCTTTCTATGAAATATGGATTTCACGCTTTGGTTGTCCGCAGACTCTAACTACAGATCAGGGACGCCAATTCACCTCTAATCTTTTTAAAGCGCTTACTCATTTATGCGGAATCCAGCTGCGTCACACGACTGCATATCACCCGCAAGCCAACGGCATGGTGGAAAGGTTTCACCGCACTTTAAAGGCTGCATTGATGACTCACGGTGAACAGAGTTGGACGGACGTGCTACCTGTGGTTCTGCTTGGCATCAGGACAGCTTGGAAGGAAGATCTTC
Source organism: Polyploca ridens (assembly GCA_951394255.1). NCBI lineage: Eukaryota > Metazoa > Arthropoda > Insecta > Lepidoptera > Drepanidae > Polyploca > Polyploca ridens. Next base: position 19,226,485 of record OX596243.1, read on the forward strand.
AGTGTTCGGCTGCTGAGATGGTGTACGGTGAGCCTCTGCGGATTCCTGGTGAATTTTTCCATGCGACAAAATCTAACCAGCTCACACCACCCGATTTTGTCTCACACCTAAGGCAACATATGTCTCAACTAAGACCTCAATCTGCAGCACGACATTCTGAGAGAACAGTATTTGTGCATGATGATTTAAAAACCTGCAAGTACATTTTCCTAAGGAAAGACGGTGTCCACAGGGCTTTAGAAGCACCTTATTCAGGACCTTTTCGTGTTCTGTCCAGAACGGACAAGACAATTACCATTCAGTTAAATAAAGGACCAGTGACGGTTTCAGTCGATCGAGTGAAACCCGCTTTTATACTGGCTGGTGCAGAGAAAGAAGACTGCCAGCAAACAACACGGGCTGGTCGCAAAATAAGATTCCCAACTTAATTTGTTTTTTCTCAGGTTTCCAAATCTCCGAAGGGGGTGATGTGGCGGCACGTCACTAGTGGCCACATCACATGCGCACATCACTACGGTAGTCATTGGCAACAAGAAAAACGTGCTAGATATTTTCGTTAAACATTTTCATTTTATTTCTGTAAATATTCAATATACATACCTTTTACCTTTCTACCTTCTCCTATCATTTACGTAACCGTTCCCCACAGACTGAAGGACTTTGTATCAATGGTCATGATCACAAATTATAAAGTAATATGTAGAAGTAGTCATGATCAAATTAACAAAAAAAAGAAACACATGGAAGTATTTTTTTGGTCTCTATTTCTAACAAAGAATTTCTAAGACATAGTCCTATTTGAGAGTAAATCTGTATTTTTTTAAATTACGCTGTCCAATTAATTATCTCATTCAGTTTTCTGTATCAGGCCTTTTCTTTTAATATGATGAAATTGAAGGAATGTTTGTCACGCATTCAGGGTATTCCCCCGTAGTACCTTGAATGGACGCGCACATATAACGAGCATTATGAACTTTTTGGTTTTATCCGATTTGATTAACAAAATATTCCCTGGTTTTGCAGTTTCGAGCTCATAATAATTAACTATAATGTTGTATTGCTGGATTTTTGAATCGGTGATGATGGATGGATGTTTGAATACCTTATTATTATGAGTTTAACTTTTCAACAATCATCAAAATCTAGTGTATTCTTGAAATTTTATTTTTTGACGACTTCTAGCGACTTTTGGACCAGCCATCTAGCGAGAATTAGCGATGGGTAACTAGCCGAAATTTCAATAGCTTAGCTAGCCGGCTATATGTGGTGTAAAAGCCAGCTAGTTAGTCAGCTATTTGGTTAGAGCGGCGGCGGCTTAGCTAGTTGAATAACGTTCAACTGCGATCCGAGTTTGATCCTCGCCGCTGCAACAAGTCTAGTCTAGATGATAATATAATAAATTAATGTAATGATATTTTTTTAATTTACTTTATATTCTATTGTATACTCTTTTGAAAAGAAACGACTTTCTCTCGGCTACCGACACAGCTACCGGCTACTCGGCTAGATTGGCTTTGGCTAGCCGGCCAGCTATCGGCTAGTGGCGGCTAGAATGGCTTTGGCTAGCCGGCCAGCTACCCGCTAGTAGCGGCTAGTTACCTGTGGCGGCTAGGCGGCTACCCGCTGTGTGTGACGTAAACTTCTCGTAATGAGGAGGATTTCTTATGATACCTCTATGGTCAAAATACCTGTCAAATCATGCACTTAAGGTTCAAATTGGTTTGGATTATCAACAGTTAGACAGGAAAGAAAACTCCTCTATCTTTCGAGCTAGCCAGTAGCCAATAGCCAATTATCGTGTAGACAGATAACATAGCCGTGGCTATTTTGTGAATAGCTTTTTGGCTAGTTATTAGAATAGCTACCCACCTCTGGCGAGAATTGATTTGGTAGAGTTGGCAACAGTGTTCGCAACCGTACGATAATTATCGTACATATGCGATAATTTCATAACTACGTACGATGTACGATGGTACACGACTATCGTACGCAGATTGTACGATAATTTCCATTCTGATGAAAAAATTGATGATTACACAGATAGCCAATAGCCCAATAAAAATTACAGTTGTTTTTTAGTGTCAGCACCATCTATGGGCTCATTTCTTTCTTAGGAACATATTAGGAACACATGCTGTTGCTTCATGGCGCAATCTTGCTACTGTCTTCCAATCAGCGATCGATATCGATATCGTCGTTCGATGTGGTGGAGTGTTGGCAGTTATTGTCTTTTCGAATTTGTATATAAAATATTAAGTTTCATTAATATTTGTGTATTCTGTTCTCGCAAATATAGAATCTATTCAGTTAAACTTTTTAAAAATATGCTTGTTTTCATGTGTTCATCCTCTATTTATCTATCATTCTATCCTTTAAAATTATTTTCTTCGTTATAAATTCGAGATGTTGGCGCGAACTATTATTTTCTTTCCATTTAAAAAACAAGTTTACAAGATTTCAACTATAAAGTATTTGCAACATATTATTGTCACGTTTTATATGATTTAAAGTATTTTAGCCATTTTCCTGATGGATACGATAATTTTGATCCATATGCGAGCATATACGATAATTTTACGGCCCTGGTACGATAGCTGCCTGGCTTCAGGTTGTGAACACTGGTTGGCAACACTGTTCAGATGTCAATTTTGTTATTGCGCTAAAAGCTGTGGCTAAAAGCACTCGCAAAAATATTGTTTCGTACTTTATTTGTAGTAACTATTTCTTAATCGAGGGTTGTACACCAACTTATTTATTTTAAGATTCTTGGTTTACACTTATGCTCCCAAGAAAAAAAATACCTACCTATCCATTGTTGTGATGACATCTCGCTGTCCATTGTCTATATTGAGATAATAATTGAGATCCTAACAACTAACAACTAAATAAGCAACCACGGAGAAAGAAAGAAGCCGAGATGCCGCAAGGCAATTAGGTCATGCGCCATCAATTAGGTCATGACGTCACAGTGGGCGGGACCATACAAACCTTAGTTTCGAATGAATCGTCATCGCGTTTGGGTGCGTTGTTATATTGTTTTAACAATGAAGTGCGCTGTTGTTGGATGCAATAATTGTTCAGGATCAAAGCTGAAACATATTGATGGCGTAACATTTCACGTGTAAGTCCCTAAACTTTTTATTTTTATTTTTAATCTCTTTTTCTCATTTTTCGCCAGATTGTAGCTAGAGACATCTGTTGTCGAAAATATGCATTCTAACCACTTCTTATCAATATCGTCTTTTTATCATTATCAGTGCACATTATTTCGCCTCAAATAGCTTGCTTAAGCTTATTTTGCTTGCTATAATTTATTTCATAGAAGGTATGTAACCTTGGATTTATAAAACAAGAAGAATTTAAACAATAAAAGTGCACCATCTGTCGGTAAGTAGTCGGTACTAACTGATTGAATAAAAATGTGTGCACCATGCCAGCAAGACACTATTTTATCGAATGTATTATCTTCGTGTAATGTTTTTCTTAATGGTGCTAACTTATTTTTTGTTATCATTTTAGATTCCCTGTTAATACAGATATTAGAAATACATGGATACGAGCAATAAAGAAACCTAACTGGACACCAACAAAGTATTCAAAAATATGTTCACTTCATTTCGATGAAAATGATTTCTATAAAACAAAAAATGGTTATAAGAAATTGCATCAATGGGCGTTACCTAAATTGATTATACCTAATCAGGTAATTATACACAGTGATTGTATTTCACATAAAATTATAACTTAAAATAATACATCACGTGAGATAGATAGATATTTTCGCTAGATAGCGATCAAGCTATGAAAAAAGAGAAAATTATATTTTATATATGTTTACAGGAATCTGAGGGGAATTTATTTGAAGGGACATCACATACCATGCCAAATACTAGTCAAGTACAGGTAAGGATTTATGTAGCGATTTAAGTAAAGACGAAACGATTTTTTCTTCATTATCTATGCTTAGGTATATGTTTTATATTGTACTGCCCGGCACGACTTCGTTCGCGTGGTTTCCTACTAACCTATACCCTAACCAACCCTACCCTACCACTACCCCTACCCTACTCTACCCTACCCTACCTAACCTACCCTACCCTACCCTCGCAACTTTCTTAATTTATTCTTTCCTAAGAACCTTCTCCTGACAATAACAAAAAACAAAAAAAGAATTAGCAAAATCGGTTCACCTGCTCTCGAGATTTGCGCTTAGCAACACATTCAGCGATTCATTTTTATATTATAGATTATTTGGAAAAAAAGCCAAACATAGATTGTCCAAAAAATATTTTTAAAATGTAACCTTGCTGAGTTTCTTGGCGAATTCTTCTCAGTTGAAGGCTCAGTTCCGAACCGGTAGTAACTTCAATAAATGTGACCTTCATAAGTGCCCTTCTAGGGCCCAAATTGAATAAATGGCTTTGACTTTGATATTAAAAAAGAGAAAGTTATATTTTATTTATGTTTACAGGAATCTGAAGCAAATTTATTTGAAGGAACATCACATACCATGCCTAATACTAGTCAAGTACAGGTAAGGATTTATGTAGCGATTTAAGTAACGATCAAGTGATATAAAAAAAAGATGGTTATGGACGATTGTAACACTCGCGCGTTGCCGACCCTGCAAGATACATTATCTATACTAATATTGTAAAGCAGTAATCTAATTAAATGATTTAACTTACATAAATATCTTTACAGGAATCTGAAGCACATAATTTACTTAAGTTTCCTCTGTCTAATCCTGTTCCAAATATAGAAAAAGACTTGGAACCGTTTTTAAAATTCAACGATTCACCAAGAAGAAAAACATTGAAAAGAGAAATGAATATGCTAAAAATTGAAAATATCAGAAAAAATAAGAAAATTAAGCAGCTGCAAGCAAAAAATAGACGATTAACAAAAAAGGTTTTTTTTTATTATTATAAATTTTGTCTTGTAGGTAAATGTACGCGTAGGCTTCAAATACTGTATTTTTTACAATCTGCATTTTCTTGTTTGGATTATAAGTATACAGTAATTATCTATGTACTATAGAGCCTTATTTTTCAATGGCAATCTTACTATTAATTTTTAACTTATCAGAGACATAATCAACCCTCTAAATAAATTATTTTGTTGGTATATTTTTTTTTGTAAATATTTATGTCAGTCTTCTCAGTTTAAGTGTATTCCGAACCGGTGGTAAATTCAACTGTATGTACCAATTTAACGTTCATAAGTGCCTTACTAGGGCCTAAACTGAATAAATGACATTTTGATTTTGTCTTTTTCAGATAGCATCCTTCCAAAGCCTCATAAATGATCTCCAGAAAAAAAAACTGATTTTATCCTCTGATGCAGATCTTCTCAAAAGCATTAAAATCAAAGCAAGAGATCTTGTGCAACGACAATCACATAAAAATACACTTGACAAGAAAGTAAAGAAAAAATCAAACCCTGCTTGCACATTTTGATGATCTCAAAATATGCCCGAGTTACCGATATTAGGTACAGTTTTTAAAAATCCTGTATGTCCGAATCCCTTGAGGTACAAAAGAAGAAAGTTGGTACAAACGGGACCAAACGATGGTGAATCTAGCTCTGTTTGCAGATTTTGATTACCTATCTCCAAAAATGGCCGAGTACCGATATTAAGTACAGTTTTGGAAAATCCTATATTTCCGAACCCCTTGAGTATAAACAGGTACATACGGAGTACTACATATGCAAAAAAATAAACGATATCTTTAAGTCGGGTTTCAGGTTCACAGAGGTACAGTCTTCTGCTGTGGGGCTCAGCTGCAGACTGAAACTATATTTTGCAGAAAAGTGCAATTCGCGCAATCTATTGTTTGGGTCCTCGCGAATCACAACGAAGTCGATTTAAGGAATTAAAATTTTTAACGTTACCGTCACAGTACATTTATATGTTTTTCAGTAAAAAAATAATAATATTTGAAATGAAAAGTAGCCGCCATAACATCAATACAAGAAATAAAGATAAAATTGTGACACCTATATTCAGGTTATCTAAAGGTAATAAGTCTTTTCACGGGAATTGCGTTATATTCTATAATAAAATCCTACTCGAAGTAACTAAAATGTCTTATAATAAATTAGATTTTATAAAGCAGAGGTTAATTGACAAAGCCAACTATAAGGTTGCTCATTACGTGGAAGACAAGAATGTATGGTTGTAGTAGCTTCTCTCTGCACTTCATCCCCCCTGGCTAAGTGAAAATTGTTTAAATGAGCATAATAATGTATATTGTATAAGTATTTGGAACATAAGCTGTAATTTAAAAGATCTTCCACTTACAAAAAAATCCTTGCTGAGTTTCTTGCCGGAGTCAAGTCAGTTTAAGTGTATTTCGAAGCGGTGGTAAATTCAACTGAATGTGACAACGTTCATAAGTGCCTTACCAGGGCCTAAACTGAATAAACGTCTTTTTGATTTACTGTCTACCTACCTAATTACCCTACCTACCTACCTACCCTATACACCCGATACCCCACACAAGGAACACATTATCCACCATTTGGCTTTCGCCCGCAGTTGGGTAATAAATAATGTGGTCCCGCCATACTAACGCACATAGAATGTTCTGGAACAAAGTTTCATGCTATGTTACGCCATAGTGGCGAGTAGACGAACTAACATGATAAATAGCTAGTTCCACTGTAATAATTTCATTAACCGTTAGATGGATTTACGATTAATGGGCGGGTTTTCCATCATGGGGAGGAGCCATCGCCCTACCTCGTCTCCCACTCACCCGCATTTTGGCGACGCTTCTTTCTAAAGAGATTGTGCCTTGCGGCACCTCCGCTTCTTTCTTTCCTCCGTGTAACCGACGCATAATGATGCGGTTTGGAGCAGAGATAGGTACAATTTAAATCATTGGTTTGGAGACTAATTTCGACAAATGAGCTACTTGTACGTGTGATTTCATCGGGGTCACTATCACGGATTTAAATACCTACTGTCTGTCACTACCAGTTTGTCGGTACTTATTTCAATAGTTATAAGGCTAGGTGGCCCCGTCCAAGGTAATTTTTGTATCTTTAAGAACTTAGAGCAAGAATCTATTTGCTTGCTCCCAAAATTCTTCGCCTAGCTGTGTCACACTGGTTAATTCTTTATAGGTAAATAAAACAACGTATTAAACGAATACTCTTTTATTCCTAATTCATCGATCATATCAAAATTATACATGAAGATTAAACATTTAATAAAATCTTCCCTTCTTTCCCTTAAAGAAAGGCTACGTTACTCACTTCCACAGTTCATTTCATATCTTTTAATACAATTATCTTATTGGAATAGGTACACTTATAATTAACACACTCATAATAGCAATTTATAAACATAGTATCGACTATTTTAGACCATGTAGGATATTAACTCTGTGGTAAAGTATAATCTATTTGACCCGTTTTTGCTGTCTCTGCCGGTAGATGTCGTTAAGGGGCGGGGCGACTCCAAGTTCGTCGTCATCGGAGTCCTCGCCTGCTTTCCTTCTGCGTGCCTGTAAAGTATAATTATTATGTAAACACTTCTATTTAACGTTTACCATATTCTAGAAATAAGTTGCTCAGTAACATTGTTCTATTATAAAATATGGTTAATGCAGAAACAGTCTTAAGTATAAAATCGAGTTTAAAGATAATCCTAGATTGTTTTTGTTGTACCTTTGACGTAAGAAAGTGTCGGATATGTTAAAAGCCTCATCCCAATCCTGAACTAAAAAACTATCTTTTGTAAGGTTTATAGGTTTTCTTCCCGGTTCTTCTCAAAAAATGCGACCTTTCGAACCGGTACTAAGAGTCTGACTATTCCTGTAAATGGGATGGTTTATTTCAGCGATGGCGAACCAATTGATTTCTCAAGATGAAATAATTCAGGGACGACATTAATTAAAGAAAGAAAATTAAGGTTTTTTACGGACATGTGCCAGCATTTCAATGAATAGAACATAGGAGCTTCAATGCGCAAATAAAACAATTTTCTTTATGAGTGATCTCATTCGTGTTTTTGAGGCTAAACACACTGCAAGTTTTCAGTACAGTAGTACCCAACTAATAAGGCGCGTCGTTGATCTTCGTTCGCACAGAAAAGAAAGTATGGCCACGAAAATTAACGAAAGAATGCTTAAAACTTACAATCAACCTTAGATCACTACTATAAGGTTCATAATACACTGCAGCTGTTAGTTCCGTCTCACTCGCAAGTCACGCCCCTCCGCACACATGGCGGCAGCTGCCGACCAATAGCCTTTCCCGCGCTTTGAAAATGTATCTTCTGCACAAGTACATCGGTAAGCCATATCAGTTGGGTACTACTGTAACATCTGGGGGCACGGAAGTGCCCCCCGCCAAGACAGCCAAGCGAAGCGAAAGGGCACTACCTACCTTTTCTCGAAGCGCTTCGTCGTTTTTTTGAACCCTCATAACTTGGGTTTGGATTATACCAGATAAACAAAATTCTCAGGACATGATGTCAATAGTAAACTTATTAAACATATTAAGTTTCAATAACATAGCTCTTATACTTTAGATTTTATTGATATCTAAAAAACCCCGATTTCGTCACTGACTCACTGATGATCATCAAAACTCATAGGGTACTTCCTGAAGTCCTAGAAAGCTGAAATTTGGTATGTAAGCTTGTATTAGTACACAAACAACAAAAAAATTATAAAAGTTGGAAATTTCAAAAAAAAAAAAAAAACATAAGCAACTTACAAAAAGAAGTGAAATCCCACCAAAAACATTTTTATGTAAAATGTTGCCGCCAAGACATATGGCTCGTACTTTCAAAAAGTTATCAGATCTCATGTAGAGCCAAGCTTATAACTCTACATGCACTTACTCTACAAGCCCTAACTTCACAAACTCTACACACCGTAGTCAAAATATGTGGCTTGGCCGTTTCAATACTACAAGAACTATTGAATAACAAAAAAGTAATGAACAGTGAATACATTTTCCACCTTACTCCCATGTGACGGTAGCGAAACGGCGGTACGAATGTAAGTCAATGTTTTTTGACGTCATAATTTTTTTTTTTAGAATAAAATCTACTTGATTTGGTTCGCCATCCCTGGTATTATTTGAATAAAACAATGATCAATATTGACAAAGCTATACCTTGTTGGCGACAGTGGTGATCCCCTCATCGTCTACTATCCAGTGCACAGAGCGCGCCAGGTCGAACAGCTTCGTGTCGCACCCATTCTCTTGCGTCGGCGCCGGGGCTACACATACATATTATTATTAATATTCATATAAAGGTATTGCTGTATTAATGAAGAGTTTTCTTATGCTACCTTTATGCTCAAAATACCTGTCAAATCGTGAACATAAGGTTCAAAGTGGTTCGAATTATCAACGGTTCTACAGGTATTTTGAGCATAGAGGTATAGAAAACACCTCATTGTTGTTTTATAGATCAAAAATACATTTATTTCTTTATGTAGATGTTACGAAAGAATTTAGTCGAGCGAGATCCGTTAATTTGTAACAAAAATTAAAGACAGCTTCAAATATCTCCCAACATTAAAACTACATTACTAGCAACATGTAATAAAATTAGATATTTTATAAATCCCAAAGTGAACATAGCAGCTTTTGATCTCGGGTCGACCATCGTATTATTTACAGACACCACCACTGCTTTTTCGTCATTTTCCAGGAAACTTGGTGATCATTGGTCACGTACAAGTCAGGCTTAGCCTAGTGTAGGAGCCATAGCATACATTAAATTACATAATTTTTTTAAATCATATTTCGATATTGTATCCCTTAGGAACGTCTTTTGTAATTTGACGTAAAAGTGAGAGCACAGTTCTGTGTGTTATTGTATACGTATGTATAGTACTCACGTTTGTCTGGTAGCGAGATCCTGTTGAAGAGGTGCATGAGCGCGTCGACGGAGACGAAGGGGCCGCGGTACGAGGAGGGCGGCGGCATCATCGTGCACAGCGATGCCGCCGCGCAAGGCATCGGGAACGTACCGCCTTCACAACGAAACAATATCACAGATTAAATTTGTAACAGATACCTCTCTTTCTTGAGCGAAGTACGCTATTTTGAGTTCAATGATCGTGACGCTAAAATTCATATTGTTTCGCTCTAAACCGGCGAGTCGGCTAGATCAAAAACACCCGCGCCGCTCGCCCTTGAACGCGGCACGTGTAGCGATAGGGTTGTATGGATTCTGATGTTCTTAGCTGGATACCTGCCTACATCTAACAATCAACACGACATATATCTTAGCCCACCGTGAGTCTTTCAAGACGCACTGTCTCCGAAGAAAACGCTGTCATGGTTGAACGAATATTATAAAATATAAATACAAACACTGAATTTCAATATTTTTGTATGATTACAATTATTTGTGTATTCATATTAGGAATAAAAAGTATTTTAGCTTATGTAATGATGGATATTTATTTTCCCTACTCTAAAATCACTGTTAACCCATATATGCCCAGAACTTTTTTTGAGTTGAATTTTGCCGATTTTCAACTATGTTGGTAATAAATGATTATAAATAAGGGCTATAATAGTAATTTGTGGTTTTCAGTTCGGGAAGTAGGTTTTTTTCAGTGGGTCGATAACGACCCCATGGGCACATATAGTCATACGCCAGTATGGAGTAAGGTGCATCAAAATAAAAATGTTTATACGCAAATTAGCCTTTATTATTACGTTCAACAATAAAATAGGAGCTATTAAGTAATTAAATTAGACATTCAAGGGACAAAAAGCAGAATGAAATGCTTCAAAGCATTTGTCATTCAAACTGACATTACATTTGCAACACTTTTGAAGCGTTTTGTTTTTACACAGCCCACATCTGTTTACCAACACTTACCACTTTCTTTGGTAAGTGTTTTTTTTATTACACTGAGGTGGCAAACAAGCATACGGCCCGCCTGATGGTAAGCAGTTACCGTAGCCTATGTACGCTTGCAACACCAGGGGTACTCGGCACTCGCGCGTTGCCGACCCTGAAGAAACATCTTCACACCCTTTTTGAAGAATTCCATTGGGAAAACGACGGCGGGGAGCTCAGAGAGAGTACAGTTCGTAGGTGACCACTCGTTTTTTTGGGCCCGTAAGTCTCGAATCTGATATTCGAGACGTTGCGCTGTCTTGTTCGACTTGAAGATGGGCCAGCAGGCTTATTGAGGGCCCTGGTAGACTGTACTATCGAAGAAGAATCACGTTCAGCGGTTATTGTTTGTGTTTCAACTATTCCACCAGTTGACTGTAAAACAAGATGATTACGTCGTGTGTGACCGGCGGAACTGGAACCGGTTGCCGTAGAAATTGGTTCAGAAATTCGTAAATTAGGAACGACTTCTTGACGGAAGATTCATCCATGGCTGTGTCGTCATTTATATCTTCATCGCTTCATTCTTTGCATCGCTACTACTACTACTAGTACTGTAGTAGTAGTAGTACCTACCTACTAGTAATAGATGTCGGTTCAACCGATTTATATTGTCACAATCCTCCACACCTGTGTCCCCCTGTGATAATATGGTACCACCACAAGGCGGATTTATGTGTGTATCGACACCCAGGATATCTTCCTCGTCATCAAATGCCTCCAGGGCGTAAGCTATTTCGTTAGTATACAGTAAAAGCCGGAACACAAAATAAAAAAAATTAGAACGTAAGCATGATATATGCCCACAGGGTCGTTATCGACCCACAATAATTCAATTGATTGCAAATCAAAAAATATAAAATATATACCAAAAAAAGTATCTTTATCTCTAAAATACATATTTCATTTACTAAAAAAATTATACTTTTCATAAAAATAACAAAATACAAAAAAAATACTTACAGTTATGTGCACTCGGTCGCAATTTTTTTTCAAATATAAACAATTATGAATTTGGAATCCTAGTTGTCAATTTAATTATTATAGATTATCTATAAACCTATACTGTGTTTCAAAAAAGTTCTTCAGACTATCAAAATATGGTACTATAATCTAAATTAATGCAACAGGTCGCGGTCAGTGTGCATTAGAAGTCATGAAGGAATTTTTGGTCGTTATCGACCCCGTGGGCATATATGGGTTAATTTATTTATTTATTTATTTGGACAAGCAACAGAAACAAGTTAACAATTTTTTAAGTAAATATAGGTTTAACTTATTAAACTTATTTCCTAATGCGCTTATCACTAAAACATAAAAGATATAAAACTGTGGTATACATTCAATTTCTCTGTAAATATGGTAGTGTGTATATTTATTTGGACAGAGTTATACATTGTGTGCCTTTGTAAGTGAATATTTAAAAAAGGGAAGTTCTAATTAGATATATAAAAATAATACGTACTTAGTATATTAAATATCAATACTTATATGTATACTCCATATGAAAATAAATATATAATTAACTTTAAATATGTATTATATATTAATAATTTAATATTTTAATAATATACCTTTACCATAATTTCCTTTAACCATCTAATTTCAATATAGCTATTGTATATGTATGTATATTATACATAATTTGCTACACAACATAATTATAATGTTATTAGTTTTTGTTTCTTTTTGACTATATATGTTGAAACTATTAATTTTCCAGCAACTGTGTAATCATTCTTTTAACAGAGACTCGTTTTTCATGAAATATATCTACTGATAGAAACATTTGGTTGTGGTTATGGCACATTCTGTGAAGAGGAGCTCGGTGTCCTGCATTGGTACGAGTAGACGGTAGGTGAAAGAGTTTGTTTTGGTGACGTATTAAAGCAGAGCGAGGTACTTGGAGTTTGATCTGATTTATTAAATGTGAGCAGTCATAACCATTATTACATATGTTGTAAAGGACCAGTTCATCAGATATTAAACGTCTTGTTGTAAGTGTTTGAATATTGTAGCGGGATAAAAGATTTTGGTAGGACATTTGGGAACGAGTAAGCCTTCTATGTATAGATTTTAGTGCCTTTTTTTGTATTGACTCGATTTTATCTATGTAAACATTATAAAAGGGGTTCCAGATGACTGATGCGTATTCTAGATGTGGTCGAACTAGTGTTTTATATAATGTTATGTAGGTTGATGCATTTCTAAAAGGTTTACTAACACGTAAAATAAATCCTAACATTTGGTAGGCTTTTGTACAAATAAGATCAATATGAGTGTCGAGACATAGTTTTTCATCAAGGGTTATTCCAAGGTCTCGAATAGAAGTAACTTTTTCAATACAATGGCCACCAATATTGTAGTTATAATTTATCTTGTTACGCTTCCGAGTGAAGGTAATCTGTTTGCATTTATTGTGCGCAAGTTTAAGTTTATTAATAGTGCAATAATCTTGAAAGCGATCTAAGTCTTCTTGTAATAGTTCACAATCTTGAATTGTTTCGATTTCTTTATATATTTTGAGGTCATCCGCGAACATTAAAATTTTACAATGATGAAAGCACTTGACAATATCATCTATAAAAAGAATATACTGCAATGGTCCGAGGATTGAACCCTGGACAACGCCTGATGTCACCTGTTGCTTCTCCGACTGGTATCCGTTTACCGTGACCATTTGCTGCCTGTTATTAATGTACGATGCAAACCACCGGAGCAGATTGCCACGAATTCCGTTATACGCAAGTTTCTCTAGAAGGAGTATATGATCGACCTTATCAAATGCCTTTTGGAAGTCAGTCAGGGTTGCCAGCGCTTCAGGGGGTAAAAAATAGTAGAATAGTGACTTTCTTTCACAAAAATAGTGACATAATAGTGAGTTCTTCGTCTAAATAGTGACCAAATAGTGATATATTCTCAAGCAATTTAGGAACTTTTGTGAAACCTAGTAGACTTTTTCACCATTTCAGAGCTCATTTGCAGTATATCCGTGAGAAATTTGTAGGATATGGGATGTAAATGATGGACAAGACAAATGCTACAATAAAAGTATAAGAATATTTATTAAGATAACTACATATTTTTTCTTTTTGGGGGTTGAAGTTGCTCGCGTCCGTAAGTTACGCTCATGATCCCTGGGTGGTGCTAAACGAGCAACAAATTCAGATGGTAGGCTTCGGCCGCGGCTTGTCACCACCCCCCGAACTAAGCCACGCCGCCAAGCGTCTGCCGTGCTCCGGCGTGAAGTTCGGGGAAGCTAATTGTGGGGTTGGGTGTAAGCAGTTGCGTTGCACTAGTGAACCGGTCTCGACGATGTAGGTAATGTGTACGGGTAGTCTCGTCTTGGAGGGTAGCGGGATCCGAACCACGGTTCTCCGCTGGCCGACAGCAGTTAGAAGGGAGCCCAAATAGTAGGCCAGCTATCTACGAAAGGCTGCCCCGCCAACTTGCAAAAATCCCGAGGTGCTCCATCCTGCCGGTTGGCGACCGGGTGAGAGGACCCGATGGCCACAGCAGTTCGTCCCCGCAGGCTCCAGACGAGCCTCCCATCAGTTCATCTTTCCTACGTTTGTCCCATGGTTCCTATTGCAATGCCTTGCTTAACTGTCTCACTCACCCACTCACCTATTCACTCCACATCAACATGACCAAAAGTAAAAGAGTAGCGTTAAACAACGGAAGCACGTCCTCTAACAAAAAGTGCACCTCTCTAATATTCGAGGTCTGCACTCCAATCTCGCCGCCGACAAGCCTAACCTACTCTTTCTCACGGAGACGCAAATCAGATGTCCTACAGACGCTGCATACCTATATTGCCCAGGATATACCCTGGAGCACAACTTCAAACCACGCGCTGGGATCTGCGTGTATGCTCGCGATGACATCTGCTGTCGCCGTCTCCGTGGCCTTAAAAAAACAGGTTTTTCTGTCCTGTTGATATTGGTGGGCACTGGAATAGAGCAAATCTCTATGCCTCTGTCTACCGATCGCACAGCGGTGACCAGAAGATGATCGGGCTTTTTCAATACCTCGGCGAAACGGCGGACGTGTTCCAGCGAAAATATTCGAGCGCGCAGCTGGGCCTCTTGGGGGACTTTAACGCTCATCATCGCGTACCTATACCAGGAAAACGACCTTACTGGGAGAGAGGCGTTGAAACTAGCAATTCGCAACTAGCTCTCTCTCAGATCGTTCGCGAAGCCACGCGCGTTCTGGTTGTTGCTGATCACACAGCCAACTGCTTGGAACTTCTGCTGACGAAAGATCCTCAAAGGTATTCAGTGTCGGAGAATGTCCCATTGGGAACCTCCGACCACTGTCTGGTGAAAGCTGTGATGTCCTACTCTCCGCCTGATCCTGGCCTAAAAATTAGTATTATATCCCATTCTCCGACATATCACTCAATAGCGGTCTCCCAAGTAGTACAATGCTGATTGTGCCTCTGCTGAGGCACGTAAACAGCCAGCTTACCGGATCTGGGCGGATTCTCGCACTCGCAAATCTCCTGACACGGGCTTGAAGAAGAAAGGCGTAAACATCGCTGCCAAATAGTGCAAAAAAGCTTAGGGCCTTTTCGACCATGTTGGCCGGATCGGGAAAAAGCTATCATCGGGCCCTCTGGGAGTAAAGCTTTCTGGTCCGTTGCCAAATCGGTCGAGACTAATTTCTGCCACCCGTCGCTGCCGCCATTGCTGAAGCCTGATGGATCACTAGCTTACACTGCTGTAGAGAAGAAGGCCAATTGGTTTGCCTGTCTATTTGCGGAGATTTCATGTCAAGACGCTGGTTTACAAATACTTGCAACTGCCAAATGCCGGACATCAATATCCGACAAAAGGAGGTTGTAAAGGTACTACGCGCTCTAGACGTGAATAAAGCCAGTGGTCCCGACGGCATTCCAGCCATTGTCCTGCGCAATTGTGCGCCCGAATTGATTCCTGTCTTGACACTCCTGTTTCGCCTCTCATTTCTAATGGGTCGAGTTCCGAAAGTCTGGAAGCTTGCTAACGAGCAACCTGTGCCTAAGAAGGGCAGCCGTGCCAATCCTTCATACTATCGACCGATGATCGCAATCGGTCTCACTTCCATACTCTGCAAGACTATGGAGCGTGTATTGAATCGGAGGCTCCTGTCATACCTCGAAGATAACGAACTCCTCATCGATCGACAGTACGGTTCCCGACAAAAACTGTCCACTGGAGATTTTTTTGTGTATAGCACACATCTATGGAGCGAAGCCATTGCGAGACACGGGGAAGCAATTGCAGTTTCCCTCGATATTTCTAAGGCTTTCGATAGGGTCTGGCACACCAGCCTTCTAAGTAAGCTTCCTTCATATGGAATTCCTGATATCCATAAGTCGAGTGGGCCAGACGGTATACCGGCAGTGGTGTTGAAGCGGTGTGCTCCTAAATTGTGTCCTGTACTGACGCGTCTTTTCGCGCTTTCCTTCACCAAAATGAAAGTCCCGTCTTCGTGGAAGACTGCCCACGTGCACCCAGTGCCCAAAAAGAGCGATAGATCGGACCCGACGAATTACAGGCCTATCGCCATCACGTCCCTTCTCTCCAAAGTCATGGAGCGAGTGATCAACACGCAACTCCTGAGATACCTAGAGGATCACGATTTGTTGAGCGACCGACAATATGGCTTCCGCCACAGTCGCTCGGCTGGTGACCTTCTAGTGTATCTCACACAGCGTTGGTCTCTCGCCATCGAGAGTCAAGGTGAGGCATTGGCAGTGAGCTTAGATGTGGCAAAGGCGTTCGATCGGGTCTGGCACCGGGGTCTCCTAGCGAAGTTACCAGCATACGGGCTTCCCGAGGGACTATGCAAATGGGTCGCCAGCTTTCTGTCCAGCAGATGCATAAGAGCCGTCGTTGACGGCAGTTGCTCCGATAGCATGGACATAAATGCCGGCGTCCCGCAAGGCTCTGTGCTGTCCCCAACACTGTTCTTACTGCATATCAATGATATGCTGTCTATTGACGGTATTCATTGTTATGCAGACGACAGTACAGGGGACGCTCATTACACGGGCCGTGCTAATATCCCTCGTTCCGAGGTGGAGGAAAGCCGCGAACGGCTGTTGTCTGAAATCGAGAGTACACATTCTAGAGTCTCCGATTGGGGTCGACTAAACCTAGTCCATTTCAACCCCACTAAGACACAAGCCTTCACCGCTAAGAAAACCCTAATTGCTGTAGCTCCACAATTCCAGAACACGTCCTTGAACATCAGTAAAAGCATTGGGATCCTTGGCGTCGACATTTCTAGCGATGTTTTGTTCCGTAGTCACTTAGAAGACAAGGTTAAGCTGGCATCCAAAAAGCTTGGAGTGCTCAACAAAGCGAAGCAGTACTTCACGTCGGGCCAAAGACTGCAACTTTATAAGTCGCAAGTCCGGCCTCATATGGAGTACTGCTGTCATCTGTGGGCGGGGGCACCTGGATACCAGCTTGGGCCTTTAGACTCGGTTCAGCGACGTGCTGCTAGAATTGTTAACGATCCTGAGCTCACAAGCGGTCTAGAGCCCCTCAGTCTGAGGAGAGACTTTGCCTCCTTATGTGTATTCTACCGCTTGTATAACGGACAGTGTTCTGAAGAATTGTTTAAGATGATGCCCACGGCTACATTCTACCATCGCAACTCTCGCCATCGACAGGGAGTCCATCCCCACATATTGGAACCAAAATTGTTTCGAACTGTGCGGTCTCAAAGGAGCTTCCTTCCGCGGACGCTCAGATTGTGGAATGAGCTCCCTGCCGTGGTTTTCCCAATGGAGTACAGCATGGGGTTCTTAAAAAAGGGTGTGAAGAGATTTCTGCAGGGTCGGCAACGCGCGAGTAACACCCCTGGTGATGCAAGCGTCCATAGGCTGCGGTAACCGCTTACCATCAGGCGGGCCGAATGCTTGTTTGCTACCTAAGTAGTATAAAAAAAAAAAAAGCCTGTGCGCTTGGATTTCCGATTTCCTGAGTGAACGGTCTATACAAGTGGTCATACACGGGTGCTCGTCAGACCTCTTGGCAATAAATGCCGGAGTTCCTCAGGAATCAGTTCTCTCTGCAACCTTATTTCTGCTGCATATCAATGATCTGCTAAAACCCGGTATCTTTTTTTGGGTACGCAGACAACAGCACTGTTGCAGAGAGATACATTTCTAGCGTGTGAACCACCAGTGATAAGATCCAATTGCTTCGAGAGGCCATGGTAAAGCGTTTGAACGTGACCTTACAGGCGGTCTTCGATTGAGGCAAAGCCAATATGGTATTTTTTGACGCCACCAAGACACAGACGTGTCTTTTCACCGCCAAACGGAGTCCATTCCACCAGGCTACTACTTTCTGAAATGTATACTTGCACACGGTCTTAACCCAGCTCCGATCTTATCCCAACGCACCTACGGTGGTGCGGAACCATTCGCGCGCACGTAGGACGCATGTCACTGCATTGGACCGCATCGCAATCGCGATAGCTTATATTGGACGCCGCGTTATACGTCACTCAGAGATGACGTAATGATGTAAAT
The DNA here is from genome assembly GCA_951394255.1 of Polyploca ridens. Lineage (NCBI taxonomy): Eukaryota > Metazoa > Arthropoda > Insecta > Lepidoptera > Drepanidae > Polyploca > Polyploca ridens. The sequence goes on from OX596243.1 coordinate 19,244,904, forward strand.
CGTACCGTTTAGGGAAAAGAAAAAGCTTATTTTTACAATAACTAAAGATTATTGTGCTACAAAACTTTTTATAACGAAAACTGAACTTGATAGTGATATATTTTTTCTGTTTCCTTAAAGTCATTGCAGAGATACGATATGAAAAAAAAATTACACATTTACCATAGATTTATAACAATCTATGGCCAAACTAGATCTCGCACAACATAATATACTAAAAGTGATTCCACGCGGGACGAATTTGTCCCCTACCAACGTGAGTATCTCTTCTGAGCTCTGAAATAGTGACAATAGTGACCATATTCCGAAAATAGTGAGAAAAGTGACAGGATTTTAAAATAGTAACTAATAGTGATAATAGTGACCTGCTGGCAACCCTGAAGTCAGTGTAAACACTATCCACCTGTGAACTTTTATCTAAAGCGTTAAATAAGTTTTGGGAGTAAGATATAAGATTAGTGATAGTAGACCTCTGTTGAACAAAACCATGCTGTTTATCGTTTATGTAAGGTTTCAGTTGCATATACAAATTTTGCTGAACAAGGGACTCAAATACTTTTGGTATGCATGATAAAACAGAAATAGGTCTGTAGTGTGCAATATTGGCTCTTGAACCAGATTTGTGAAGAGGTGTTACGTAGGCGAGTTTCCAAAGATCTGGAAATACACCTTCTTCAATGCTGCGATTGAAGATTAGTGTTAGAGGTTCTGATATTACATGGGATGTTTTTTTTAAGAAAATTGGACTTAACTTATCGGGACCTGGCCCTTTGGAATCATCAATATTGGATAGTGCTCTCCTGGTTTGTTGATTTGTGAACTTTATATTGGAAATATCAGGAGCTTCGACATTAGTAAAGAGTTGGGTAAAATCTATTTCATCGATTTTTATATTATTCGGCTCGAAAACTGAGCAGAAAAAGTTATTGAACATTTGAGCAATTTCTATAGGGTCCGTGGAGGAATGTGTGTCAATATAATTGTGTGTTAAGGGTAGTATGTAGGCTAGATCGCGCGCCAAAACCAGCATTCATTTGTTACTTTGCAGTTGTGTTACAGGCACGCACACATGCATCAGATCCAAACTTGACGTTGCGTCAAGTTAGGTACGTACCGCATAACGTGGTACCAGCCGATAAAATTCCAATATTATTAAGTAACATTATATTTAATTTTCTATTTAAATACCTTTTCTAGTGGCTTATTTAAATAAGCGCAACCAAAGTTTACATAATTATTATGCAGAATGGATTCCTTATATTAGTACTTTGGGGGTACTTACGTTAACGTTTTTTGAAGAAGTAGGTACTAATCCATAGTAACTCTGTTCGTTTAATAAGTAATAATAATAAATAGTAATAAGTTTAGTAATAAATAATAATTAAATAAAATAAACATCCTGGGACATTCCTCACACACGGTCATCTGATCCCAAACTAAGCTGAGCTTGTACTATGGAAACCTTTCTGTTTGTAAATACATAATTACACCCAGACTCAGGACATACAGACATGTTCATGCACACAAATGCATATCCTGGGTGGGAATCAAACCCACGACCTGCACCGCTATAGGTGGAATCATAATCAACTGCACCAACTGGCCCATTTGTTTGTTACGCTTTCACGCCTAAACCACTGAACCCATCGCATTGAGATTTGGCAATCAGATACCTATGGTATAGAGAAGGGTATAGGCTACTTTTATCAAGGGAACGCGGGTGAATCCACGGGGGACAACTAGTATCATATAAAAGTTGTAAGTTGCATGTACGAGGCTTTGAAATTACTAATCCGATTCTGAACATTCTTTCACTAATAAGATAAGATAAATATGCTTTATTTGTACACCATATAGTAGAAGACGAAACAATACAAAAAAGAAGAAGTGATACAAAATAAGCGGTCTTATCGCTTAAGCGATTTCTTTTAGACAACCTTTGGGTAACAGGATATATGACAATATGGAAGGTTTAACACATAAGAATACACTTTCATAACGTTAAAATAACAGCTCTAGAAAAATAGAAAGAAAGGCAGGAAATGAGGAAGTTTATAGCGTGTGATAGCGTGAAATAATAAGAGATTCAAAAGAGTCTAACATCGAGGCCCGTCTTATAGTCTGAGGGAGAGAGTTTCAGAGACGTACAGCTTGGATAGTAAAAGATTGGGAATAAGAGTGAGAAGTGTGACTGGGAGTTTGGAAGTTAAGTTCCATGGGACTATGAAGAAGATGATGTTGAGGTGTAGTACTCGAAGCGTTCCTTGAGATAGCGAGGGGCTTTAGGATTAAATAAAACAGTGTATAAGAGTGGCAATTTTTGTGTATTCCGCCGAAGGCCGATAGGAAGCCACCTGAATTGTAATAGGACGCTACATTATCCTCAAATACTATAGGCTAATTTTCAATATATTTGCAATATAAATATAATTTAGTACAATTAAGCCAGTGCGAGGCCCTTAGCAAATGTTATAAAGGACCTTCGACTCAGGTTATCTACTTTAATGGTTTATGTGCGGATCTAGCTTTCAGATTAAAAGAGATGGTTGCACAGAGACATTTCACGACTTTATTACTCTTTTAAAAGATTTGGAAGCCATTCTATATTATGTTTATAATATTTGTCACGCATCGTAATTTAAGTATGTCAAGAAATCCTTTTCAATGATTATTATACTATTGGCCATGCAGCGGTTCTATCCCTTACTTTGTATAATTATTAGTATACGCGACCGCAGGCCATTTAACGTGGGCCATAGCCATTTATCCTGCAATGGCCAATTCAGTACTGGATACTTCATAATTAGCTAACGAACATTTGTTAAATTCGGTCGATTGATAGGGAGTTCTGGGAGCACCCCCGCAACCCACTATGACTCGTTCGATGATTTTTTAGTATTTCATATGCAATTATTCCGCAGGGTTTCAAAACACCAGCTTTCCGCAGGGTAAACCAACGTTAAACCGTCGCTTCGGAAATGCTCTGTATGACGAGAAGAAGCGACGCAACAAACTCCTCACGGAACTTCATACACCCAGCAGGATAGGAAACCAAAAATAATACTTTCGGGAACACAAACGATATGTTCTCCTTGATGTCCTGGATGTTTCTCATCCCATTAACCAGGAAACTTAAGTTTTCAAACACACATCTGATAGAATACAGTCCCATATATTATGGCCATGTTACGGCCCTACAGTACACCAAAATCCAAACCCAGAAAATAGATATTTACTTTAAAAATCAATCGGCGCATGATATAGAATATTTTGACTACTATACTAAAAACCTTGCTAAATTTTGTGCCTGAGGCAACCAATTTGACTCTAGAATAATAACGAAGACCAAGAAATATGCAAGCACATACCGAAGCTGAAATGGACAAGGAGCCTCTCAACCATAGAAGCTATACCCGTGCATGGAGGAGGTTAATCTAATGAACAACAAAGAAATAACAAAATCCAACCCAGGAACAAAAAATCAAAATAAGAAAGAAGACAATAAAACTCCAGCACTCAACATACATCAACGCTCATCCCTAATCTATAGGCTGAACAGTCGGTCGATTGTGGTTAGCTGATTGCGGTTAGCTGGCCGTCCTCTCCCACCCCAGAGCGTGTCACTCCTATATAACACGCACTCCTTGGTTTCTTCATGGCTATTCCGATACAACTATTTAGGTACCAGTCATTATAAACTAAGTTAGTTACATGGTGGTTGATGTTTGAATGGTTGTATAGGACATGGGTCGGTGGTTGTACTGGCTAAGAGTAGTGCTAATCATCATCATAATAAAATGTATTTCAAATAATAAAAACGTGTTTCTCGTATCGAACGACAAAATTTATTGAACAACCTGGTATATTAGCTCTAGAAATAATGTTATATATGATGCACCGGTGCCGAGATATCGATTTTTTATTCATAATTAATAATATTTTTTTATGGATAATGCTCACAATGACTTTTAGGCGTAGTAGAGTGTGACGACGAGAATTGAAAATTATAAGAATTTAAATTGTAAAGATTTGCAAAGAGGCTTATTAAGTTATGCTTAATAAAATAAAACCTACAAAGTAAATAAACAATAATAGCTTTATAGTTAAAGAATATAATATAAGAACAGTGAATTATTTATAAATGGCCGTATCCATCGATATAATTGTATTCTACTAGCATTCTACTATATATACACAGTATTCCCAAGATTCACTCGGTTCGAATTAACTGAACTGCGTTCCGTTCACCTTACTTTAGTGTGCCTTCGACATTCATGCAGTGTGGGCGCGTACGGAGCGGCATTAATAATACAAGAAATCAAAGTCAAGTAAGTAAACTTATTTGTTTTTCAAGTGAATAAATAGGTAATAATATCACAATAGAAAAAATATTTCTTCATTTAAATGCCACGACTGCGGTGTAAATTCTATAGGAACGACACGTTGAACGAAACGCGTAGGCACTATGAAATTCATTGGCGCTTAAGATGTTTTGGTCGCGCGAAAACCATAATCTATAAGCGGCTGGGGCGCTACATTTTTGTATAGTTTGGTTAGACACAGCTTGTACCTGCAACAGTCAGAGTACTGTGCACTCGCTTCGCGCAGGCCCCCGCCTCGCCCCCCCGTCATCAAAATCGACGGATTTTTTGTTCGGAACGTGAAATCTAATAAAATACATATATTATATCGATGGCCGTATCCTAACCTTCTGTTCAGCATCGACGATTCATTAAAAAGCCGCATGATTAAAAATAGAATCTTATTTATATTTTATTAATAAGACTAGTCTATCTATAGGCAAGTAACAAAATAAGCAATCAATGGCTGAGAGGGAGAACAAGGAAAATATTTTGGCATACGGGACTTTTTCAAAAAGCCTAAGGACATATCAACCAATCATGAAATTGATACCGATTACCATAAGAACAATAAATTTATCAAAATGTCCATGGTGTTTTCATAACTCTAATAATTTAAAAAATTAAAATGCACTTATTATGTTCTTTTTGATGAGCGCATGTATACAGATATATGGATGACGTAATTTCCGGTGTCAATAAAAAGCGACGTGGTGTCACCTTGGGACACTGGGGGGAACTGAATATTTTCGCGATTGCGTCTTGTATATAAAGCTTCATATGACATTTCATAGAAAAATGTATGGACAAATGGCGTCGCAAAATTGATGCTTATTAATAAATAAATTACGTTATTCTCGTACAAAAAAATGAAAATGTGGCCCCACGGATCTGTTGTACATATATTTGTGATTCGATGTTATATATAATTTTTACAAAATGGATTCTAAATTTGATGGTATCACTAAAGAGGCAAACCTCGATTTTTGTGATTTTGGTAATATTTGTAATGTTTTTGCTAGTTATTGGAGCAAATTAAAAAAAAAGAGCCAACACGGATCTATTAATTGGTGTCTTGGCTTTATGATTATGTTCATATAATACTATTTCTTTCATGTTTTCATTCATAAACCACTAAAATAGCGAACTCTGTTTATGACGTTTAGCTTACATACCGCCCTTAAGATAATATTATTATTGAAAATAATTAAATCGCGTGAATAATTTCAATAATATCCTATTTTTATGAATAAAACAAACCCACGAAATTTAAAAGTAGTTTAAAATTGAATAGTAGTAAATTGTGCCATGCGTAATTGCGTACAAGTTTTCGCATTGGCTTACGTCGGCCCTGTTACTTGCACTGCGGGCAGTCCACCAAGCGGTAGGCACTTATCGAGGGTCCTTGAGTGAGTGATGTAGCTCTGACAATATGGCGTTTATTAATATTAACTTCAGTAAATTTGACCTTTCATAAGTGACCTTCTGAGGCCCAAATTGAATAGCTTTGAGTTTGATTACAAAAAGAAGCAATTTCGGGAAGATTAGCGTAGGAATAAGAATAGAGAGTACCACCTTATCCTATAGCCGAGACCTAGAATCGGGGGCTCTTAAGTAACCAGAAGCGACCCTAAGGAGGTCGGTACCTAAGTGGTATATCAGATTTCCATAGTACAAGCTCTGCTTAGTTTGAGATTAGGTTGTTGTGTGTAAAATATCCCAGGATATTATAAAAAAAATCTTGTGACCCTCAAACTAGCCTGACCAATAAAATATTGACTTACACAAACTAAAGCGCAGACTTAAGAGAGGTAGAGCGTAGCGTTTATTCGCTCAAAGAGCAGCTCGACTGGGGAAGTACCTCCACCTTACAGAATACCGCAGCCAAATAACTTTATGTTGTGTAAAGTTGTGTTCCTGCGCGTGAGTAAGGTCGCCAGAGCTCATAGGGGAGGGGGGAAAGGTCGGTAACGCGTCAGCGATGCTTCGTGTGTTGCAAGCGTCAATTTGACTACGGTAACCGCTGACCATCAGGCAGGCCGTATGCTTGTTTACCGACTAAGTCGTATAAAAATAAAAATTAATAAAATACGCATAAAAAAATTGGTCTGCTGAAACTAAAAAATATCAGTGTGAGATTTAGCCTACCTGAAATAGGGTGTTCCCCTGGCAGTGGATTGGATTTTGGCTTGTAAGGAATCATTTGGTTCGTGTCCGGCCGCGCTATGTCCTTGTTTGGGTCGTTGTCTCTGCGAAACAAACATATTTCAAAATAATATGAAGAATAAATCTATAAATGTATACATATATATCTGAAAGGATAAACTGACTGATTGGCAAATGCACCCAGGATAAAAAATTGTGTACATGAATCGGATTTTTTTTTGTTCCGGGTCTGAGTGTATGTAACATATGTAAATATTTGCTACTACTAGATTGTATGGTATATTGATTTCAATAGTTACAAGCTAGTATTAAAAAATGCTAGAATAACTTGAAAAAAATATGCCAAAACATAATGAAAAAACATAAAAACACTTATGAACTGTCTGACTCTAACACCCGTTTGGAAGGTCATTTTTGTTGAGAAGATGTGAGAAGAGTGTCAAAACCTAATATACTCACTTCTGTCCAAGAATAACGGCAGCCAGCTCCGGAGATATCCCAGCCAGCGGACCACCGAGGGCCCAAGATTTGTTCGACATTGATGCCACCTACAAATAATAATCACAAACTATAGTTTTGTTTTAGAATGTAAATTTTATGGAAATATATATTTATTTTGCCTATTTTCTATATTATTCTCCTTTAAAATACAAAACAATGGTGCCGATTCTGTTGTAAATCACACTAAACAAATTTTAGTCACATCTCATCTCTTTCTTACGAACATTATTGAAAAAGGATAGAACATATTTTAAGTTGTCAAATTAATTTTGCCGTCTTATTTTGCGTGTATTTAGGCGTAACCGCGATAGATGGCGACTAAATTTATATTGAAAACAAGCATTGGACTAATTTGACAGGACTAAATTTCTTACATCCTTTTCTTATGTTCTTTGTTAGAAAGAGACATAGTGAGATTAAAATTAGTTTAGTTGTGAACAACAGAATCAGGGCCAATATCAAATCCATATTATTATATTCAAATAGACCTTCGCAGGTACATATGATGAGATGACTCATACGGTTCAGAAGGTCGCATTTGTTGAGAAGAGTCGGCAATAAACTCAATTACTCTTTTCAAAACTAACATCGTTTTATAAATTTTTCTTCATTCTAGTTCATTTATTTTGTGTGGAATATAATTGGACTGTTTTACAAAAACCTTAAACCGAATTCAAAGTACACTAAGAAGTAATCAAATCCTGATCTGATGACAATGGGACCAAACGGGAAGCGTACCCTTTCAAATAAAAAAAGAATTTTCCAAATCGTTTAATAAATGACGGAGTTATGAGGTAACAAACATAAAAAAAAAAATACATTCGAATTGGGAACCTCCTCCTTTTTTTGAAGTCGGTTAAAAAATTACAGTATAAAGAAATGTTCATACTAGATAAATACGTGTGTCACTCACCTCTGTGTACCCGATAGACTTAAGCTCAGCGATACTACACGGGTACAGATCCAGGAACTTGTATCTGTCTACCAGCTGAGCCGTCTCCTTGCCTTCGAACTCTTTGATCTGACGGACAAAAACAATTACATTCAATACAATGTAATGTCACAGTTTTGTTCTCTTTCTTCAGGAATGTCCGAAAAGGTAAACTTTTTTTTTTTTAATGCAGTTTGTCATATTACTGAGGCCTTCCCCATACGTTTATCTGGTAAATTATGTATTTAATATGGTGTCATATTTTAAATTATTCTTAGTACAGTAGTACCCAACTTATAAGGCGCGTTGAGAATCTTCGTTCGCACTGAAAAGAAAGTATGGCCCCGAAAATTAACGAAAGAATGCTTAAACTTACAATCAACCTTAGATCACTACTATAAGGTTCATAATACACTGCAGCTGTTAGTTCCGTCTCACTCGCAAGTCACGCCCCTCCGCACGGCGCGCGCTAACATGGCGGCAGCTGCCGAACAATAGCGTTTCCCGCGCTTTAAAAATGTATCTACTGCGCAGGTACATCGGTAAGCCATATCAGTTGGGTACTACTGTACTGTAGCAGAAGCAAAAGAGCCATGAAGATTTTTTTAATAAATATTTTACTTATGTTGTCGAACAAATTTAATTCAATTTATGTTGAATTATTTACCAATAAGAAATTCCCAATTTGCTTCCCTTAAACCAAAAGCTGGGTACGCTCATGTCCCATAAACTTCTATCCTGGGTGGTAATCGAACCTACGTCAACCAGCCCTTATACTTAACAAAATATATTTGCAGTTACAAACCTTCTCTAGAACAGCCTGTCGTCTCTTCTCAACCTTGACAATGCTCACTAAGTCTCCAATATTGGACTCAAATTCCAGGAATCTGTTCCATATGTCCACGGAACTCTCCGGTTTGAGACTGCCCGAGGATAGCACTCGCTCGAACAACACTCTTGTGTTGTTGTCCTCTGATGAAGAGAGATAATAGGAGTTAAGTTGGTCCTAATTTTGGATGTTTGTATAGATTTTTTTTGTGATTCGCACATGAGACCTGTGGCAATGAATAATTAAAAAAATAAATATCCTGGGACATTCCTCACACACGGTCATCTGATCCCAAACTAAGCAGAGCTTGTACTATGGAAACCAAATAACTGATATAATACATTCATATTTTTGTTTGTAAATACATACTTAATATACATAATTACACCCAGACTCGGGACATACAGACAGGTTCATGCCCAAAAATGCATGTCCTGTGTGGGAATCGAACCCACGACTTGCGGCGCGTAAGGTGAACCTTAACCAACTGACCCGTCAATTATTTATAAACTACTAGCTTCCCCGCGGTTTCACCCGCGTTCTCAGGATAACAGTAGCCTATAATATAGCTTCCTATTAGTGCAAGAATTATTCGAGTCCCGACTGTTTGTTGCAGAGATTAGACCGTTTAAACAAACAAAAAAACTCTTACGCTTTATTATAGTATAGATTATGCAACCAAACGCCTCATACTCAAATTAGCAGATTATCAACCTTAAGGCAGCACACACACGAGCGATTATCGCAACGTTAACCCTTTAATTCCCAGTGTCACTTGTAGGTGATAGAAGCTTAAAATATTTTTCTACAATTACATTTATTATTAAATTCTACCTATCACTATTGCAACAAAGTCAATGAGCGTTTTAAAAAAAACGATAAATGATATATTTAACCCCAGGTAAGCAACTAACTCTAAGTTATTAAGATAACCCAGTTTGACGCAAGTGGGTCTTTAGCTTTGAGTCTTACTTACCGTTTAAATGCGACAGATAGTCGATATAGCACAGCACATACTCTGGTATGTGTGAGAACTTCTTGAGACCCAGCTCAAAGATGCGGAACGCTATGTTCTTGTCCTTCGAGCAGTAGTATTCCATCAGGGCCGCCGCTACGAACACGTGGTACAGAGATCTGGGGACAAATAATATTCATTGGTGCTCATTTGTTGAAGTTTTCATGCCGCCAACTAGCACAATTAAGTGATAATCGGGACCAACGGCTTAACGTGCCTTGCGAAGCACGGAACACAAGGTTATTTCTTCTGTGACATTCTTAAACGTCAAACAAAAGATATGTCTTAGATTTGCCACACACACTCATCTACTACTCCTCTATGTAGAGAGAGAGAGAGAGAGAGAGTAGATAAATTCTCTCACTGAAATGTGTACTTTTTTGTTTACTAAATAAAATTCTATATTCTATTGCTATCTAAGCTTGCTGCGTCGCGTCACGTCTCGGTGTGAGCAGACCCTTAAGGGTTACCACTCTAAAGGGATTTTTCCTCGGTATACTTACCGAGAAATCCAATTCCGCAACAAATTAGTGATTTTGCACTGACTGATAACAGTACCAACCAATCACGGCATCTTAATGTTTGATGTGTCCTTGACTAAACCAATGCACATGCGACTTTGCGACATCGACCAATCAGGTCGATGGTGGGAAATGGCGGAATAGATTGCAAACAAAATGAACGTCATTGCGCTTCTTTGGGTTAATTTCCTCACCTGGGATCCTCCCGGGCGCGCTTGAACACGGTCCTCGCGGATTTGATGCGGATTTGGCGCTGTATGCTGTAATACAGGCTTTTGCCTAGCTCGGCAGCAGATGCTAAGCTTTTAAATTGTATAACCTAGTCTAAGATATTAACATTAAGATACCTTGTATAAGTTTCTTATGCCAATAAACTATATTATTATTATTATATCATTTATTTATTTTTGTACCTATAATTTACATTTTTAAATATATAATTATAAAAAAAAAAAAATACATTTAAAAATATAAAAACAGCATCCAACCGGCAACGGGAACAGGGTCCTAGTTACCGGTGGTTAAGGCTCCAGACTGAGGAACTTTCTCACAATGCGAGCCGTCTCCAGGAGCACTGCCTTTTGAATCTGGCCCTTGATCCAGCTGCCTAACGCGAGCCTCTTGAGGTGTTTGTCGAGGCTCTTGGCTATAAGGCCATGGGCGGAAACGACTATCGGAACAATGGTTGCCACGTCGATATCCCACATGTCGACAACCTCGTGAACTAGATCAAGATATTTACATTCTTTATCTTTCTCAGCTTTCACAAGGTTCTCGTCATGGGGGATAGCGACGTCAACAATCATTGCACGACGCTCCAGGCGATCTATCAACACAATGTCAGGTCTATTGGCGACAATAGTCCTGTCAGTGATGATAGATCGGTCCCAGTACAATGTGATATGACCATCTTCGAGAACTGGCTCAGGAACATACCTATAGTCTGGGAGCTGGAGGCTCCCAGGCAGAGTAGCTGGAGGTGATTTAATAATTAGAAGAAGAGAATAGACATGACGTGCTTTATTTATGAAGTTCAAAGTGACAATGTATAAAAGAAACAGTGGTAGAAAAAGAACAATAATTTAAATATAAATTTTATCAAAAACAGGCCAGTGCTTTGAGTAGTAAACAGTATATAAAAAACATAGGTTTTAACACCTCCCCGTAATCAAAGCACCCTATATACATAAACAAAAATACACACTGTACATAAAACAAATGTATCAAAGCAATTCACTAGACTAACCCTAAAGAAGTAATGCACTTGTAATGTCTCAACTTAGGCAACGATTTCGTAAGAATGTCTGCCGTTTGATGAGCTGATGGTATGAACTTGACATCGACTTGATTAGTGGAGATGGAATCGCGAACGAAATGATGTCGAATGTCAATGTGCTTAGTACGAGCATGATGGGTGTTATTCTTAGTCAGAGTGATAGCACTTTGATTGTCACACATTATGGTAATGGGTGATGAGAATGAAAAGATGTCGCTGATGAGTGAGCGAATGTACATAGCTTCTTTACAGGCTTCGCTGAGGGACATATACTCGGCTTCGGTTGTCGATTGGGCTACTGTTCTCTGTTTACGTGATTACCACGACACTGATGAGCCGCTCATCTGAAACACATACCCCGTATAGGAGCGTCGGTCGACTAGATTACTTCCGTAATCAGCATCAGCGTATCCTATCAAATCACCAGTGTTGCTGTATGTGAGTTTCTTGTCCTTTGTGGCCTTAAGGTAACGGAGAACGCGCTTGGCAGCTTTCCAGTGTACCTCCCCGTAATGTACGTTGAATTGGCTGAGAACAGATATTGTATGAGAAATGTCTGGTCTAGTACCAATCGAAATGTACATTAAAGATCCTATGAGCTGCTGATAAGGCAAGTCGAGCTGTTCTTCGGAAGTATCTGGCAAGATAAGTTTTGTACTAGTTTCCATAGGAGTTGTGACAGAAATGGCGTCTGACATTCCAAACTTCTCTATTACTTGCTCGATATATTTAGTCTGATCGAGTGATAGACTGCCATCTTTTCTTGTGACTCTCATACCTAAGCAATCTTTAAGGGGGCCTAAATCTTTGATTACAAAAAACTTTTTCAGTTCATTTTTGAACTCTTCTTTCATCATCTTGTCATTGCAGAAGATGAAAAAATCATCAACAAATACAGTAACAATAAGTAACTTTTCATGTTTATGTTTGTAGTATATGCAATGTTCTTTTTCTGAACGTTTAAATGACAGTTTGTTCATCGCTTCACAGACTTTCTTGTTCCATTGTCGTGGAGCTTGTTTGAGTCCGTAAAGAGACTTCTTAAGTAGACAAGCTTTCGATTTATCATTAGAGAACCCTTTGGGCTGCTCCATGTAGATTTCTTCCTCCAGATCGCCATTAAGAAATGCTGTTTCGACATCCAGATGGTCGATTTCTAATTTAAGTTTTACAGCAAAAGCTAATAACAGGCGAATTGATGATAGTCTTGCTACTGGAGAAAACGTTTCACCGTAATCAATTCCATAGACTTGTGTGAATCCCTTAGCTACAAGTCTTGCCTTATACTTAACAATTTCTCCATTGGTATTTCTCTTGACTTTGTACACCCACTTACATTTAATAATTTTCCTATCTACAGGTCTATTTACAAGTATCCATGTTCCATGCTTTTGCAATGAATCATGTTCAGATTGCATAGCATTCAGCCAATCTTGGCTTTGACTACTTTCCAGTGCTTGTTTGTAAGTTTCTGGTTCACAGTCAGTGCTGATAAGGTTTGCATTCTCAGAGAATCTGTCCGGAGGACGTCGTACTCGAAGAGGATATCTTCTAGTAGTGATATCTTCTGATGTATCAACTACTGAAGGGACAGGAACATCTTGAGCATCTGCGAAGACCTCTGGTTCCATCTGGGAAACAGTATCTTCTACGATAACAGGTTCTGGAGAGAATAACCTTTCGCTTGATGTGTCTACTTGTGCAGGTTGTAGGTGAGGTGCAGGTGAGGAATCTTGGAGAATTGGAATAAGGACTTCAGGATTATCAGGATGAGGTTCATCTAAAATCCGTGTTGTTTCTTCACCAGGTATGGTAGATGGTGGCTTGTCTTCAACGAAGACGACATCTCTCGCAACGATAATACTTCTTGGATTCTGGGGATTAATAAGACGATAACCTTTGGTATCAGCTGAATAGCCAACAAAGATACAGGTTTGAGTCTTGCAGTCGAGTTTCTTCCGTTTCTCTTTTGGAATAAGAACATGCGCTTCGCAGCCGAAAACTCTCAGATGACGTAAATTCACCTTCTTCCCAGTCCACATTTCTTCAGGGATTCTGTTATTTAAAGCACGAGTTGGCGAGAGGTTCTTGAGGTAAATAGCTGTATAAATGGCTTCACCCCAATATGCTCGTGGTAAGCCAGAATCTTGGAGCATAGATCTAGCTTTTTCGACAACAGTTCTGTTGACTCGCTCTGATACTCCGTTCTGTTGCGGTGTATACGGAACTGTGGTTTGATGAACAATACCATTTTCCTTTAAAAATTGAGTCAAACGATAATTTACATACTCTTTTCCATTGTCGGAGCGTAAAGTTTTAATTTTGAGACCGGTTTGATTCTCCACAAGGCTTTTAAATTCGACAAATTTATTAAAGACTTCGCTTTTCGATCTTAGCATGTAGCCGAAGGTCTTACGCGTGAAATCATCTGTAAATGTAAGTAGGTAAAGTGCTCCACCCCATGAATGCGTACTCATTGGTCCGCAGAGATCCGAATGGATTAATTCCAATTTGGCATTGGACCTACTTTTCGAATTTTTAAATGGTCTCTGTGATAATTTACCTTGTAGGCACGGCACGCAGGTTTTATTCAAATCATTGAATGACAAACTTGTGTAGTCTATACCTAGTGCACGATTTTTTAAAATATTAAGGGCTTTAGGATGTAAGTGGCCAAGGCGTCTATGCCATAGTAAGGGAGACTCTTTTACTTGTGTGCAATAGGCACTATTTCGTAAAGTATCTAGTCTATATAAACCTTTATGGCTTGACGCTGTCGCTACGACCGAGCCTGTCACCTTGAATCCTTTATTTAATAATATGGAGGCACCTTTCTTAGAAAATACCACTACTAGCCCTTTCTGAACTAAGCTACTAACTGATAATAAATTAATAGCTAGGTCAGGAACATATAAGACGTCTGAAATTTGCTTAACTTTTTTGGAAACATTTAATGAAATTGTACCTGTACCTTCACTCTTTATTTGTTGACCATTAGCCACTGAAATTGTTTTTGGTGTGGAATCCCGCTTGAGATCCAAGAACCAATCACTCTTGTTACTCATATGTATTGTAGCGCCAGAATCAACATACCATTCAGTAGAGATAGAAGATGAGGAAGTAGCAGAACCTGTAGGAAAAGGATTGAAACTCGATGAAAGTGTGACCTCAGATGTATTATTGCATTTATGAGATGATGATGAGGTTGATGAATGACACTTCTTGTTACGGTTAAGACGTTTCCTACATTGAGACACTACATGACCTAACTTCTTACAATATGTACACGACACCTTATTATATTTACACACAGGCACACTATTTACACTAGAAATCAAAGCACTAGATGTAGTAGGGGCATCTCGGCGTTCTTCCTTCAGCAGGATTGATGCAACCGAGTCTGTGGATATCGGGGTGCCGGAATGCTCTATTGCCATCACCATAGGGCCGTAGCTATCGTTGAGGCCTGCCAGCATAATTACACCAACAAGTTCATCGTCTAAGCCAGCTTGGATGGCAATCAGCTGATGCTGTACATGACGTATGTCATTGACATAGGCTTCTATGCTTGAGTACATTTCAAGCTTGGTACTTAACAATTTCTTCATGAGTTTCAAGCGTCGCGTAAGTCCGCTGTCAGCGTAAGCTTCACGAAGTCGCTTCCAGGTTTCCGTTGACGTATCAGCTGTCATGACTATTGGATACAAATGCTCGCTTAGACCCAAACATATTTTGGATCTTGCTTTGGCATCTTTGCGTTGAAAGTCAGGGACTTCTTCCGCAGGCTTGGTGACACATTCCCATAGATCACTGTCAATAAGGAACATTTTCATAGCGAAGCTCCATGTGGCATAGTTGCAGCTCCCTTTTAATTTTGAGAAGCTCAGCGTGTTGGCAACTACTCCTGTTGAGCCTGACAACTGTGGCTGTACCACCGAGGAAAACTGGTCTCCATCCATAGTAACTGATTTTTCTTCTTATTAAAAAACACACAAACTAATGCGAAGGCACATAACCTCTGGGAGCTGGAGCCTCCCAGGCAGAGTAGCTGGAGGTGATTTAATAATTAGAAGAAGAGAATAGACATGACGTGCTTTATTTATGAAGTTCAAAGTGACAATGTATAAAAGAAACAGTGGTAGAAAAAGAACAATAATTTAAATATAAATTTTATCAAAAACAGGCCAGTGCTTTGAGTAGTAAACAGTATATAAAAAACATAGGTTTTAACATATAGTATGGCACCTCAGACGCCACATTATTATTATTATTATCATGATAACCCAGGTCTTACCGTTTAAATGCGACAGATAGTCGATATAGCACAGCACATACTCAGGTATGTGTGAGAATGTGTGATTTTGCACTGACTGATAACAGTAACAACCAATCACGGCTTGAATGTTTGATGTGTCCTTGACTAAACCAATGCACATGCGACTTTGCCTGAGCCAATCAGGTCGATGGTGGGAAATGGCGGAATAGATTGCACACAAAATGAACGTCATTGCGCTTCTTTGGGTTAGTTTCCTCACCTGGGATCCTCCCTGGCGCGCTTGAACACAGTCCTCGCGGACTTGATGCCCTCGGCTCTCCGCGCGAACTTCATGTACTGCACGTAGGCCAGCGTCGGCTCGATGTCTTCCATGTCTAGGTAACGGGTGTACACTTGGTGTACCTGGGATATTACACGTTATTATTAAACTAATCTAGGCTGGCTGTTATCTATAATTATGTATTGACAGAAAAAAACTAATATAGTAAAGTTATCTGGTTTCCATAGTACGAGCTCTGCTTAGTTTGGAATCAGTAAGCCGTGTGTGAGGAATATATCAGGATATTATATTCCTAACTGTCCCGTGTCCATATGTTTTTTATACTACTTAGGTAGCAAGCAAGAATACGGCCCGCCTGATGGTAAGCGGTTACCGTAGCCTATGAACGCTTGTAACACCAGGGGTGCCACTCGCGCGTTGCCGACCCTGCAGAAATCTCTTCACACCCTTTTTGAAGAACCCCATGCTGTACTCCATTGGGAAAACCACGGCGGGGAGCTCATTCCACAACCTGAGCGTCCGCGGAAGGAAGCTCCTTTGAGCCCGCACAGTTCGAAACAATTCTGGTTTCAATATGTGAGTATGGACTCCCAAATCTGTCACCAAGCAAGAAAGAAAGAAAGAATCATTTTTAAGACAGGAAAATAGTACAATAACTACTAGCAAGCCAGTTCACTACTAGGCTTTGTAAGCTTACCACCTTCGGCCACATCACTGACCACGATGAGATTGTGGTCAAACACAACATATTGAGAGGTAAGTAAATAATATAAATACCTTATTATAATGCAGCCTGCTCTCTTCATAGTCAGCATGTGCGAAGTGTAGTAGCGTGGATTGTTTGAGCGGGCCGCTCGTAGCGCGCTCGTATACCGCCGCCGCCTCGTCCGAGAATAGACGCGCCGCGTTTGAGTCCTACGAGTTTTAACCTTATGTATACTTTGCTTAGGTTCTATATTGTATGTACCACACAGCTAGTGGCAATGTAATGCCGTCGGATTGTTTAATTATTGGCTAAGTAATGGTAACCTTGTCAGATCTGTATATTGTGGAAATAAGGTTCTATTTCGAATAACCTGACTTATTTAAAAAGTCACATCACAGTACATTGAAAAAAATTCTCGAACATATTTTTGATCCTGTTTTTGGTGCGCATATACCCTTAGAGTCCGACTATTCATATGTACCTGCGAAGGTCTATTTGAATTTACTAATTTTTAATTAAATTACCCCGTTTCTCTACTCTGAGGCACTGCTCTATACCCCCCTCCCCCCTCAACTTACCCCTTTCTCTGTCAACAGCTTGGCGGAGTGGTCGAGGAACTGCGCGGCCTGGTGCCACACGTCGGGGTGGTGAGCGAGACACAAGAGGCACTGCTCTATCGCGAACATCACTCGGCGCGCTACCAGTGCCGTGTCTTCCGAACGTAGCGGGTTCGAACGCTCCCAGGTTATGTATTTCTTCCATAGTTCCACCTAGTTCCAAGGGATTCGATTATTTTATATATCTTTTACTGTTCTTTTTTCTTCTTTGAAGGGCTTTTTATGTGAGAAGGCTGAAAAGGACTTGTGTGATCCATCTCGATCGGAGGTAACTTCAGTAAATTTGACCTTCAAAAGACTTTGATTAGACCTCATGGTAAATGAGGCATTACCAAAGTTTTGCCAACCATTACAAAGATTTGAAGCTAGCCAGTGGCGTAGCTAGGTAACCAAGGGCCCTGGGGCAGAAAGTAAACTAGGGCCCCAACTAAACTATTTAGTTTACGTTTTATTTATTTTATACCTACGCAATTTTTTGCGAATGCATCGTCTGCTTCTTCTGTGTTCAATTTATAGTTTGTAAGTCAGAGTCCGAGGGGCCCCGGGGCACTGCCCCGTCTAGCCCTAGGTAGCTACGCCACTGAAGCTAGCTACATAATTTACAAAACCCGCATTGAAATCGGTATGGGAGGCAGGAGGACAAGAAGACAGACATGGGCGCCAAATTTATACCCCTTCTGGTTTGGGTCTTTGTTATGATTTTCTGTTGGTAGGAAGTCTAAAGAGAGACAACTACACATACCTGTTTCATCTCCTCCCTATCGACAGTAGGCGGCGTGGCGGGCATGTTCCTGTTCAGTCCTCGAGTGACAGTCTCCAACTCTTTAGCTACGCGACGTGCATTCATGTACTCTCTCGAACGCTCCATGGCCATTCTTTCAGCTGTAAACAAAATATTTATAAATAGATGTCCCTCGCGTTCCCGAGATGAAAAACCTATAGCCTCTAGGATAATGTAGCATTTTATCAGTGAACGAATTTTCAGTATCCGTAGTGCCCCCTACATCCAAAATTAACAAACTCCTAAGAACGGAGGTCCTTAAAAATGTGATAGAGTGTGTAATCAAAGGGCAACATCAGTTTGTCTACATGACAAAACACGAAGTCTTTGATGAGAAAATTGTCGATCGTGGACTTTATCGCGCACTTTTTGTATCCCATGCCATCCCACTGAATGGGAAAGAATTTATGATAGGAATATAGGGAAAGACTTACCAATAATAGTATTAATGCTTTGTTCGAAAGCTATGTAGTCTTTCCATAGTGTCTCTATACCTATGATCGGCGTGATTACAGCTCTTTGGTACACCTGGAAATTAAATAACACTCTCAGTCAAAAGTAAAGAACATCTATAGAGATTTTTTTCTGATATTTTTTGCGCTTTATTACATCAAAGCGCCTATGGGATGTATTTTTGTGACAGCTTCCATAGCTGTTGTTCCTGAGATGAGTAAGGTCTCCAGAGCTCCACGAGGTGGCGCTGTGCTGACAGTATGTAGCCAAGTAAAACCAAATAACCCTGTACTTTGTCCCTTCAGCTACCGGCACAGCGATCCCTCTCAACACTCCTGGTTGTGAAGAAATTTTTGCAGTAAGCTAACCGCCGGGTCGGGCCAAATGCTTGTTTGTCACCGCTTTACGTCCAAAAAATCTCGATAATGCCTCACCTTCCTAACGGCAGATATCTTCTGGTTCTCAGCATACGAGCCGACAGCATCGACGCTCTTTAAGAATGTCACGTAGTCATTCCAAATTGGGTATGCATGGATGTCCAGACCAATTTTGTCGAGGGCGAAATCGTAGGCTTGGGCCATCTTCTCTCTGTAATTGTTATAGTTAATAATATCCTGAGACATTCTCCAGACACGGCTATCTGATTTCAAACTAAGAAGAACTTGTACTATGGAAACCAAATAACAGTTTTTCTAATTGATGATGATTTAATTAAATATTTATTTCACAAGCAATCGTCCTGGTTCTTCCGTTTCTACTGCAGGACTTAGGCATAGACACAACCAGCTTAATGTATGAGAGGCAGGAAATACCCAGCGGCTTCAGAACCACTACCCCAGTGGTTCTGAAGCCGCTTCTCCTCGGTACGCCGATGGATATACTATACTAAAAATGCAACATTGCGAGTTTCTTGCCGGTTCTTCACAGTTGAAGACTGACTTTCGAATCGGTGGTAACTTAAATAGCTTTGACCTCTAAAAGTATCTAAGGGTCGAAATTTAATAATTGGCTTTGACTTGACTACCAGTACGTAAGATTTTCATATAGATATTTTCATCTAGACTGATGAAACAGAGATGTTCACACAAATGGTTGTCCTAGTTGGGAATAGAACCCACAATGAGTGCAGGCCTGGCTCATTCCGCATACGCGTGACTAGTGCTGGGCCATCGGCCGATCTATGCGATATAGAGGCATTTGTAGGTGTTTTTTCATACCTGAACACAGATTTCATTAAGGAGTAAGCCTTCTGTATAATAGTATCATTTCTTGTTATGTGCCTGTGGATATTGAATTCGGATCTAGTATTAAACAAAACCAACTCATCGGTACGATACGTACTTATAAGTAGGCAGCATGCACTTGGTCTCCTTGACGTAGTTGAGGTACAGCCTCCACAGCTCGATGTTGAGGATCTTCATCAGACACCGCTGGAACAGCTACCATGCAAGGATCATCAGTTAGACATTTTATAAGAAGAGCACAGGTTATACCGTGGAGCCATTAGTATAGTATGTGCTAGTAGGTACTCTAATAGCCCGATTACACGCTGCGTCTTGCATGCAAGCATGACTCCACAAACCAGTTTGAGCAGGAAACCTGTGGACGGCAAGACGGTAGCTCGTGCAATTGTTGACATGCTGAAGATTGTACAGCGCAGTTTTGACTTGAGCGTGTGGACGGTCATTCAAGCCGCGCTTCAGTCCGGGAAAGTTATTTCGACGACACAGGTATCAAAATGTGTGATTTGTGTGTGAGCTCTTACAACACTATGCGGTTTGCAGTCTAGTTTTCATGTGC
The DNA here is from genome assembly GCA_951394255.1 of Polyploca ridens. Taxonomy (NCBI): domain Eukaryota; kingdom Metazoa; phylum Arthropoda; class Insecta; order Lepidoptera; family Drepanidae; genus Polyploca; species Polyploca ridens. The sequence continues at coordinate 19,265,417 of OX596243.1, forward strand.
TTATTTTCACGTGTGGCTACTGTACTGTGTTCAGTCTTTCGTACAGTCATGTCTAATTTTGAATTGCGCATGCAAGACGGAGCGTGTAGTCGGGCTTTAAGGCCCATCTCACACGTAGCTATAGTATACTGACGGCTAGCGCTATTTTGATATATTTTCAAATAGCGAAATTTAAATGGCAATTTCCCCAATCGATGCTTATAGGATATAACGTGCGCCGCCATTTGCAAAAAAAAAAATGGTTGCCGACAAATATGACAAAATTCTCGAACCCTATTTACTTGAATACATACTAATGAAGGCCTATATACCCAGCAACTTGAACCCAACAATGAAATTGAACTTCCAGTGACAAATAATGGTGAGGAAACCATATCACGGTGGTAGTGTACTTCGTAAATTTAGAATACATGGCTGGCTGCCACCCTCAAATCTGTAAAAAAACACGAGATACATCTGTATCCCACCAACTCCACTTAGCAGTCAGTTCCGTTTGAAACATTGTTTTCATTTACCATAGCGATTGTAATTAAATGCCAGAATAAAAAAAGAGAATTGAATAGAGGAAGATGCATAAATACAATATAATAAATGAGTAAGCGGGAGAGCATTACAGATGGTATTTTGGTTTACACTTAAACAAAAATGATATCTCAACGAATTCACTCTATAGATTTTAGTATTCTTGGTAAAACCTCGTATTAAATCGTTTTTTAAGAACTTGACTCGCACTGCCGTGCACCTAGGTTTTAAAGGATTAGGACAAATATTATGAATTTATAATAGCATTTTCACCTTGATTCCATTTTTAACACTATAGACAGAAGAACAAAGAAATCAAGCTTAGTATATTTATTTAATTATGCAAGTACTTCAAATAGAACATACATGAATATTAAGGTTTTTCAGTCTACTCTTAGTCTTCTCTGAATGTTTGACTCTATCAAAAACAGGATTCTATCAAGCCCGGTTCACATTCCTTTCAGAGGAATTAACATCAACTTTATTACAGTTTACAGTAATTCAACTATACTGATGTTTTTTTCTGTCAAATATAACTTTTTTATTATTTTGATGTCTTTTAAGATTTTATTTTCTCATCGCAATAATAGTTCGCGAGAGACAGACAGAGTAAGAGAATTTTCGAAAGATCGACCCAATTTCCTTGTTCTCATCTAATTTGATATTTTCATAAGTTGAAAGCTACTAAATTAAACAACTATAGATAATGTATCAAAGAAAATTACACTTACCAAAGCAACTGCAATTGTTTTGTACTCCTTGTTTTTTTTTATCGTCATATCTCTATGATAATTGTCTTGTAAATTGTATTTTATAAAATACTTTCTTTTCACTTAATATCATAGCCGTCCATAAATCACTTCTTAATGGGAAATACAAAATGAAAAATAAAATAAAGTATTTATTGAATATTTTTAATAGACTTGGCAAATGCACTACCGTGCAAACAGATCTTTATAATTTTAAAAACTACAGGAGTTTGGAAGGAGGAAGGGTTGACCTGCACCATGTAGTGGGAGACAAAAGCCTAACAATGGAACTAATGCTGTTGTTTTATGATTTTGAAGGATGATTTAACTAGGGTACATTTTAATGTTTAAGATAGTTGTGTGGTTTATGGACGACTCTTGGATACAAGTAGTAATTTAGGATTTATTTTAGGGATTAATTACATGTCAAAAGTGAGCTTCCATGGAACAAAACTTGAAAATAAAACTTCATTTCTTTCATATTTAGGTACATAATACTTTGACCAGCATAACTTTTTTATAAGTTTTTTAATTCCAAAGAAATTCACCTCCAATATGTCTGAACACAGACACCCTAGCAGAAAAAAAAGATGATATTTTCAATAAGTTTCAACTTTTATTTCATCTTACATCTATACAAATTTCTTGTCTTATAGACAAATTAAAAAGTTTTGCAGTCTTGTCTCTATACGGCTATGCTAATATCACAGATTTTATAATAACTATATGTATTAACTTACGCTTTAATTTTACTAACCTTTTCCACTTTCTCAAAGTTTCTCGCCTTCATCTGTAATTAGGAGATATGGAGTTAGGTATTTTATTATAACTTTATACCTATTATAAAATAGTATATTAGTCACCTAGGGCAGGAAAGTAAGAAATGTCGACAGGAAATGTCTCAGATCAGATCTGAGGCTTTCTTTTTTCCTGCCCAAGGTGTGTATACTATTTTTCTCCTCGACGGAGGCGGAAAGAGGCATTTTCGTTTAGCGCAGCGGGACGAAAGTTGAAGCTTTCCGCCCAGTAGAGAGAAAACAAGTTCATTTCATTATCTTGGCAAAGAGCCATAATACACTATCTGATTTTTTAGGTCCCTTACTAAGGGTGAGTATGGCCGATGGCCTTTAGTTAGTGATCCATTCTCCCTAACTGTTATTACACCTCCCTAGGGCAAGAGGTACGCTCCAAATAGGGTTGTGTAATAGAACATTGAACTAGGCAATTGAGTTTGATGCAAATTGGCAATGGTAGCTTGGAGTTTAGAGATGATCTAAAGATTTGTTTTAGCCTAAGAATACAGCAGAAATTGCAGCTAAAAAATAAGCAAACTAATATGTACATGTTTTGTGCAATTGTGTTCGCAACAAGTCAATTAGATATCATTTATTTAGATATCTGCAACTACACTCTGGAGGATGTAACATTATTTAGCTGGGCCTGGATTTGCATGCTGCCAATTCTTTGTACAAATTTAGGTTTAAAAAAGGTAAAATACATTTAATTAGCATTTGAAATGTATTATTATTATATTGATTTTATTAATACATAAATCATACAAGTGGTAAAGCCCTCATAATATGTAAGAAACATACAAATATAAGACTTTTTCTTTCATCATAAGCTATCATTTCTGTCTTTAATATTATAGATTGATTTAACTTCAAAAGGGTATCCATCCAAACAATATAAAAATGCAAGTGAGTTTCTTTGTTACCTCTTGATGCTTCAAAGGCACAATCAATTGTGAAATTTGGGATGCAGGTAGATTATAACCCGGAATTATATACACTACATAGGATACTTTTTATGTATGTTTTTATTTTCATGGGAAAACACTAGATCTCTTTAGTGTACCGTTAGTAAAAAAGGCAATCAAATATAATCGTAATAAATCCATAAACCCACCTCCTGCTCTATATAAATCTTCCAAAACCTCCCTGTAGTAGGGAATGCGGCAATCAACTTCTCGTACATGGTCCGGACATCATTGATAGGCCTCGTCTGGGCCTCTCGGATGAGGAGGGACCATGAATCCACATCATAGGTGTTGGCTTCGACAGCCCGCTGTGCTCGACTGAGTCTTTCGTTACCCCAGTCCTGAAAGTGTTTATTTATATTTTATCATTCTTTCAGGCATAAAGTGCTATTTTCTAGTATTGGTGGCTTTTGCATGGGTTTTTGTCTGCCCTTGTTTGATTTCAGCAGAAAAACTGACACTGCTCCAAAGAGAGTTAAGTCAAACAAACAAACAACAGTAAAGCTTTACATTAGGTGACAACTCCAAAAGTTACGCCATCTGGTCATGTCTATTGTATATTTGAAATCGGGAAAACTAGGACAAGTATAGGAAAAATATGAAAAATGAAAATTCATTCGAACTTCTTGTATAAAGTCTAAGTTTCTGTTGAAATGTATTGGCATATTTTAGCGACTTTCGGATATCAATGGCTCCGGCGCTGCGGGAAAAGCAGTCTCTTCGCCATTGCATAACAAACTGCAGACATCCATACCCGCCTTCGCAGCTTCGGCTTGTTGCCTTCGACTTAATAAAAACACTCTAGGGGTGAGAGTACAAGTTAAAAAAAATATTTTTTTTTCATTTCCTAACGAAAACCTTTGGTAAATATGTTTATAATAGTAAGTTACTTCACCAGAAAAACAATTGCGCCTATACTCGTCGTCACCTAATGTAAAGCTTAGCCCAAACAACCACAAGTAACGATAATTCAGTAAATTTTACCCGTATTTGTAGTGCCTAAACTGAACAAATGGCTTGGACTTTGAAATAGGATCTATCGTTTTGACGAGCAGTGCATCTGCACGTAATCGCTCAAGCTATTATATGGAAACTTTTGCAGGTTCCATGACTAAAGATATCGCTAATTACGTTCAGTTCAAACTTACGATTTCATTAGCGTCTTCGGGTGGTATGGGAATATTGGTAACGGTGTCCATTCTGAAATTTTAGGTTACCAACTGAATTTACACTCATGAACTAGTTTACGTTAAAAAGAAAAACACTGGCCATAAAACTTAAAAATGTATCGTTTACTCGATAGGAAAATTGAAGATTTGCAAATTAAAATTAATCCCTCGTTCGTAACGCCGACAGGCGACCACAGACAGAACACTATTACCTGCTATTACCACAGTATTACCATCTTACAGTAGCGCAACGCCTTTGATGTCGGGCCGTGCCGCCGTGCGTGTGAGTACAAACGCTGTCACGAGCAGATACGCAAGGGTTCTCACAAAATGTGAAATAAAATAATTATATTGTTATGATAATGTCATCATTTATTTATGAGTAATAAACATTTACATGTGTAGCACTGGACTTATCTAAGCGCATGGCAGTGCGCAGGCCAAGTTGCTACAACAACGCATACCGTGCACTACTTACACGAAAAATGTCTCAATAAAGTTACGAAAATTAACTTTTACTAAAGCAAAATGCCAAATTTCATAAGTCTAGCCTTAATAGTTACTTAAATATGCATCTCAGAAAAAAGCTACTTTTGGCATTGACTGACTGACAGGTAATCTGAGCCAATAGCAATGCTGTGCCTCTAGAATGGTAGTTACATTAACCATGTTACTTACACGAAAAATTTCTTAATAAAGAAACTTAACGTAAACGAAAATTAACTTTAATTTGTGTAATAAATATATGAATTATAGCACTTAAGCAAAATGCCAAATTTCAAAAGTCTAGACTTAATAGTTCCTGAAGTTTATTGTAATCAATAATCAGCCCCCCTAGACAAGATGGTTATCGACAATCGTCATCGTTACTAAACGATCAACCTTTGTATGGGATTGACATAAGAGATTGTTAAATATCACGTGATATTTCGATTTGAAATGTCAATCCCATACAAAAGTTGATCGTTTACTAACGATGACGATTGTCGATAAACATCTTGTCTAGGCACCCTGATAACTTTTTGGACAAGACTGCTTATAGGTCAATGGATTTTCAAAGCTTGGAGTGCTCAACAAAGCGAAGCAGTACTTCACATCGAGGCAAAGGCTGCAACTTTATAAGTCGCAAGTCCGGCCTCATATGGAGTACTGCTGTCATCTGTGGGCGGGAGCACCTGCTTTGGTATTCTGAAACGTTTTTGACGGCAACCGACGACAACACATGACGTATTCCGTTGTGACGGTTAGTCCGGGAGGTAGCGTTGCAAACACAAAAGTCATAGTAAGCCGGCTGACGTTGAAATGTATAGTTGATCTTATATGACTAATAAGTGAACCGACCGTCTGCTCAAGTAAGTGCTCAAGTCTACCACATCCGTCGTCAGCCACTCCCAGTAAAAAAAAGACATAGTACGCCGGCTCAAACTTGTTTCATAAGTATTTGACATCATACTGAGCTGAAAAAATCGTCTGCTGCATGGTGGAGGGGGGAACACGCGTCAGCTGCTCACATGTTTTTTTTTTTTTAAAGTTTACCCCTTCCGTAACCTTCCAATCCTAAACCCACCGCGGGTGCATCGCTGATGCGTGGTTCACTTATTAGTCATTCAAGATCTATTGAAAAAGATGGCCATCGATCGGCGTATTAATACTACCTAAAATGCATCAGTACCTCCCGGACTATTGCATGTCGAAACAATTGAATACTTGAATTGGTCAAAAGAATTAAAATGGACTGGAAGGTGTATTATAAACGTCAACTGCGCTCTGCGGGTGGATTTCATTTATTTTAATGATCTGAGCTGTAATCCCAAGCCAAGCAAACTTATGATATGGAAACTAGATAAAGGCAAATTTTATTTCATATTTTAGTAAAACTTAATGTACCGAATATACCAATTTTAAAGGTTTAATATGAAGGCTATTCAGTAGTTTAACATTATCTTAATATTTAGGACATAAACTTCACAAAAAGAAACTAGATATAGCGCCCATATTTTGAAAATATTTAAATAATTAACTTTTTTTCACAAATTATGTTTAATAACATACTCGTATGTAGGTACATACTACTAATTTGACGAGATATTTTTTTATAAGGAATAATAAAAATAAGCCAGATATCAAAGACTTCTATATAGAATTTGTATGAATTTTAGCATTTCCAGTAAATAAAAATGCGTTGACTTTTATAGTGCTGGGCACAATTTAATCAATGTTTATTTCAACGAGAATAGTTTACTCGCCAAAAGTCTCAACTGTTGAGCTTGACGACGTTTTTCCAAGATATCTTCATCATTGGCTGATTTAAGGATGGCCATAATATGTCTTATCCGAGCTGCAGACAACTGAAATATGTATACCAACTCTATAACCACTATAAAATTAGTATCATCATCATATTCTGTCACGAGATGTCCTCTGATGAATATGGCCTTTGTTTCCCATTGATTTCGACAAAGAAGTCTTGGATTTATAATAAACTAGCTGACCCGCGCGGTTTAACCCGCGTTCCCGGGATAAAAAGTAGCCTATGTCCTTCTCCATACCATAGGCTATATGCATGCCAAATTTCATCGCGATCGGTTCAGCGGTTTAAGCGGGAAAGCAGACAGACAGAGTTACTTTCGCATTTATAATATTAGTTAGGATAATTTATAATAAAACATACTTACTTTAAATATCATAACTTTACACAGAAACTATCATAAATGAAAGTGATCCACAAAGTGACAGGTTTTTTTTATAATGGATACATAATACGACCTTAATAGGAGGTTTTAGGAACCTCCTATTAAACATTGATTAATTTGACCTATTGAAAAATGTAGCACCGCACTACGAATGTATAGAGAATAGACCGCTTCGACGGAATGACGTCATGGGTCGTCGTCGTCAGCTGTCAAATAAATAACAGAATTGCACTACTGGATACCAGCTTGCGCCTTTAGACTCGGTTCAGCGACGTGCTGCTGGAATTGTTGACGATCCCGAGCTCACAAACGGTTTAGAGCCCCTCAGTCTGAGGAGAGACTTTGCCTCCTTATGTGTGTTCTACCGCTTTTACAACGGACAGTGTTCTGTAGAATTGTTTAAGATGATGCCCACGGCCACCTTCTACCATCGCAACTCTCGCCATCGACAGGGAGTCCATCCTCACATATTGAAACCAGAATTGTTTCGAACTGTGCGGTCTCAAAGGAGCTTCCTTCCGCGGACGCTCAGATTGTGGAATGAGCTCCCTACCGTGGTTTTCCCAATGGAGTACAGAATGGGGTTCTTCAAAAAGGGTCTGAAGAAATTTCTGCAGTGTCGGCAACGCGTGTGTGACACCCCTGGTGTTGCAAGCGTCCATAGGCTGCGGTAGCCGCTTACCATCAGGCGGGCCGTATGCTTGTTTGCTACCTAAGTAGTATAAAAAAAAAAAACTTTCGATTTATTACCTACTCGTACTATCTATATTACGTATGTATGGTCGAATATCAGTAGGTACCTACACTACGCGGTTGAACAATGAAGTAGCTGAGTAGGTATTTGGATACAATGTCTCATGTAATATTAATGACAAATTCAAACCACTCTCAATTTACCATTTACTACGAGTAAACCTACTAAAATGTTTAGCTATTTCTGCGTTCGACTGTACCCGCAGAATAATATTATAGGTCTATCTACAATGGTACAATTTTAATCAAACATAGACTACAGTTTGCATGAATAAAGTAGGTGGGCTGGGAACTCGTATTACGAAATTATAGGAAAAGCGCATACGAAAAGAACAGTTTGTGTGCTGCGCCATTAATAATATATACTGTACCATTAATTATGTAATCTTAGCACTGAAATGCCTAGAACATTCACTGAGCACGTAGGTATCGATAATGTTTAATAATAGCACACAAACATGAACGCGTCAACCTTTCGCAGACGGTCAAGCTAACTAAGCGTGTTAGCTTGCCGCGGCCGGGCCGTCCCGACACCCCCCCCCCCCCCCCCGCGACCCCGCGAGTTCCCCTTCTTGCTCTGCGTAAAGCACTTATTACACGTTCCTATTTTTAGGATCCTAACTAGGAAATAGGAACGTGTAATCGCAGAAAGAACTGTTAGTGTCCTAAGTAGTGAGATAGGAAGGTCCCAACCGCTCTGCTTCCTTAAACAGGAAAGTGTAATCGCGTCGCTCCGATTTAGGACGTTTAGGGATGTAACATTGTTCTTCAAAACATCGATGTTTTGAAATAATTATATAAGGCTTCTAAAGTCTTGGCGTATATTTTGAGGGATGAATGTATAGGTCATTAGTAATCAAGAAACAATAATAGAATAATAATCCGAACAATATATAATTATTTCAAAACATCGATGTTTTGAAATAATTATATAAGGCCCTTCTAAAGTCTTGGCGTATATTTTGAGGGATGAATGTATAGGTCATTAGTAATCAAGAAACAATAATAGAAAAATAATCCGTACATTGAAAGTACTACATTATTTATAAATTAATACTTGGTACTTACTTACATAAAGTTCAATTTTGTTTTATTTTAACATAAAGGAGCTCATTTGTATTCATTGAAATTTTAATTTGTGTGATCGGTTTGAGAGAATAAAAAACTTAAAACATCGGAAGAACATCGATGTAAGTATAGTTATATTTTTTTTAAATCGACCTTTGTTACATCCCTACGAGTCGTCCGTCCCGCTTTAAGTATAGTTGCTATACTCTTTGCCACGTCCTAGGTAGAAAGCAAGATAGTGTAGTGTAATAAGTAGCTTCCTGCTTCCTTGTTAGAACCATCCTAGTTAGGATCCTAAATATAGGAAGGTGTAATAAGCCCTTAAGTAGTACATTCGTTGCGCAACTGTATATTGGTAAAACTGTGCTATTACAGTCTGTCTTGTGGTCGCGACCAAGAATCTTACATCATGGATTTAATATACAAATCTTACATATGTCGCGACTTTTTTTTTTTTTTGTTAATTTTTTCTTGACCTTCAGACCTGAAGTCCTTCAGTCGCATACATTTTATTAATTATATCACTTTAAATATAGTCCGCACATTCACTTTCACATAGTCCGCATGATCAGTCACCGTCAAGTCATGTTTTAGTAAAATGGTAGTTATTGTACTAAAACTTGTCACGGACTTTTTGAGACAACATTTAAAGTCACGATACACATATTCATTTAATTTCACTTCATTGGTGCACATAAATTGATCTTTATTGGATAAAATACCACCGATAATATGCAATAAAACTTAAAATACACGAATTTATGAAAATAAAAATGAAACTGCTACGTCACTCTGCAAGTTCCCGCCAAAAAGTCGGTCTCGACCAAGAATCTTATATATAATATATAAGATTTTTATTTTCATAAATTCGTGTATTTTAAGTTTATATACACAAATTATCTACATATAATGAAATCGTATAATTTCAATTATCGGAAACGGTAACGGATAATTGCATACGCAATGGTAACTTATCTGTTACTGACAACAATCCAACGTGAAAAAACAAAACAGCAATAACATCATTAGGATTGTCAAATTAAATTTTAGCCAATGTGAACTTTATTTCGTTACATGAAAGGTTATCTAGTAATTTACGAAAGAAAGGTGGGAGTATCACGTGATTAAAAGTCTCGGGCGCGTAGCGCTATCTCACTCACACACTAACGGTGTGCCTATTGCCTGCCTACTCTAACAGCAACAACAGTTTATAACGACAACAGGATAACTGAGCGATCAATAATGAGTTGTTCATTGCGGTAGAATAATGCATTATAGTAACGGTTATTGTAATAACGACCATTACTAGCTACTACTGACTAAAGCTAGTAGTTGGCAACACTGGTGACAACAATGTCACTTTTCTAAAAATTTGCCGAAAGGCGGTTCAGTATTTTTGTGTTATCAAAATAAATAAATATGCTTTTCTATTCGTTCTTTAAATCCCTTGTCGGGAAAGATGTTGTCGTGGAGCTTAAGAACGACCTTAGTATATGCGGGACCTTGCATTCTGTGGACCAGTATCTCAATATAAAACTGTCGGATATTAGCGTGATAGATCCAGACAAATATCCACATATGTTATCAGTGAAAAATTGCTTTATTCGTGGATCTGTCGTCCGTTATGTGCAGCTGCCGGCCGACGAGGTTGATACACAGCTATTGCAAGACGCTGCTAGGAAAGAAGCAACAGTTTCTACCAGATAATTAATAACCTAAGTTTTGCATAAAATATGCTGGTAAATTGTGTTTCTTGGACTATGAAGTGCGTGTAAATACTAATATTAAGTATAAGTTTCGCATTAAATTCGTAATTCAATATCTACGCTTTTATTTCTTTCAATAAAATGTTTGTTTATTGTCATAACCTCTTTGCGGCCCACATAACTATACTTTAATTATGCACTTAAATAGCAGTTCCTGTTTTTTTTTTATAAGTAGTTATAGGACTCACATCCCTTTCATGAGCCAACAGATTAAACTGGTGGCATACTTTGATGGCTGTTTTGCACCCATATCCACCTGAGTCATAAAGGCATGCATAGCGAGAGAAGGATATAATGCCCTCATGGTAAAACGCAATTTAGTGCATTATCACGAGGCAGATTACCTTCTGTAAGATACAATCTCATTTGTAATGTGCATGCAATGAATTACATGATAATATACAACCTGGGTGTGTGTACATAAAAAAGGTGATATGTCTTACCTCTAAAAATAAATAGTTAAATGGGCTTGAAGATATTTTACAGAGCTGTATTTTATTCCTTCCTTTTGCTATTATTTTACTTTTCTGGGAACAGATAATCAGTTTTGACTTAATTAGTTCCTGCAAAAACTGGACATAACATCCATCTACTAAATTAATAAAATTTCATTTAGTTCATAAAGCCATAATTATTTGACATCATCCCTTATAAAAAGAAAGGATTATTTTTATTTTAATTTCCTGCTTGAAATTATTTAACTAAACAGGTTTAAATTAGATTGAACATGAGGTAAAAAAAAAATCTAGTAGGGCGGCCCTGAAGTACAGCTTACCATCTGGCTAGATCAGCTTAGAAGCAACAAATGAGTGTATAAATAAATATAACTTAGAGCTGGTGAAAAGTGATTCATTTGAAGAACCACAAGTAAAGGGGATAGAACCTTTGTGGCATAGCTAGCCGCCGCCATTTTGATTTTTTTTCAATGTCGCGGCGCACGGTATAAGTGGTATATTTGGGTAGAGGACACTTATACAAAGAAAAAATGTTTATCAATATGGTGGCCTAAAGTGTCACGTTTCCGAGATATTTGGAGGTAAAGATCGCCATATGAGAATTATGACAATCATTAAAAATTAACTTATTACGTGTTTATATGCATTCGATTGTATTCAAATAATAGTTCCCAGGTTGATTTATCTATTTTTTAGAATAGAGTTACACTAGGAGCACGAAAAACAATATTTTTAATTACTTACCTCCTAAACAGCATCGTAATATTCGCTATGAACCACAATGTTGTCAAAGTAGCTCGGATCGTGACTTGTATTCCATCTTGTCAATATTATACAAACAAAAATGACAATACTTGTCCTAAAATCTATGTTATCAAGTTAATTGGAACTAAAGATCGCTAAGTAATGTTCCCTAGCACCCAAATTGCAATAGCGACGTAAATAAATAAAAAAAAACCCGGTCCCGCGGCCGGCCCGGCCTAATAAAACTTCCACCTAAATGAAAGTCCCGTCTTCGTGAAAGACTGCTCACGTGTACACAATGACACCGGTGTCTTATAACCAAGTTACCAGCATATGGGCTTCCCGAGGGACTATGCAAATGGGTCGCCAATTTTCTGTCCAGCAGACGCATAAGAGCTGAGAGATATAAATGCTGGTGTTCCGCAAGGGTCTGTACTGTCCCCAACACTGTTCCTGCTGCATATCAATGAAATGGTGTCTATTGACGGCATTAATTGTACAGAGGACGCTCATTGCAAATATTCCTCGTTTCGTGGTGGATGACCGAGAACGGCTTGTGTCTGAAATCGAGAGCACACTAACTAGTGTCTCCAATTATGGTCGACTAAACCTAGTCCATTTCAACCCCACTAAGACCCAAGTCTTCGCGTTCACCGCTAAGAAAACCCCATTTGCTGTGGCTTCACAATTCCAGAACACGGACATCAGTGAAAGCATCGGAATCCTCGGCATCGGCATTTTTAACGACATCAATAGTCCGTCTAGAAGACAAGGTTAAGCTAGCACCCAGAAAACTCGAATTGCTCAACAGAGCGAAGCAGTACTTCACATCGGGGCAAAGGCTGCAACTTTAAAAGTTAACAAGTCCGGCCTTACATGGAATACTGCTCTTACCTGGATACCAGTTTGGGCCTTTAGACTCGGTTCAGCGACGTGCCATTAGAGTTGTCCACGATCCCGAGCTCACAAGCAGCTCAATCTAAGGAGAGACTTTGCCTCCTTATGTGTGTTCTACCGCTTGTACAACGGACAGTGTTCTGTAGAATTGTTTAACCTAATGCCCACGGCTACCTTCTACCATCGCAAGTCTCGCCATTGACGGGGAGTCCATCCTCACACATTGGAACCAAAATAGTTTCAAACTATGCGGTCTCAAAGGAGCTTTCTTCGCTTACAATCAGGCGGGCCGTATGTTTGTTTGCTACCTAAGTAGTTTTAAAAAAACCTTTTATTTAAAGGTCACGGCTTGTTTCTATTATGTGTTTTAATATATTTTTTAAACCGTGATGCAATATTATTTGACCACTATTGCTTAAAAACAAGAACATAAATTGTACTTAATCAACTTTAAACTCACTTCATTCGTCAACTTCATTCGTCTCATATTATACATATATACATCGATATTCCAATATCTCGGTAACATGATATTTTAACACAAGTATTGTCATTTACGCGACATCGTGATCAACGTGTCCATACTCCAGGAGCTAGGCATCACGCAGCGTTTATCGGCCGTAGTACAGTCGCGCATACTGCAGTACTTTGGGCATGTTTCTAGGCGGGATACCGACTCCATTGAACGACTGGTCATACAAGGAAAAGTGGAGGGAACCAGATCACGCGGCAGGTCACCTATGCGCTGGTCTGACCAAGTAAAATCTGCAGTGGGAAATCGCGTATCTGACTGCACCAGGCAGTCTGCCAATAGAGAGAGATGGCGGGAGATCGTGCGGAGAGCCGTGTCCGCCTCTATCACCGATGTGGACGCCTCAACGTGACCACGACCGCTCTGCCAAGAGCGAAACGACGAAGAAGATTGTCATTTTTGGTTAATAACAGCGACATGGAAAACTAGTTAACCACTACGATCCGAGCTATTTGACAACATTGTGTTTAATTGCGAATATTGCGATGCGGTTTAGTAGGTAACCAATTAATGAATATTGTTTTTTCGTGCTCTTTGTTTTGCTATATTCTAATAAAAAGTTAAATCAACCTGGGAACTATTATTTGAATACAATCTAATGCATATAAACACGTAATAAATTCATTTTTAATGATTGTCGTAATTCTCATATGGCGATCTTTACCTCCAAATATCTCGGAAACGTGACACTTTAGGTCACCATATTGCTTAACATTTTTTGTTTGTATGAGTGTCCTCTAGCCAAATATACCACTTACACCGTGCGCCGCGACATTGAAAAAAAATCAAAATGGCGGCGGGTGGCTATGCCAGCTCCCATACAAAAATGTTCGTACCCTTTTAATATTTGTACTTCAATTCATAAAAATATAATTTAAAAGAATACTTAGGATATATAATTAGCAGCCATCTGTCGTTGAGTAGTAGAACTAAAATAATAATTATACGACAAATGTTTCATGATACAATAGATGGCGCAGCAATGGACTAAATACATGTAGAACGGAACACAATCAACCCTGTCAATTTCTTAGTTTTTTATATAAGATGCGTACAACGGACCGTGACAGACAAGCGTAGATAGAGAAAAAAAACTTTTGACATTTGTTTTTTTTCGCTAGTGTCTTTTCTATTGCTAGATCATTAAAATTCTACTTAAAATGGTGTTTTATTTAAACAAAAAATAGTCTACGTTTTGTAGTTACATCCCAGCATAATGCACTAATATTAGGTAATTAACTTATTAGCCACGGTACACAAAGTATAGTGCTTATGTGCTCGATAATAAACATCTGCCAGCCTTGTAGGGTCAAAAAGGTAAATATTGCACAGGAAGGTAAAAAAAGAATCAGTGAATTTACTAAACGGTCTCAGTTACTGACTAACAAAACTGTTAGCAATGTCGGGAAAAAAACGTTATCAAAACTGCATTGCATTTATAAAAGAGAGCAGAAAATTAAAAATAGCTAATTTTTATTTTCCATAAAAACTTAGTTTTCCAAATGATAACTTGTATGTAAAATATTTAGTAGTTTTTTTTTATGGATTATGGCAACATCAAATTGAACTTCATTCCAAGTGTTTCCAGCGGTTTCCACAAGCTTTTCGTTCGCCTTTCGCGTTTGCAAGCTACAAATCGCTATCGTTCGTGTTTTGTTTGTGTATACTTATATCAATATCTATGCTCGATTTATCAATTTATTAGATTTATTTTCTTTAGCAAGTCAAGCCGCGAGTGATGATGATAAGTGCCTATTGCAGTAGATGATGAGCTCTCTATTCACTTACTTCACTGGTTTCGTATGATATCTAACATGTGATTACAAATGTAAATAATTAATTTATATTATCGCACAAAATGGACGTGAGAGGCTGTTTTAGTGGGTGTGATGTGATGTGACAACTATATTTGGTTCTATATATCAAGGATTTTTGATAAAATCGTGTTTATTTCATTGAAGACTCAAGTGTTCTTTTTTCGTTCGTTTCTACACTTGCTATAGCTTCACAGGGCAACTGAACAAAAAAAGTAAGTTTACATTTTATTGTATTGTTTTGAAATTTAATAAAAAAAACAGTGGTTAGTACTCCAACAAGTTATCATTTTATACTGCTTATCCATACATCTGTCTGCAATATGTCCCGCATTAAAGTGACTCATGACGGGTTAAAACGTTCATTTGTTTATTGTTTGCTTTTTGTGTATTTCGAGCGGCAATTTCGCGTGGCGTGCCTTTTGCCGCATTTAATTTGCGTCAATTAACACAAATAATGTTCAAATGCATTCTGAACTTCTCGACTTATAATTTAGATTTTTATTAGAATAAACAGTGGTGCATTTAGAGCTTTTTTTGGCCTGTTACAATTGAATGGACAATAATTCAGCCTAATAAATCTTTGATAATTCACTCATATTGATAAGGTAAGTTTTTTTTTTGGTAAAAACACAAAGTCCTGCAGTTGCATACATTTTGTTTATAATATCACTTTAATATAGTCCGCACATTCACTTTCACATAGTCCGTATGATCAGTCAGCGTTCAGTCATATTTTAGTAAAATGCTGGCGATTGTACTAACACTTTTCACTGACTTTTTGAGACAACTTGTAAAGTCACGATACACATAATTCATTTCATTTCACTTCACTGGTGCACATGGATTGATCTTTATTGGATAAAATACCACCAATAATATGCAATAAAACTCAAAATACACGAATTTATGAAGATAAAAATGAAAACACTGCACACTGCAAGTTCCCGTCAAAAAGTACAGGTAAGTAAGTATTTAATTGGTGTCTACATTAAAAAAAAAGGAAAAATTTTCTACTGTATGTTTGACATACAATACATTCTGATTTTATGAAATATAAATTTATTTTTATGATAAAATTATTTTATGAAATATAAAATTGTTATGAAACAAATGGGTTTTTTTTAAATAAAGTTAATTAAGGTTGCTTCTTGCGTAACAATCAATAACTCCAACCTTATGCCCACCCAAGGCCATGACTTTATAAATGACTTTGATACGTTATCTTTTTAATTCAATATGTATTATACCGGGTGATTATGAATTACTTGGCTATTTTTTTTCCCTCGGATCAGAATCACTAATAGAACACATCCGTGCAAAAAAAAGAACCTTTTTTTTTTCATAATTTTGTCGTAAGAATATCCTAAATACTCCACGTTGCTGGATAACGTTAACAAGTAGATGACCTTGAACTTCAGCTGGTAGACGTCACCGGAACATTGAAATATGCTGCGGAAATACGTGAATTCTTTCGTAACGCGCACTAGGTGGAAATTGTGTTTAATACCTACTAAAATTTCACCATATTATTTTTCCATTTTCCATTCACAAAATTAAGTAATATCAGGAATAAACTCTTTATAATGTTGTTTACATTTCGAGTATTTTGATTAATAAAAACTGTCATTGAATCGAATCTGTCATTCACTAAAATCTTCTAAAATAAATTCTATTTTTCATTTTCACTAAGGAGGAAACTTATCTTTCCTTAATTTTTAACAATACATTAGGCAGCCCGCACGCATCATACAATCGCCGGCCGACTGTATGTCGAAAAGAGAAGAAAACTTGAATGTCAGCTTTGTAAGCAGAAAACAGGATAGCTTTTTAAAACGTTTGACTTGGTTAATAACCCTTAAACGAACCTATCCTAGAAATAAACTCTAAAATTGCCTATTTCGCTAAAAATGTCTGATGTCAGTCGGTGGATTCAATTTTATAAGAGAATAAATTCTTTCGATTTGAGAGATTCAAATGTTCTTCGCATTTGAATTCCTTGCTACCAAAGCACATGTCCTAAAAAACCGCCCTAAAGGCCTCAAATCGAACAGAGAGAGATTCAAATGTTCTTGTCATTTGAATTCCTTACTACCAAAGCACTCGTTTTACAAAGCCGCTCTAAAGGCCTCAAGTCGGACTGAGAGACATTCAAATGTTCTTCTCATTTGAATTCTTTACTGACAAAGCACTCGTCTTACAAAGCCGCTCTAAAGGCCTCAAATCGGAATGACAATTGGACTACCGATTGTTAGACGTGTGGAAGCGTCCTTATACGAAACCTCTCTTCCCTTTTCTTTTAATTTCATACAAAGAATACAAAAAAAATTGCTACGGCGTGTTTAGGTGTGCGTTCAGCTTAATACTTCATGTCAACCTATTTGAAATAATTTCTGATTATGAAAAAAAAAAAATTTGAGTTGCGCACGCAGGTATTCCCAGGTTACTGGTTGCTAGGGCAACGTTTTAGAAGACCAACAGTCGTTTCTGGGTGATACAAAATATTTTTAAATTTAATTGAATAATTATGGAACTCTCTGGAGTACACTATCAGTTTGATCAATGGAGGGCTTCTGCCTCACACACGATGCCGCGCAGCACCCGCCACCCCACACAACTGTGCGCTCTGTGGTTGCAGCTCACTGGAAGTGTGTTATTTAAAACCAAATAATAAGTTGTCAATAAACTGCAATATTCAGTTCAATGTGATTTTAAATTAGCCTAAAGTTTTAAAGTGTTACAACGATGCATAATGTTAGAATTGTGATACGATGAGTATGTTTGTAATTGAGATAATAAAAAAAGTGAGTTACTGTATTTTTGTGGCTTCATTTTATAAATTTTAAACGGGTAAGAATACCGAGAGTGATGTATAGGATATTTAATTTGGATGGTGTTCGTGTTTTCGTATACATAGGCAGTATCTAACATTCTCGGTTGTTGACAGCTACGTGACGTAGCGCATTGGCGCGCGGTACGACCAACGATTTCGGTAATTTTGAGAAAACTTTGGATCGTCATAACTTTATTTTTTTCTATAAAAATTATATCTAAAAATAAAACATGATTTTTTTATTTTTTATTAATGAGAGACTCCTTAAAAATAGCTAAGTAATTCGAAATCACCCTGTATATTCTTCAGCCCGGAAGGAATGTAGTCATCTAGTTATGATAAGTTCCCTATATTTTAATCTAGGATGTGATCTATCTATATGCCAAGATTCATCCAAACCTACTCAGCCATCGTAGTTTAATTGAGTAACAATCACAAGATAAACATTAAGTAATAATTTCATTTATCTGTAAGTACATAATTAATCATGCAATGAGCTACTAATTATTATAAGTACTAATTATATTAATATGTAATTGTTTGTTTTCCCACAGTTTATTTATCTTACAAGTATTCGTAATTACCTTGTTATGATGTTGTGGTAAAATTAGCCTTATGAGGTTCTGATATGGAGTTATATTAATTACCTTCTTCATTTACAAACAATACATTTACATTTTCACTAAACTGGAATCCTATATCAAATACAAAGTCCTGAATGATATCAAAGAAAAATTCTAAAATCTCAGTGCTAGTAAAGTCTAGTCATCTTTTAAGCCATTGGTTCTCACATGGTATGAATGAATGAAAATGAATTAATGAATGAATGAAATATTCTTTATTGTATAAACTAACATAGAACAAACATTAGTAAAAACACAAATTAAGGAAGTAATACAATATAGGCGGCCTTATCGCTTAAGTTGGTATGATCATCCTATGATAACAATTTTTATTTTTTTAACTGCGATTAATGTATTATATCAATAGTTGATTGATTGATGATACAGTATAAATTTTATAATGTTTAAAGGATATTTTTTCACAATTTTTAGGGTTCCGTAGAAAGATGGCAAAAAACGGAACCCTTATGGATTCGTCATGTCTGTCTGTCTGTCTGTCCGTATGTTACAGCCACTTATTTCCAAAACTATATTGTTGAAACTTGGTAAGTAGATGTATTCTGTGAACCACATTAAGATTTTCACACAAAAATAGAAAAATAAACAATAAATTTTGGGGGTTCCCCATACTTAAAACTGAAACTCAAAATTTTGTGGGGTATCTATGGATAGGTGTTCAAAAATGATATTGAGTTTCTAATATATTTTTTTTCTAAACTGAATAGTTTGAGCGAGAGACACTTCCAAAGTGGTAAAATGTGTGAAAAAAAATATATGATGTACATTACCATGCAAACTTCCATCGAAAATTGGTTTGAACGAGATCGAGTGAGTAGTATTTTTTGATACGTCATAGGTAAATCGAAAAAAAATAAAATGATATTATTTTTGGAAACACTTCTTGTCAAACTGGAATATATATTACCTTGTTTAGCTATCACAAGCCTATATGGGCTAGCATATAGTTAGGTCTAAATCCCATCATCCATCATTTTAGGTACCTAATTATAATGTTTACTTACCAATACTTAATTTAAAAAAATACACTATTATTAAAACATTGATCAAAGTTTTTTTGTTAATTGTTACTTGCTGCTACGGAACCCTTAATGGGCGAGTCCGACTCGCACTTGGCCGCTTTTTTTATTCATCATCCGGGACCTTGAGAGTCTGACTTCTGAACTGGTGATAACTTTAATAAATGTGACCTTAGTGCCCTCCAGGGCCTAAATTGTATAAATGGCGAGTTACTATCATATTACGTCCATTACCTTCATATATCATCATTTAATATCGCTTGTGTTAATGACTCCAAAAGCAGTGTGTAATCATGTTAGGGTTAGTTTCGTTTGGCTGGCTACCACCTAGGTGGAAACCCTTTGCCAAGAACTACCGGTATGTTCGTCAGTTGGAGTTCTTACCACCTTTGATAACAATCACTTATTATGGTGAGGTTTTGGTCAAACTCCACCTTACTGAATACCACAGCTAAATAGTCATTCATGCGTGAGTAAGGTCGCCAGAGCTTATTGGGGAGGGGAAGGTTCGGTAATGCGTGACTGCTGGCTGATAAACAAAAATTGAGTTTCTGCATTATAAAAGATCAGAAGGCAAATATTATTCCCCTGAGAAACAATAAGTTGTTAACATATTTCTCTTTCTATCCTATAGTCTCTTTTTAGTTATCCTATCCTATCCTATAGTCTCTTTTTAGGTATAGTCTTTGTTACTTAGACGTTGGTCACAATCTCAATCCTCATTTAGCCACACACATTTTATATGCGTCCTATCTTTCCTCATCACTTTGTGTGTCATTTTCCATGTCCCTATCTCACCTGAACTTGGCAGGACTATTTTGATGTTCAAGTAAATTTGACAGCGTAATAATTAGCCATAAATTGGCTGTAAATTAACCGTGAAAGCCAAAAATTGCCGTCAACGTAGGTCCTGAGAAAAGTCGCTAAGAAGTTAGCAGGAACATACGCTATACGGAGAACGGGTACTCGCAGAAATGTCTGCATGCAATAATTTGCCGCAAGCACCGTGGGGAACGGTAATTTTTTGCACATTTTTAGCACCTTATGAAGACTGAATAAAAACATGCAAAAAATATTTTTTTATGGTCCTTTTAAATGTCTCGATATGTTAAATCTTTTTTTTTCTTGGGTCAAAACTGAAGACCCCAAATGAATCTAAAATTAGTTCTATATTTTTTTTATGAGTGATATAATTGTACGCGTCGCCACGTGTCGCCCCGTCGCGTCGCCGACGTCAAGATCTATGTATCACTGTGCCAAATTCCAAGATTCTACGTTGCTTGGTCTTCGAGTAAAACCTCTGTTGCAGACGGACGGACGGACACCAGAGTGATCTTATAAAAGGGTTCGGTTTTTTTCCTTTTAATGTCACTGGTCTAACATTTAGTTCAAGTCAGATCTACAAAAAATTGCGGAACATATAGGTACCTATATGGTAGTGATTCGGGAACCTCTTAGCACTTCTATCATTCCGCTTGACACTATTTTTTGGGATTACTTACCTGTATACATTTCTCAATATTCTACGCATATTTTATCTTGATCGGGTAAAGAATGCAAGGGTCAACAGTCTCTTATCATTATCACATTTACTCACGCATTTCTCTCATTTATTGATAAGAAAGACGGTAATAAAATGGTGTTTATTGCTTTGTAGTTCTCAGTATTACCACAGAAGTAAGAAATACTACTAAAACATAGTAATACATCCTTTTTCGTCTTGAAAATCTCTCGCCAAGCACCTTTTTGTTGTTCAGTTTCTGAGTTACATTTTGAGTGGTTTCCACGTTTGGCACTATCACTAACCATGATGAGATTATGGTCAAGTACTGGCTAAGGAGTTTTTTGTTATACTACTAAGGTAGAAAACAAGCATACAACAGGCCTGCTGGTAAGCGATTACCGTAGCCTATAGACCCTTGCAACACCAAGGGTACTTGCGCATTGCAGACACTTCAAAAATGTCTTCACACTCAGAAGGGGGTTGACGAAGGGGTAGTTTATACTACTTCAGTTTCAAACTGTGTTTAAATAATAAAATGTGCCGAATCTATTCTAGTTGACTAAATACACGAACGGTTGCACACCAAAGCAAGAAGTAGAAACTCCCGAGTTTGCATCTGATAAACATATCAAATGCAAACAACTATGTAAACAACTTTGCAATACACGTTGCGCATGAAAAATGTAGAAAACAAAAAGATTTTGACAGCGGTGGGATTCGAACCCACGCCCTTTCGGACTGGTGCCTAAAACCAGCGCCTTAGACCGCTCGGCCACGCTGCCTTGTGATAGGACCGACGAAATTACTGTATCGTTTTTGTAACGATTATTATCGTTCTGACGTCATTTTATCCGAATTTAATATTCATATTCTTGAAATTTTTTCTTTGTATTTGACAAGTTTATCTTTGGTTTTTTGCATTGAATTATTTTACAGTTTCTTGGTTATTAATTTTTTTAATATAATATTTACTTTTTTTTACTATCTCATTTAAATTAAGCATAATTTTTCATACCTAATATAATTTCTTTTCTCCACCTACCAACGGATGAGAAAATATTGATCGCTTGGATAGCATTCATCCAAATACGTCATGATTGCGTCATTTTCCTTTTATGATTGGTCATCGGTCGCCACGCATCTCTGAATCGTTTCAATACTTTCAATAGACCCGTATCCTATAGCCAGAATTAAGTTTAAAATTCATACGCGGTCAAGGCTAATTAGTATGTTCATATTGCGTGTATCTCCGGGCACCATGCTACCCCTCTGCCAATTTGTTCTGAAATGTAATAACTAACAATCAGGGACTCTTTCCCTTTTGTTGTTGTAGTATTGCCAGACGTCCCGATTTTGGCGCGACGTCCCGATTTTTAGCCCAAAATTAAATGTCCCGCGCGGGACAGGCCCAGTCCCGCTTTTCGAGGATTACTCGATGGTGAAATAATCGTTGGACGTAGAAGTGGGAAATTATAAAGACACCACTGCCACAGTATTACCATATGCCTAATGGTAAAACTGTGCCTCTGCACAGAAATGGCACCAGCTCTCCCGTGACGCGTCTTATACCGCGCCAAAGTCACAGTGACAAACTTCAAAGTCAACGCAATCCAACAATACGGCCGTATACTTATGCCGCATTCCCTTTGATCTAGAATCACATAGAATCATAAAATTAGGCAAGAAACAATGTATGTGCACAAGTAGCACAAGTAAAGGAAGAAATCCGAAAAGCGTTTTGTAGTCACATCGCAAAAAAAACAATTACAGTATAATCGAAAAAAAATGGGAAAAATCTTCGAGACTCCCGTGATAATGAACTATTTACATAACTACAAGTTTCTACGGAACCCTCGGTGTGCGAGTCCGACTCGCACTTGGCCGGTTATTTTTAGTATGTCCCGCTTTCGGCGATAGAATCCCGCTTTTTTTTACTCAAAATGTTACAAAATACCGATTTGCCCGAAAAAAAATCTGGCAACGCTGTATTGTATTATGGATTGGCTGAGCCAGTTTTGACTAAGGCTAACTTCTCAAAGAAGGAATGAAAATCCATTTACTCTACAAAAATGGAAGCTCAGCTCATCAAGAAGAGGTAAATATAAAAGCAAAAACAATAAAAACTTAATTGAAAAGCAAATAAAAAGTACCTAATACAATTTAATTAGGCATGCTTTTGGTATGCGTATGCTGCCACCCAAGTGACGCAGTTCAGGGTAAAGTAGTTTTATCATCTCGGTTGAAGGCTGGCTTCCGAACAACTGGTAACTTAAATAGCTATCACCTTCAATAAGTAGTTTACCTACCGCGGAAACTCAGGTTGTGGAATGAGCTCCCCGCCGTGATTTTCCCAAGGGAGTATGCAGCTTGAGGTTCTTTAAAAAGGGCATTTCAGACTAGGCAACGCTCGTTTTACCCCTGGGCCTGCAGTCTCTACCTAGGTAGATAGCGAAAGGAAAATAACGATTGTGCTCGGTGTTTCGGCTTTAGAGACTTGTATTTATCCTAGGGGTCGTGGCAACTGATTTATTTCGTATTATTTAGCGATCGGTACGTTGCGATGACATCGCGACATCGCTCTCTATGTAGGGACTACAGGTCCTGGTGTTACAAGTGTCAATAGGCTATGGTAGCCGCGACACCATCGCGCAGGCCGTATGCTTCTTTTCTACCTTAGTAGGACTATTGCTACTACCTTTTTAGGGTTTAAAATGACTTTATAAAAGTATTGACAGTGAAACTTTGCCATCACTCACGTCTGGTTCAAAGTCAAAGCCATTTATTCAATTTACCACCACGAGGGCACCTATAAAGGTCAAATTTATTGAAGTTACCACTAGGCCGTAGTTTTTGAACTGTCTGCTCTGATATGCCCTCTAGTCCTAGAGAACTACGGAGAGTCAACGCTCTTTTGATCTCATCTCTTTCAATAATTCCTCTAAGTTAAATCTAGTGTCATGCCCTTAATAAAGGTGCAGCGAAGGGCGTCAGACGGGCCTCGTTTACGCATTTATTTTAAGGTTTCATTCATCGCGAATGGTTGAGAGTTCGTCGACATGGCGGCGTCTACGGGCACGGCCAATCAATACGCGTTACGTAACAGTCTGGCACGTTTGCTTATTTATTTGCATTGGAATTTTCATAAATTCATAATACATGCCCTTCAGACGCTGCAGTACATGTAGTTATGCTGAAAATGTATCAATATCTCGACGCTGGAACGTGACATTGAAAGGTTTCAAATTTCGAACTTCGAGTTTCGAAATTTAAAGCTGTGGATACATTTCGTTTTATTGAGATGATATTTTATGCAGTATGCTATGCCAAATCGATTGATATTTAAAAATAAAAGGATGTGCAAACGTTTCAATGTAGAATACTTCAATAACAGGAGTTGCAGGATTGTTTACAGAGCTCTACATATTAAATATTCGATGCGAAACAATGCGCGAGGAAAATTTTGCTAATAAACTAGGCCGAGCTAACTTTGCCATGTTTCCTACCATAGATTACATAGAGTAACATGGCGAAATAGCTTTTTTCCAAGCTATGTCGTACAACTTGTAGTGATGAGATAATGCTTAAATGAATTATTTATTATATTGTTTATTTATGGGCTTGGAACATCGTGTGAAGTTTTTATATCTTGTTGGATAAAGAGGATAGAGTTGTGATGAATATTGAGATCTCTTATCTTTGTTGCTGTTAAAAGTAAAGGGTTTTCATTGAAAGTTTATGTACAAGTGGGCCATGCAAAGAAGTCATATTTGACAAGAGGGTGTCTCCTTGCTGCACTATGTTTTTCTCTTTTTGACACATGGATGCATATGGGCTGTCAAAAGTGACCTATTAGGAAGGCCCTAGTTTAATTTATTTAAATATTATCTACAATCAATCAGTCAAAACCCCCGAAACCGCGGACAGAAACTTAGTTTTTCCATGAATATTTGCACTAATCTTCTAAACTGCTGATGCCAGCTGATGCAAAAGCCGTTCTTTACTACATATATATTTTATTGAAGCTTCATACATTTCTTGAATTCACTGTTTGTGGTATAACTCATGCCACAAAAATTTGCTTTGGTACGGAGTGAATGACGTCACAATGGCGCGCTTTTTTCGACGCCAATTTGTCGACGTTTGAAATTAATGAGGTACATAAAAATGCATCGCATTCACCACCTCCTACAAAGCAAGCCATATTATAAGTCATTAGTATGACCACTATGACATAGCAGTCAGATATCACGGCTCTTCCGGTACAAGTACCGTATATGTACTTCCTATTGTTATTATTATTAGTTGTTAAACGACTCCGAATTGTGTAACATTGATTGGTTAAAAAGTGTCTGTATTGATTGACACTGAGTAGGCGCTTACTCAGGTTTCGGTTCAGCTATGCAGAACTTGATACCACGGATGTTTTTTCGCCTTTAAGTGTTGAATGATTTTTTTATGAGCAATGTTGAAATAAAATTATGTCCTGTGGGACTAAAATCGGGAATATAACAGAAAACAAATTGACACTAGGGACGCGCGTCTCTCGCAAGAACCAGAACCAACGTTCACGTTTTATTCCACTTTCAAACTACTCTTATTACGATGAAATTCCTTCCTCCATTCCCTATTCTTCAAAGCTTCCAATATGATTAGCAGCAATAACATTAAGCGTTGATAAGGTTCGGCAGTTAGACCTCTAGGTCCTAACCAGCGTTGCCAGACGTCCCGATTTTGGCGGGACGTCCCGATTTTTTGCCCAAAATTAATTGTCCCGCGCGGGACAGGTTTAGTCCCGCTTTTTGAGGATTACTCGACGTAGAAACAGTGCGCTAAATGTCACTGTGACATACAAAATTCAACATTCTGAGTCAACGCTATCAAAAGATGCCGTAGGTGTGCTGCATATTTTGACGCTCGCAAGGGAATCAAAACCTATAAGGGTACTTCCCGTTGACCTAGAATCATAAGGCAAGAACCAATTGCATGCAGCACAAGTAAAGAAAGATATCCGAAAAGCGGGAAGCTACAACACAAAAAAAATACATTATCGAAAAAACGGGGAAAAATCTTCGAGACTCGATTCCCATGATCAATGAACTATTTACGTACCTACAGCTACAAGTTTCGACGGATCCCACGGTACGCGAGTCCGACTCGCACTTGGCCGGTTTTTTTAGTAAGTATGTCCCGCTTTCGGCGATAGAATCCCGCTTTTTTTACTCAAGAGGTTACAAAATCCCGCTTTGCCCGAAAAAATATCTGGCAACGCTGGTCCTAACTGTAACACGCAAGAACCAATTTACTCAGAAATCGTTTTGTATTCTAAGAGCATTTGTAGATTGTCCTCTTATCGGTTAAGTAAACACTGTTTAACTGTCTGTGGAGAATTGGAGAACTTTTAAATATTAGAGGAATAAATTGATGGGCCTAATTATGCCGCTTTTACGACGGATTTTGCAGTGTTAGTCATGTTTAAGTATGGCCAAACTTAGATGTCACTTTTGACGTCACTCCTAGCCGAAAAAACGGTGAACTTAGCAAGATGGCCTTAAATTAACTGGCCATAAGTTATCATACGATCGCAATTAGGTGGCAAAGTATCTCTTATATTCATACTGCTTGCGACATAAGACTTTAACTTACTCCTTACTTTGACTTGGCCTATATTCTGCAATGTCTGCATCTGTAGCTGAACAATAGTTTCCAAGTTGCATGTATGTGCCATCTATCTTAGACGCCACAATGTCCCGATACAGTCCGCTCGCTAAAAGCGTCGCGTCCCAATTTGTAGCTGTCGGATGTTCTTCGTTCTTGGAATCGATATCTGTGATATATCGCCCTTTATTTTTAGGTGCTGGATACAATAGGAAGTACCTATTGTTCCTGTGTTTGCTTTTGTGTTGTGATTGGAGTTCTGTTTTCGCTTTTGTATTAATTTTGATACTTTTGCTTCAGTTACTTCATCAATCAGATTCCAAGTAAAAGGTTTTTTTTTACCACTAAGTTGGTATACAAGTATCGTTCCCGCCTGATATGTGGTTACCGTAGCGTAGTCTATAGCCGCTTGCAATACCAGTGGCATCACTCGCGTGTTGCCGACCCTCTCTTCAAACCCTTCTTGATAAGGAGTTTGAGTTGAGAGGACTCGCTATGTCGGCATCGCGGCAGTGGAATTGACCAAGCAAACGCAGTGTCATTTAATACTATACCGATGGACCACGCACACTCCACATGAAGGTTAAATAGAGTGTTGCAGTTTCTTCTCAAGTCAAGGTGCCTCCATTCCATCCAACCAATGTGGTAGCTGATTCTGAAGCCACAATTGACTTTGTATAAAGAATTTCATAAATCCACCTTATTAAACGCTTCTACTTGCTTCTACTAGTTTTTTTTACATTGTTTTGCCATTTATCATTGTTTTTGAGGGTATAAATTGTAAAACTTCATTGATTTTTTAAATTATAATTTAATGTTTTCCCCTTTCTTTGTTAATCATAAAGTTGTGTTTTTTTGTTAATCTTTAGAGGAAGTAAATATAACGCTCAAATTACCAGATTATTACAAAGAATCGAGCCGAGAAAAGGTAGAGAAACAAAATGGTCCAGTGTTTTTCTACTTCTTTATTTTTAGAACAATCTGAGTTTTTGCCTAGGTATCGCTATGTAGTCAGTAAGTAAAGAAGCTGAACGTGACTGGGGTTCGTGCTTAAACCTCAAGTGGTACTACTGTAACTCACTTTTAATCCGTTGGCTCGCTATTGGTAGCGTACCAAACCTATGAGCAAGTAGGTATCGCTTTATGGCACAGGATTGGCTGTCAAAACGACCATCATAGCGTGTCGTAAGTTAAGTGGACTGAACTTATTGGAAAATATAGCTGCCATTAACTATCGAAAGTCATTTATTATTGTTATTATCAGCAACAATAATAAATTACTTTTGATCGTAAATTACAGCTATATTTTGCATGACTGCAGAGTAATGACTATCGACTTCTCCTTCCTGGTTATAGACCGGTTTGTTCAAATTAATTAAAAATGAATTGTTTTTGCCGTAGAACTGGTTTATTCTTTAGTTAAGAGTGCGTACCAAGCCAGAAAAATATCGCAATGTCAGATGAAACAAACTTATGTCTAATCTTCGCGTGGAGATGAGATGGAGATAGCGTGTTTCGCGGCACAAAAATGAACGAAGCGCTTCTTATCTAAATAACTCGTAAAGTATAGAATATTTTAAAAAATCGTTAGTAGCAGCCCTAGGTCATATGTTAGTGATATTATTTATCGAATTTTTGTCTTAATTAGATACACCATGAACGAATAAAACCGAAAATTCATTATTATTAGAGGTAGCTTTGTGATTTTTTTCTATCGAGGAAATTTCATTCCATTATGTTTTTGCTCAGGCAGAACCCTCGCGTATATAATGAAAATACCCATATAAAAATATTTATTCATTTAAATACTATTTACTTGGGTAAATTTCAATTCTAAGATTGTTATTTTGCTTTATACGCAGCCTTAAGACATAGCTCTCTCTCTGTCTTTTTTCTTCAGTGATAATCGATCGAGTCTTTACCAATAGTAGCGCCACAGCTTTAATGAGACCCGTTTCTTTTGTAACTGTCTTATGTTGGATCAGCCGTTTAACTTTGGATTCTGTTACATTTTCTGAATTTAATTAAGCGCTTATTTATAAGATGGCTGTAAGTTTGCAATTTTTAGGTGTTTTCTAACAGTAAAATGAAGTTACGGCTGATCGTTTTAACTACTAGTACATTATAGACCTCCGGTGGAAGCTGTTGATCCTCGCTATTGGCATACCCTAGGCTCCCTACTACTTACAAGCGTTTTTTTAAAATTCCCTACACATTGAATTACACGCACACGCAGCGTTTTATCGAATCTGATGGTAAGCAGTTACCGTAGCCTATGGACGCTTGCAACACCAGGTATTGGTTGATCTACCGGTAATCGGGGTTTTACAGTAACATAATACTGTTACGCCATTACGATCACATGCGGTTGACGACGGTGTGCGATGACAAATTCGCGGGGGTGTGAAGTGTCCCTCCCTTCTTAATGTACTAATAGTATTCTTTGCTATTAGTAGAAAATAGTCCATTTATCGTGATTACAATATCGGTAATCGGTTAAATCGATCTCATTCAGACAATTTGGGCTCAACTCCAAATCTGTGTATTTATAGTGTACTTAGAGTATTTGTGTGCATCTGGGATAAGGTGTGTGATAATTGCATCTGCATGCTGACCCCGATTTAGTCGAGCTCGGGACCGTATATCTTAAGATTATGATTTTAAATATGAGCTTTTTAAATACTGTTAATTATCATCATACTTTTAATATAAATGGGAATGTGAGTTTGTCTATTTGTTTCTCTCTTGACGCCTCATACGTCATAATCAATCGTGATTTTGGACACAGGAGAAACGGGCTACTTTGTATCCCAGAAGGGAACGCGGATACAACAATTCCTTTATAAAGCCCAGAACAGGTTGCATATGGTAAATACCTACTGCTCACGCCTTTGGGCTTGCGCACTCGCTTTCCAGCTAGATCCACTTGCCTCAGTGCAGAAGCGGGTCACACATATAGTTGAGGATCCCGAATTCTCTGAAACTTTAAAATCTCCCAACCTTTGGAGAGATAGGGTCGCTTTGTGTTCCACGGAGTGTCCTCAAGAACTTTGTGACCTAATGCCATCCTTTCTACTATCCACCGCTCGCCGAAGATGTGGAAATTTTCTTATCTGGCCCCGGTACAATGATTTTGCCCCGCTATCGTACTCGCAACGATTCAGTTAGTTCCTATTGCCTACCATTTGAATGTGAAATGAGCTCTCCATTATGGTATTCTGCCAAGGGGTTCTTAAAAAATGGCGTAATAGAGCAGATCAAGGTCGGCATCACATTTGAAAATGTGTATCGGTGGTTAGTTAGAATGAATTAAATAAAACGAAAAATAGAACTACTGAGGCGTAAATAAATAGTGTGTATGTCACATAACATAACCACACATAACTTTACTTTCAAATTCGAAATTCAAATGTTTGAAACTTTGCAACCGTTCGCACCGTTCCAGTTACATATGAAATGCATATTTTTGGCATGCTACCTGTCTAACTGGTCACTAGAAATGTCATCGTTCGTATTCTAACCAAATTATCGATATAATATTTGATTATATTTAATTAATCTGAGTACTATTTGATATATCAAACAAACAATTATTATTAGCGTACGCACGACATGCACAGATAACTGTTTGAACTTGCATGTGTCAGATAAATCTGTAGGCCCAACATTGACACCCATTTATTACGATGTAGTTGACGCGCCGATGTCAGTTATAATGATACGAGTATTTACTTGCATGACTTGGTCTGCAGTCGGTCTTGACTGCACACGGTTGCGGTTTATTGCAGTAAAGAAGCCTTAGATAAAACTCACATAGGTACCCGCGCGAATTTATCTCCGCCCACCATCGTCACCCGAACCATAATGTCGTGACAGTACTCCTGATAGTATTTCCTTGTTCGTCGACCAATAGCCCTACCACTCGCTGTGTGTGCGTGTAATTCAAAGCGTAGGTAATAAATTAAGTCGCTTGTACGAAGTAGCAAGTATGTAGGACTACACATCGTCTCCGGATCTGTTTCGCTGTACAAGAATCAAGAAGCATCGACCGTGTGAAGACTTTTGGAACGTTTACATGACATATATACTGTTTTCTAGACTAGACAATGTTCCAATAAAGAATGATTTTGAGAATGGTGGCTTGAATAGTAAACTCCACGAATGATGAGCACAGATAGGCAGTAGTGGGGGCAAGTTCGCGCATGTACACTTTTGGCCAAATCACAGTAGCCAAATAACCCGCAAGAATCCAATAGATGACGAGCATCGACTGACGAACCAATCGTGTGCAGCTCGGCGCTCCCCCTTCTTCATTTCGCCAAACAGACCGAAAAATTAACTACTGCGCAGCTGTCAATCTGTGCTCACGACTCGTGGAGTTTAGTCATAGTTTACTATACTTAAATTGACATATTGTAACACAGATGTAAATCTAAATAGATGGCACGAGTGTATTAAAACAACTGAATCAGCCCCAAAGTCGATCTTTTTCAGCATGAAATTGTATACATTTTGACATAATATATCCGCCATGTTTTTCTCTAATTAATGCGACATGGACGTTGAAAACGCGAGAATCGCGTGACACGGGGTTTGTTTTACTTTGTTCAGAAAACTTTCGACTATAATCCTGAAATTATTAAGACTTGTTATTTTTTTTCTAATAAAAAATGTATGTACTTTGCAATAAATAAAAATACGTAGTTCTATGATTTGTAGGTTACGATTTTTTTCTTTGCAAAACTAAGACTTCGAAAGTACCCTAGATTTGTAACCAAGTCCTTTATAACTTTTTGCTGCAGTTTTAATAATAGCAGTAATTTTTTGTAATATTTCTTTGATTGCTATGTCCTCATTCTTGTAAATAGACATGCTATGTACAATGTTAATTATTATAATTATCCTTGGACTCATCTTGGTTGAAGTGGAATCCTTGCAAATACAAGCTTCTGTGGGAAATAAGACACTAGGGTCTGATCGCTGTCACTCAACTGTCAAATACAATTTTCAGAGCGCCCGCCACCCGCTCTATGTTATTATGTAAGATTAATACAGACAAAATACTCTCTTTCATCTCATTATTAAATTAGAGAGTAAGTTAAGCTTACGCCTAAGTTTCTTATTACACTACTTTTCCTTTATATATACAACACAGTGGTTCCACGGTAATGTTATCTAATACTATTACCGTGGAGGTTCTTTCCCTGCATTTGAATCCCACACGAAGGGAATGGAAATACCCTCACGGGCGATGCATAAATGTCATATTTCTAACTACCGCAATTTATTATTAAAAAGTGTTTTCAGGATTAGAAGATATCGGTGACCAGTGGCGTGCATTCCATATAGGCAAATAAGCAATGCTTACCTCATAAGATTCAATAATATGATATATTGATTCAATTAAACTACATAATCATTTTAAATAAAAATTCTAACCTAACATTCAATGCAAAATTTCAAACTTTTCCGCGCAGGCACTCGCGAGTTCGTGTAACAAATTCACGCACACTAATACGATTTCGGCATATGCATACACGCACACACACTTCTTTATGATAATACGACGAAAGCATAAATCACGTTTTTACTATGCGTAGCACACTGACATTTGACATTCGCGATTTATGGACCAAAAGTAACCATACCTACTCTGTTGTGACACTAGTAACCCAGCCAAATTAAAAAAACTACAGTTTACCAACGTTAGAGCAACTCAAATATAACTTCGCAATTTATTTGTATTATTTTGTTTATGGTTTGGCTGGCATTGCATAGGGTTACCGTACTTTGACAAAATTAATCGATAGATTCAAATCGAAGAGATTGCTATCGATTAAAAAAAATATATATACAAGGTCGATCCTTAGAAAATCAATATTGAGATTTTATATTATATTATGATATAAAATATATTTCTTAGTTAATTAGTAACAAAAAATATTTTTATAAATGCACTGTTTATTAGGTCACTAATAATAATTAAACGAATATCGTTATTCGATTAAACTTACACTGTCGAGATTTTTAGAAAAACAACGATTTAGACGCCCTCCCATCGATTTCGGCATTGATGAGAGAGAAAGAGAGTAACTTGTGCTAATTTATTCAAAAAAACTTTAATATTTAACATAATACTGCAAAAAATAATCGATTCGAAAATTCGAAATGGAATATTATGGTCTCGTTAAAATCAATTTCCGATATTTTAATTTCGTGGCGATCTTAAGATCGATCCGTATCTCCAAAGAGGATTTAAAAGATCATTCGATCTTATGATCTATGATTGATTAAAGAATTGATCGATTCAACCGAGGCTGGAAACCCTAGTTTGGCTTTTTTTTTAATATTTGTTCATGACCATGGACACAAAGTCCTTCAGTCGCATACATTTTATTTATAATATCACTTTCATATAGTCCGCACATTAACTTTTACATAGTCCGCATTTGGTCCGCATTATCAGTCACCGTTCAGTCGTGTTTTAGTAAAATGGTGGTCACTGTACTAAAATTTTCACGAACTTACGAATCACGATACACATAATTCATTTCATTTCACTAGTGCACGTGGGGATTGATCTTTATTGGATAACATACCACCGATAATATACAATAAAACTCTCCTAGTACTTGATTGCCTACCTCCTCCGAAAACCAATGCACGCCACTGTCGGTGACAGTTCACATTTTCCGGTTCACTCATACTACTTGCAAGTAGTTGCAAGTAACTAATATAATATTTTACAAAAAATATTTTAATTTCCATTTTATATCATTGCAAAAATACAATATATATCGCTATATATAACTAAGAAACAATTTCAGCACATTAATACTATAGCTTGATAATTTTAAAAATTAAGAAATAGGATGTACTTAAAATACTTGCTGCATGAAACGGAACATTGACCTATAGTGATTGACAATGCTTGATCGACAGGGAAATTCAAAAAAGTATCGATATATGTTATATCGATTATTTTTGAATTGGTTTATCAATATCGAAATATTTTTAATTACCAAAAAATTTCGATATGTCGGTACGATATCAAAGAGAGAGAGAATATTCTTACTATATTAGGTAAAAATCAATTAACACACATAATTTCTCATATATCCTGTAATAATTATCTGAAATTAAGAACAACGATAATAGTACAGTATGATACATATGTGCAAAGTTGGTAATTACACACGAGGCGGTATTAAACAGTAAGACAATAAGGAAATATAATTTGGAAAATAAAAGCACTAAAATGAAAATCGATTAGACTTTCTTTATTAACTTTCTCGATACGACAAAAATATCGATTGGATATCGTTAAGGCGCATGACTATAATTGTCAAAAGTGAACTGTCACCGATATCTTCTAATCCTGAAAACACTTTTAAGTTGCGATACTATTGATTTTGGCGCGAATCATACATTATATTGGTAAACTGTCAGGCTACAAATATTGCTGCGTCAATTTCTAATATTGGAACGCGCCTCAAGAATATTGATTCGAATTTTATAAATGTTCGCGATTTAAATCCACGTTTTTGTTTCTTTATTTTTTAATGGCATTCGTAGACATTTCTACTATTCTTTGTCTTTGCAGGGTGACATTTTCGATGGAAGTCAGTATAAGTGCTGCACATATGTCACTGTTAAAAATTACTTTAATCCCAAGCTCAATGAACCCAACGTACACGTGATAACCATGGATCTATAAATAAAACGGATAATATACACATCACATCAGTCCTTTAATTATTGAACAGCCATAACACCTTTTTTATAAAGTTCAAAATGTAATAAACCATCACACCATGTAACTTTGTACGACGGGACGCGTACTGAGTTAAGTCTTACGCAAGTCTATAATTTAGGCTTACGCTATAAAAATATGAACGCTCGTAGGTATGATACATTCAAAATTGTAGCCTCATTCCCGTGGTTCTTCTATACGATGAATGATCATTTTGATATAATAGGATTATGAAAGTGCACTGCATGCGGCGGCTGAATTGAAAAAGAAAATAAAGCGCGGGAAATGAGCGCCCCTGCCCATAGACCTTTCATTCCTCATTCAAACGAATGCGTTGAGTTTTCTTATTTTTTTAAATAGCCAGTTCTATTGTGAGCGCGTTCGTTCGTTTCATTGTTTTTCACGGTTGTTTTTAGTGTTATTTGGTTTATGAAGTTCTTTGCCATCATGGTTCCTTGTTTGGCGAACGGGTAGACATAACGTCGCTTGAGAGTGAAAACCTCGGATGGCGCATTTTTCTTTTTTTATCAGTAACGGCGGCCGTACTGAAAATTGGATACTCAAAAGTTCCTAACAATACATATTTCTCAATTAGCTACTATCCTTAGGGCCCGCACGTTCCAAATACCGTCTACTTCCTCCAAATTCACCAGACACTCTTATTGCCGCTATATAAAGTTCAAAATACATTGCACGAACCAAATAAATAGTTGGTAGGTTAAAGTGAATTTCCTTCTTAAATCCTCGATTGCCGGAAGCTCTACAGTGAAGTATCAATTTTAATAGGTATGAATGATTGTTAATGTGAAATGGTCTTTATTTATGCTGAGCTAAAATGTAGTTTACAATGTGGAGGGGTGTTTTTCTTTAACAAAAGGATAGCCAGAGTCTAGGGTTTTCCCTTTAACCCCGAAGGACAGTGCCGGACTACGCATGTAGCATAGCACCACGCGCCACAGAGGGCCCTGCTACCATATTTTTTAAATCGCAGTAAATTTGACGTAGGTACCTTACCATAAACAGTTAAAGAACTCGAGGAAAAATGGAGCTTTATACTCTTTAAGTCGTGGAAAATTTCGATGTGCCGTCTAAAACAGCATGACCAGTTTTTGTGGCCAAATAAATTTCAATTATTGGGGAGGTAAATTCTTGACATACTAAAGTAAAATTTGGTACCGCGCTGCCTTAATCCGGCACTGTCGAAGGGTTGTTAGCCGCTTTCATTAATCGTTATAGGTATCTTTTGCCTTTGTGTTCGATCGCTTATTTAATATCGGGTTTTTACCTCAATTTGTTAATTAAGTGAATTCTAATTGATACTCAGCTGGTCAATGGATGGAAGAGGATGATAGGACCAGCCATTAACCAGTTCCGGGGTGGAGACTTTTAAAGGTTTTTATGCAATACATCCAACAATCCCCTTGGTATAATTGCGTATCACATGGTTGCTGATTTGAAGACAGATATCTGGAAGAACCTGCACTCTGCACAAGTGCACACACGAATGCTAGACTTGTTAAGGTTATTTCGAGTGTATTATTTATCTTATTGTTGTTGTTTATTATACTTATAAATTAATAAAAAAATTGTAAATTGAGTTTTAATGTCCAAAAAATATTTTAAATAAGTTTTTGTTGATCATTTCATTTTCTGTCGACTGTACTTGCATTGTCTTCCAATATTTATTTATTTATTAATGAAACAAAATCCACAGCTCTTATTATAATATACTAATGTATACCAAATAAAGCAAATCCGACCACTGGAAGTGGGTGAAATTCGAATTGCAAGATTCCACCCGAACAAATATACCTAGTTACATACATACATTGCAAGAAATAAAAGCTTGTAAAATGAAAACTTATGTGTTACCAAAGATAAACTGAGATTAAATTGGTTTGTAAACTATTATTTTGTTATCTCTTTCTTCAATACAAGCTGTACACTCTCAAAGCGTTGTAAAACTGAATAGCTTCCAACTATTGAGTGTGTCGGAGGCATCAATGGCCCCTTACGACGCCTCTTGGTTGTAAAGCTAGTCATTAGACCACGTAGAGGCTGTTCGAAAAGGTATATACCCCTCTCGTCCTATAGAAGCGCCCTGAAGTTCCCTATGACATGGAAACGTGATTTAAACGTGTTTGATTTTCAAGTGAATCTATGTTAATATTATACGAAAGTCAAAATTGCTTTTTATCTTGGATTATTAGCTGTCTCTCGCGGTTTCACCAGTGTTTCCAGGATAAATAGTAGCCTATATCCGTCTCCATACCATAGGCTATCTGATATAATCCTCTGTGATATCTGTGTGCCACATTTCATCACGATCCGTTCCGTAATACCCTGCTTTGCGACGCCGACAGCTGCACTTGAGATTTAAATTCCCAATGAGGGTTTGTGTCGTTACCATCTGCGACCTCATCACCATTTACCATGCTAAGATCGCTCGTGGTCAAACATAAGGTATACTATCAATGTCAGGAAGTTAAATTGTTAATTTCTTTTGTTACAGGTCCTTTTATCATGGCAGCTCAGAGAAACAAATCAATCATCAAAATTATTTAGCGAAATATGGTCATCATAAAATGACCAGAATCTCTCATGAACCTCACATGCATCGTGATATTTTAAACACACTTACATAGGCCTATTTTAATATTTAAAAATAAGCATCGAAAAAGTCTAAAAATTCCGCGTTCCTGTAGCTTTAGTGTCAATTAGCAATAAACCAAAGCCTACATGTAAAAAGTTAGGTTCTACCTCTATACATAATAGAGAAATAAAAGAATATTTTTTTTAACCAAAGCTAGTCGTAATTATGTCGAATCAAATACCTATATACAGCCAAGTAGTCCCAAAATCTCAGTATCGGGCAAAGGCGAAAGTTCGAAATCAGAACTTGGCGCGAACGGACTTCGACCCCCTCAATTTTAATAATGGCGGGAATTTTCAAATGGCGAACGCGCCCATTGAGCCTAGAGTGGAAAAGGCGGAGAAGAAAGAAAGGAGGTCGAAAGATGATACGAGTAGATCGAGGCGCGTTCAGAAGAATGAAGCGAGTGAAGGAAAGGTCGAGGCTTATTTGCGGCAGTATCAAGTGAGCATGAGGCAGCAGCACCATCGACATTCCGCTGTGAGGCAGGCAGAGCATAGAGTCAACCTTAGGTGAATATATTTTCTATCTTCAAATAGGTATTTTATTTTCAACAAGCATACGATAACCACCGCCTAATGGTAAGCGGTTACCGTGGCATTGCCAACACTCTATATTGTGTATTTTTAATAATGGTAATAATCTGTAAAGAGCGTGTCTCGCCATCAACTTAATAGTTTGGCGAGTAGTGTATGTTATATTTATTTTTGTACTTAACATATATTTTCAATAAAAAAAAACTTCTGAAAAAAGGACTGCTGTGTCCGCAGCGGACGGTATAAACCGCAGTGTCATTTGGTACAATACCACTGGTTTCGGGCTCTTCAATGGCAGCACAGCGCCCCCTCATCGAGTTCAGGCGACCTTACTCACCGCAGGAACACAACACCACATTACAGTAATGTTAGCTGCGATCTTCTCAAAGGAACCCGTTATATCGTACCTCTCTTATGAATGCCTCATCGCTGCGTTAATTGAACCTTAACTCCAACATTCCAGATCGCTACCACTAAATGACAATGCAGTTACATCCCGCCACGACAAAACACCGACGGAGCGACACCGCGGCTTCCCTGAAAGAGACGGTACGAGGGAGCACCGCCGTGAGAGAGAACGGGACAGAGATAGGGAGCTCTTTGAGTTTGATGGTGAGTCTACCTTCTGCAAACCTATATTGATAAATTTTTAATTCATAAAGTTTAGACCCTGATAAAGCACTTATGAACGTTAACAAATTCGTTCTACCTCCAATTCGTAGGTAACACATGGTTTTTATTTGAGTAAATGACTGAGTTGAATTCATTACGTAGTATTTTCAACCATAAGTATTATAATTTACAAATTATTCCATATCAATAACTTGCGAAGCGATCAAATCATTGGAATGCGAAATCTTGTTGATAAAACAACTCACCCAAAGAGTTGAACCAAACCTATAAATTTTTCCAGGAACACCTCTGAGCCCAATCGCCTCTCGTCACGACAAGGACTCTACCCGTCCCGTTCGCAAATCATCCTCGGCCCATAGAGTGACAGAGACGGCTATATCGACAGACAAACGCCGGTTCTTCTGCAGGGAGTGGGCGTTTCAGAAGATTGCACATTGTCTAGAACAGAGGCCCGTTAGTAAGACTTGTGGAGCGTTGATTTTGGGTGAGAATTTTATTGATATTATTGACCCTGTTTGTAAATCTTTATAGAACACATTTAGGCATGTATAGAACAAGATCAAAACTCACATTTAGTCGCAAGAATAGATCGTGTTTATCGAATATAAACCTAATATCATTGCGGCAGGTTCTATATTCAGGCATTCAGACATTCTTAAATCTCATTAGCCTTAGGAAATTCCTTAGCCTTTTTATAGTTGTGTATCTAGTGCCGTTATAAATATTTTGAATTCTATGATTCATAATTATGGCAGGTGTTACCTACTAGGTATAACAATGGAATAAGAGTTATATTCATAAGTTTACTTGAGTCAATATTGCAACAATTGAATTTCTATCCTGGAACTTATAGGGGTGATTTTGATTATACGATGTATTCTTATGTTTTGATACTAGCGCAACTTAAGTCCATATTCGCGCTTGTTAATATAATATAAATGTGTATGTATATTGGTTCTGTTGTTTATAAAGTAAACCATTTCAGTGTCTAATATCTATTTCTAACGAATAACAAAAGAAAAGTTTATTATTAGAAATGTAGTCCTGTGAAATTAATTCAATTGCTTGTTTTCAACGTGAATTTTGTCGCTATCAATATAAGTTACGACTATTTGCCAGTGACTGAAAATGGCATTGACTAATATGGATGCTTTTTAATGTTTGTAAAAAAGAGTAAGACTAAATTAGTTTAGTTTGTAAACAACAGAATCAGTACTATCTAGAAAGAATCCGTACTATGTAAATACTACTATGGAATGGAGGTGCAAGAATGACACGTCCATTTAAAAGGGAAGATCTTCCGCCTGGATGGGTCATTGTGCCTGGGGACCGCGGTCCAACTGTACATGTTGGACACTTGTATTCATATATGCAGATCGCCGAGAGAACTTCGGACGTTGTGGCGCCATCTATCTTTCTGCGTGTGAACTATCTACAGTTACACCCATACCCATAGTTATCAACCATCTATCAGTTTAGATGGTTGATAATTGGCTAAACTACTATTAACGAGTAACTTTGTCTGTTACTCTTTCACGCCTAAACCGCTGAATCCATCATCGGTAAGGGGGAAAGATGCAAAGTTTTTTTTTAAAGCCTTTTTTTATTTTCATGTCAGGCGACGCCGGTAGCGGCAAGACGGCGCTGTGCCAGGAATTGAGCGAGCCGGGCCCCGGCCCGCAGGCGCGGCAACAGCGCGCATTGAACAGGAGACTGCTCGCTAGGCACTTCCTACAGGTACGCAAAAAACCGAGCCTTACTTTGCGATCCGATAGCCGTGCCTAAATCATGTCCTAGGAGATTAACGCGATGATAGAGAAGGGAGGATAGATAAATGTCCCGGATTCGAATCTTGCAATGAGCTAGAGTTTTCGGGTGAAGGAAACTATAGCATATTGGTAGGGAA
The DNA here is from genome assembly GCA_951394255.1 of Polyploca ridens. Taxonomy (NCBI): domain Eukaryota; kingdom Metazoa; phylum Arthropoda; class Insecta; order Lepidoptera; family Drepanidae; genus Polyploca; species Polyploca ridens. Next base: position 19,305,471 of record OX596243.1, read on the forward strand.
CTTTGTAGTACCCATCTGGCTGGCTACCACACTCAAATTGAAAATCTGTCGCCAAGCACCTATAGGTGTACCGACAGCTACACTTGAGAGTCCGTTCCTTCTATCTAGGCTATGTGTGCTTACCGCTTTTGATCACATCATCACTTACCAAAGTGAGTATGAGGTCGAACAAAGTTAATAAAATAATAATTAAAGGTTAATTTGGAAAGGTATAGATAAACTATAACGATTTGTTTATAATATAACAGAGTCACTCTGAGAGCAGCCTGCGGCCGGGCGAGTTCGTACGTTCCCTCGCGATGCAGATATTGAGCCACTCGTCCCGCCGGCCCCATCCCGCGAACCGGGACACATCGCCTTGTGATCTCACACCAAACCAACACAGGTATGACAACTCCTGAAAAAGTGATCCATATCTTCATACTTGAAATAAGCGCCACACAAGTTTGGGTCTGTGAAGTTAGCCTCAAACTATAATGGTCAAGTTGAACCCCACCAACTGGACCCATATGATATTGATCCCACAAGTTGAACCCCGTCAACTTGACCCACATACGTTTGATCTCATAAGTTGAACTTCACCAACGTGACCCATGTTTTATCTCACAGGTTGAACCCCATCAACTTGACCAACACAAGATAGGTCCCACAAGTTGAATCTTTGTTTTGGTGGGGTCCAAACAGAAGTGTTTGTGTGTTTATTTGCGCTAATATTTATAAGTATCTACTGATAAAAAAATACGTTAGACATAATAAACTGTAAGGAGCTAGTCTCGCTATCAAACATAATAGTTTGAGTAATTTATGTATATTAAAATTGTTACTTATGACCTTTTCCTTTCATTGAGAAGACTCTTCCAATATTTTAATGCGAATGAAACCACGAGTCATAACTAATATAATGATTTTCAGACGCAACTCGGAAGAAGAACGACTGATCCACCGGTTCCGTGATCTCGGGGACGATGGTGAAGAGAGCTCCAAGCCACTACTAGCTGATAGCGAAGGTAATTTAACTATTTGCTAATCAATATGCTGTACGTTCAGCATGTATATATATATCCCCCTATATATATCGATTGGAGACACACATACAAACAAAAAATTACTAGGGTGTCTATGTCCTAAAACGTCATGTTACAGAGTTATTTGCAAAAAAAATAAAAATGATGTTTTACAACTTCAATAGTCTTCAAAAACCCTCGTAATATCTAGTAGCTTTCTTGATTTGACTGCGACATTCGATATACAATATGAAAATGAGTACTCCTAATGTTACAATAACGTCACAATAGAGCTAAGGACTATAATACTTTTGTATATCACCCATAATGAAAGAGTAAGCAAAACACAACAATACATTTAATATCGCAGACAGATTGGCGACTCGTACGAAACACCAGGGGTTCAATTCTCGCGTTTTCGGCTGCTATGTCGCGTTCGACTAATGTCGAAAAGTTGTCAGTGAAACAAGAATATAATTTTTATGTAAGAATCTACCTAAGCTTGTTTTGAAAAGAGTAATTGCAGAGTTCATACCCGGCTCTTCTCAGCAAATGCAATCTTCTGCACCGGTATTAGAGTCAGACTTATAAGTCCATTTGTTTATTTTTTATAATAATATATCCTAACTAAAGTCTGGCTTATGTAAAAGAATAAAAGCGCGTCAAATATCAAAAGTTTTAGCATGGCAATCCCAAAATTAGTACGAAATACCTGAAATAACCTTATCAATTGACTCGCAGCTTTTTTTTTATCTATTTTTTATTTGGGATTTTTGTCCACACGGACATGTCAATTCCATCGTATCATGCACATAGTTTCTCAACAGTACGACTCGCAGTTTGTAGTGTCCAGTTTCGTTACCTCGACTCAATGTTATTCGACAAATATCGAAGGCGCGTGAATAGGTCCCCAGGTCAGTAACACAATGTTAATAAACTATATAATGAATTAATGAATAATGTATCATACATCCATTGTTTATTATGATAATAGAATGGTCGCGTGCTATTATAATTGTGTATGTTTTCCTTGTTTTTTTTTGTAGTGCGTAATTGTGGTTGTATGTACTTATAATTGTCGGTGATTAATAATATGCGTTTTAGATAATTACTATTAACAACTATTATTATGATGTTATGTATTGTTTGCTTTATATTTATGAATTTTTGTTTAGTTACCTTTTTAGGGTACCGAACCCAAAGGGTGTCAACGGGACCCTATTACGAAGCCTATGCTGTTCGTCCGTCCGTCTGTCTGTCTGTCTGACACAATGAAATACTGCCCAGTATTTCATTAAGAGGAAAGGATGGCTGCAAGAAATTTGAAAAATAGGTTTTTAACATATCTATTGCTGTCGCGCTGTGCCCTAGCTATCCCGCCCGGGGCCATAGAGACAACTGCAGCTTGGATCGATTATACCTATTTAAATTAGATGAAATCGCTATTTCGTAATCCACGATTTTATCCTCCAAAACTGGACCGATTTAAAAAAAAAAAACCAGAATCATAATAAGAAGGGCTTTGGCTATGTCTGTCGGTTTTCTTTTGTTTTTTTATATTTGCCAAAGGGGTACGAACATTTTTGTATGGGAACGGCCAAGTCACACAACATTAACTATAATAATAAAGGAATCGCAGTAAGGAACCTTAGACTTGGCACGACTTTGTCTAGATTTCATTACTTTTTAGAGATAAACAAGCAGCTCCATCGAGACTTGGCTAGTTTTTTACTGAATGTTTTTGGTGGGATGTAGTATAAATAATTCCGATATTTTGAAGTGTTTTTGTTCTCAGTATATATTCTATTTTCATTTACAGATCAGCGCACAGACGAAGAGGACGTAGTTCCAAGTGGTCGTCGCACGCGAACCATAGAGCGCATCCACGAGCGGGAGCACTACCTCGACTCTATGGTACCCGATGCCCTACTTAGTAGGGGGGACGATGTGAGTATACCATACGGTGCATTATATAGAATAGCTTTAGAAATGCCATTGAGAAAGTCGTGGGTAAAAAGTCGTGAGGAAACCACAGCTCGGTGGTAGAGTAATTTGTAATAACCAACCATCTAGCTGGCTACCATCCTCAAGTTAATAATCTTTCGCCTTTTGCATACCTAGCTCCGCATAGATACACACTGACCATGGTGCGGTGGTGGTACAAAAATATCTAATTAGTTTCTTGCTCCTACATTTCAGTTGCCAGAAATCTTGCCGCGATCGAACGTGAAGCCAACGAATCCATTCATAAACGACGATAAAGACAACCCCGACTTTCGACTCTACGAGAACCACGAGAATCTATTTCTTCGCAACATTTCACAAAGACAATCTAAAGAGCTGAGGAACTCCAGACTTCTACGGCAAAGTTCTGAACCGCTATCCGATAAGAAACCTAGTGTATTACAGAAGAGTCTATCGACAGAACAGAAGAACGATAGTGCTAGTGAAAGTGATAAACCGAAGATTGAAAATAGTCCGCCGAAATCGAGAATTCCGGTCGCTAATTTCCGATATCCGAACAAAAGTGAGTTGCGTTCGAACGAAAACTCTCCCCACAAGAAATCCGAACGATCTTCGACGCCGAAAGACGAAGTCGAATTGCCGGAATACCAGAATGTTTTGATGCCGGATTCTGAGGAGAAGAGAGACGAAGAGTTGAAAGAGGATGTGGAAATGGAGGTGGTTTTGGAGGAGAAGAAGGAGGAAAGAGAGAAGGGAGAGGAAGATGTGCCCCCTCCTATTCCTAGTTTGCCGATTAGTCCTCGGACGTTGATTGCTAATGCTTATTATGATAAGCTTTTGGCGGATCCGGAGATACAACAGGTACATTTATTTAGACCCTAATAGCTTATCTACCTATATATATATATATAGATACCTATATATATATATATATATATATAGGTATCGTTTATATTGTTTTTACTTTTATTTTCATTATTGTAACTTTCTTTGTCTTTTTTAAATGTTTCACTGGAAGGTGGTCCACAAGATACAGGTTATCCTAGTTTGTGGACCAACAAACTATGTAAAATATTTTAGAATTTCACAATAAATTATTATTATTATTATTATTATTATTATTATCTGGAAGACATCTATACGGGCCAAACACATACTGTTAATTTGTTCCGAACGATAATTCATGAAAATAAAAATAATTCTGCTCTCTTCCGTATAAACTTTAACTATGCCAAATTTCTCACATCTCCGTGCACGCAATATGCTTAAAAAGGTGAACAAATATGTCTGGTCAAGTATTTTAAAACGATCCAAATTGATCCAAGACCGAGACTCGTAATATAATAACTCGTTTTATTCCCAGGCGCTACTCCCTCAGAACTTGGAGAAGAACCCAGATGAATGTTTCAAGAAAGCTTTATTGTTCCCCCTCTTGGAGATCGACCCGCCCAAACAATGTCTGTTCCTGCTTGTCGATGCTATTGATGAGGGATCCGTTAACGGTAAGTACATTATGTTTATTTATGATAATGTATAGATAACAGAAAAATAGCAGGAGAAACGACACGTATATTTTGTGCATTTTTATTGGCAAATTGATTGACAATGATGATCGGACTATCGTGTATCGTTTTTCATAGTAGGCCCTCTACTTCTCTTAATTTTAAGTTTGGCAACCAAATCCAAATTAGGACTTATTTCTGCCAGTGTCGAGTTATATTATAATTTCCAGTCATAATAATTATCACTTTCACAGTCCTCAGTCAGTCACTATCCATAAAAGTCATGTTTTACTACAAAAGTGGTCATTGTACTAAAACTCTTCACGGACTATTTGAGACAACTTGAAAAGTCACGATACACATAATTAATTTCATTTCACTTCACTGGTTGATCTTTATTGGATTGAATTTATTTATTTATTTATTTAAGCCTTACAATTATTATTTTATTTTTACAATATTTCGCTTATTTTTATTATATTTCATCCCACTGCTGGGCAAAGGCCTCCCCCTTCTTCTTCCACTCACTTTTATCCCTTGCGGATCTGTGCCATAGTGTACCTTCAAAGTTAACTAGCTCATCTCTCCATCTAGCAGTTGGTCTACCTCTTCTTCTTTTAGCATCTCTTGGGTACCATGTAGTTGTAAAGCTGCTCCATCTTTCCTCACTTGCCCTCGATAAATGGCCCGACCAATTCCATTTTCCTATCTTTGCTATCCTAACTACATCCCTTACTTTACTCTTCTGTCTAATATCTCTTTTCGCAACTTTGTCTATCAGTTTAATTCCTAGCAAGCTTCTTTCCATATTTCTCTGGGTCACCTTTAGCTTTTTCACCTGATTCTTAGTAAGGGCCCACGTCTGGCATCCGTATGTTAAGGTTGGTATTATGCAGCTATTATAGGCTTTTGATCTTAAGCTAATAGGGACATCTTTGTTTTTCATAATGTGTTTTAGAGCCCAATATTTGTTCCAAAATATTTGTTTGTGTTGTTTATTGGATTGAATACCACCGATAATATGCAATAAAACTTAAAAACGAAAACGCAACGTCACTCTGCAAGTACCCGCCAAAAAGTGGTAGGCCGTCTGACCCGTGTGGTGTACAGGGCAGCAGCAGGCGCAGGCGCAATCGGAGTGGTTGAGCGCGGGCGCGTCGGGCAGCGTGGCGGCGCTGGTCTCGCGCCACCACCACCTGTTCCCGCAGTGGCTGCTGCTCGTCTGCACCGCCAGGAGACACTCCAGGATCTTCACTAAGATGTTCACTGGTATTACATTCAAATTAATATTGGTTTCTTCTGTTGATAGGTTTGTTTGTTGTATGGTGTGGCCAAAAGTTTTTAGCATACAACAAAAGTCTTTACCCTTGAATGGAACTGGTTCAGCTATGATGCAGACGCGATAACGAAAAAAATGCGTTTGCCACTGACTCGCTGCAAAAAACGTAGTGGGTGACCTCCCTTCAGTCATCATCAACAGCCTATAATGTCCCACTGCTGAGCACAGGTCTCCTTTCACAAATGAGGGTGAAAGGGAATGGGCAATACTCCACCACGCATGCCCACTACGGATCGGTGGAGGTAAGCTAGTGGTCAACCTACTGTTGGAATTTTTCATGCTGCCTAGGAGACATCCAACTAGCTTAACGACTATCACAATTAAGTGATAACCGGGACCAACGGCTTTACGTGCCTTCCGAAACACGGAAACGCTCGATTTGAAATACCCCTAGGTGGTGACCCATCCAGGTACCGACCACGACGGTGGTAGCTTAACTTTGCCGATCGATTAGGAACGGCTAATCATGCTACACCACGAGCGCTTCCACCTCCCTTACTCTCAATATACTGGGACATTATATTGTAGTTGACGGAACACACCAGAGCTTGGTGATAGATTTTCAACATGATGGTAGTAGCCAGCTAGGAATAGTAATTGAGTTTATTGCCGGCTCTTCTCAGCAAATGCAACCTTCTGAACCGGTATTAGAGTCAGACTTTTCATAAGTGCCTGCGAAGGTCTATTTGAATAAATGATTTTTGAATATGAATTTGAAAAAGAACTATAAAGTACCTTACCACCGTGCTATGGTTTCCTCACGATGTTTTTCTTCACCGAAAGCTCCAGTTTATTGTAAGATTCTAAAACACGATCTTCTCCAATACTTTCACGGTATTCGGCGTCAATACCTCTATCGCCTCAAAAAATAAAACAAAATTAATAATGATTGTTGTTGTTTTATAGGGTTCCGCAAGATAACATTGGATGAGCTCCAGCGCGCACACGTGTCCGCCGATGTACAACGATATGTGTTGGCTAGGCTCGATACTGAACCCAGATTGAGGTATGAAAGAAATTCATGTATTTGGATGGTCAGTCCGATTTGGTTGGCCATTTTAATATCGTGGTAGATAGATTAAGTGAAGTGCCTACAATGGCGCCTACTCACGACTTTGTAATGAAGATGTTTTGTTACAATTTACGATTTTCGGATTTTCCCTTTTAGTGAGTTGTTTGAGTTTGCTAGTATCCAAATATGTGATATAAAAGGCTTAGAAGCTTGAATGATGTATATATATCTATGCAATTAACGTTGTCAGCGCATCTATCTTCGTGCGTGTGAACTATTACAGAGTGATAGATGTCGTTAGATATCCAATGGACCCTAGACCAGTGAGCTGTTATTACTTCGTATAGAAAAGACCACACATCACTACTATGTTCCGTTCAAGTATGGCCAGCACTTCACTTAGGCGCTCGGGAGCTAGCAAGCAACTAAGACTTGTTAGTTATTAAGGTGAATGCTCACGATTACAAAAAGCTATATTCCCGTTAGATGGTGTTAGTATCGCAAAGCTATGTTATTTCTTTTTTTATGTAAAATTGAAGCATCCTTGGTGCGTAATTTAGTGATTGGCGAGCAATATGTATTTATGAAGTATTTATGAAGCATTAATTTTACTTCCACGGCAATTAGTTACAAAGAATTCCTCCAGAAAAATATCTGTCAAGTTATTCCTTGTATATATACACGCACACATTGTAATTTTTTGTTTTGTTTCGACCGTTAGATGGCGTTAAAATAAGTATTGAGTTGTTTTATATGCCGTTAGGTGGCGTTTAAATAATTACGCGTGTGTGCTAAAATTGGTGAAGTATTTTTTCATGAATTATGCGTAAATTGTGTTTTATATATTCATTAGGTTTGGTTTATTTTATATTATTTTTTCAATAAATATAAAACATGTTTACTATTAAAATTTTGTACATTGTACATGTACTTATTTGATTTCCTAATGATGTTTTTCCTTCACCATTATCCAAAGGTGAATTTGTACGTAAATTCAAATCTCACAAAGTACAGGCCGATGATATGTTTTCGTTCTTGATCGTAAGGAAACCAACACGAAAAAGTCAAATTGAAAAGCATTAGAAGTACACCAAACCACATTGTCCTGCTTGACGTTATGATAGACTATGGCCCCAATCCCCCTTGTTATTAGGGGAGGCTCTACACCGGTACGTTTATGAGATGTCAATATTGATTATTATGTAGTTATAATAAAAATAGATTCTCTGTATATTTCTTTATTAATGTATGACGTAAGTAAATGTGGTATGGTATATAAACACTCAAAAAATTCACATCTAAATTGTGATTTCGGTAGAATCTAAAAAGCATTTTGCTGATAAACTCCTCCGAGGCAGGTACGCATCTATTCTCCATCATGCGTCATGACTGTGACCGTTGTGCGTTAAATCCTTGGTCCTGAAATAGGTATATTTATAAATGTTATTTATATATGTAGGTATATAAATTAGTTGCTGTTCGTAAGTCTCGACAAAACTCAAAAACAGCTTGACCGATTTGAATAATTCTTTTTGTGTTTTGTTCGCTGTGATACAGGAGTGGTTTAAAAAATTATAAAAATAAAAAAAAATTGTGTTACGAAGTTCACCTAGTTCAAGAGGTTCTTCTAGTAAGAAGGGTGAACTAGTTGAAAATAAATACCTACTGTTACAAAAAAAAGCTATTGCATTTTGGTTATGCATAATTAATTGCCCCTGGACCTGAAATAAAATGCGTAATTGTTATGACAAAGAATATGTAATTTATAATATCAGAAAATGAGTACAGAAGTATTCTCGACTTATTAAAACCAAACAATATCCTTGTTCCTAAATAATTAGGAAACAATTTTTTTTCAAATTTCAAACCTCCACCTTACAAAATGAACTTTACTTTGGTGAAGGAAAACATCGTGAGGAAACCATAGCAGGTGGTAGGGTACTTTTTAGTACTCATCTGATTGGCTACCACCCTCAAGTTGAAAATCTGTCGCCAAGCGCCTATCGGTGTGTTCCGTCGGATGTAATTTTTTTCATGTGGTGTAACAATAAAGTGTTATCTATCTATCTCTATACTATTAGCATCAATGCATATATCTATTACATACCTGTTTAAAGGTACACTCGGCTAAACATCAAGCTAATGTAATGTATCCAAATAAGAGAAAATAATTTGTAAAAAATATTAGCCGTAGGAAACACATGGGAAACACATAAATTTCGTTGCGTAGGAACCATGGTGTAGGAACGTGACACGTCTAAAAAGATGTGTCAACGTTAGGCAAATCACGGCAAACTAGGATTTACGATCTCGATTCGATTTAATCAAAAAAGAGGTTTTATAGGTCGATCTTCAATCTTTTGAATCGATGTTTTACAGTTTATAAGATGAATACTTAGGTTTATATTGAAGATTTTTCGAAAATACATAAAGACATACGAAAGCATTTTTGCCCAAGCTGAAACAGAAACGATTCGATCGCGGAGCTCGTTCGGTAAAAAAAAATACATGTACTTACCGACTTACATGTATTTTCCATCATTGTTGATAACCGATTATCACTTTTTTTTTCACTAGCTGTCCCCCGCGGTTTCTCCCGCATTCCTGGGATAAATCAAAATAAACTCAAAAAGTTATTTACTTATCCAGTTTAGGCCCAGGTAAGGCACTTATGCACGTCAAGTATAAGTACATACAATTAAATCTACCACCACCGGTTCAGAATACACTGAATAAAAAGTAGCCTGTAAAACTCGGGGATAATGTAGCTTCCTATTAGTGTAAGATTTTTCCAATCAGATGGATAGTGATTACCTAGCGATTCAGAGATTAGCCCGTTTAAATAAACAAAAAAAAACATCCGCTTTATTATATTAGTATCGAAGTATAGATTCGATCTACTTGTATATCCCAATAAAAAAATCGTACGGTCGATTTTAACATCGTCAGCTGTCTTTATTCGAGGAATTTTGTATTTTGATAGTCTTTCTCTACAGAATCTGCAAACGTGAATTTAATTCCTCAAGTAAAATTCTTATATCGGACGATGGAAAAATCGGCCCTAAAGTCGATTGATACCACCTAATATTTTAATCGATTCAAAACATCGTTTATTTTTTGTACAGTAGGTACCTACCTACTAGGTATTTGCAAAAACATCACGTTCGGAATCTTACTAATTACATTATTACTTATTAGCTCGACTAGATAAATATTGAAATATATCAGTAGGTACCTAACTTTATTATTTACCATGATAGAATATAATAAGTAGGTATGTATAATACATAGTATATTACATATTGACTTTTTACGTATTATTATTTATGAATAATCTAAGCAATCAATCTTTTTCAATAGTATTGGCTCAGAGTATATAAATACTACGTACAACAGAGAGACAGCGCCCATACTTCAAAAGTTACCACCATAACTCGCGCAAGTACAGCGCCGGTGGCGAGATTGGGGTACTAATTCCTATTCTGGGTTTGTAAGTGACTTCAGCAATGTTTGTTTTTCAGTAAATGACAACAGATGACACTGTTGAAAGACTTTAATTTTAAAGAACAATGAACACATTTGTATTCTTTTTTGTTTTTGTGTAAGAGAGGTAGAGCGTAGCATTTACTATATACTTTTGTTCACAAAAGATAAGAATTCCATACATTAAGTCCTAAACTAATCCAAAGAATTATTATTATGTTATTCAATTCTAAAAATACTGATTTTAAGTTGCATCTTACCCCACGGTTAATTGAGACAATTCCCAAAATACATTAGCTATTGTTCATCAACACTGAAGAATTTTCACTAATTCTGAATGTTAGCTTATCGTATTTTCTGTAGAAAATAAAAAAATATATGTGAAAGAATTATTTCAATACGACAATTACATTCCGAGATATAGAATTTTTAAATGAGCGCGCGACGCGCGATTCAACCGCTCGGTATTCGATGCGTGTGACGTCATGTTCCAACGCTCGCTCAGTCCGTAGCGCTCTTTTTCTCTTGAAAAATCTCATTCCTTGGGTTTATAAATTTGAAACTTAGCACTATTACTTATCGTTCAGCAAGTCCAATAAAAGTTGTTTCTTCCATTGGACCCCCTAAAAATAATCCTCGTCATCCAAAATAAATTTATCCGCTTTCTTTTCAGTTTCTTTTATTTATATCCATTCAACAAATGACTACGGAAAACAGACCTAATGCATTGCGTTACGGCTATAGAAGAAATTAAATAAAAGGCATTGGCGTGAAATCTTTAGAATATGTGCAAATTGAGTTGGTGACCGTAATTTATTTTACAATAGTGAACATGTCATCATATAGTGAGAAGGAACATAATGTACAGATGGAAGAGAAAGACAAAAAAAAATATTGTATTGGTTGATTTTATTTTCTCGCAATCGTAGTGAAAAATAGAATGTTACACACGGCGCTAAAATCCCATTATTACTCTGTTTCTATTTACTCCTCTCTAAAGCTCGGAAGTAGAACTACCTCGTGTATGATGGGTAATTTTAGCTCCTTAAATAACAATCTACTATTCTATCACATCCTGATTGACTCTGTATGCCATGATAAACCTAATTTTCGTAATAAATTAATATGCCATCTCAAAATCTCCACCTATTATAGGCATAATTATTAATTAGAATTGAGCCTTGAATTAACTGCCAAGGGAAGCAAGTGCAGACAGGCTACTTCAATACATCCTTGTCGTCAATGTAGTTGCTAGGTAAGCTCCCCAACTAGCAAACAGTCGAATAATGAATGAGTTATTCGGCTACAGATGGAATAAATGTTGAGTAGTTGCTACGTAGTACCCACAATGTAGTGTAAAAGCTTTTATTACGACTTTTTAGCATTTTTTGCTTTAAGTGCTTTAACCGTGTTGTGTAAACGTTTACTCGATATTCTTATAGTACATTTATTCAATAGTCGTATAGTAGCTACCATTTCTCGTTTATACCACACATGAGTGCAGTAATAGAGTTGTCGATTCCCAAGTTTCATGTTTAAGAAGCTACTATATAGCTGCTACTCGACATTACTATATTAGAGCAAATTCGCCGAGTAAAAGCTGTCTATTTACTGAAAAGTATCTTAATATCTGTAATTGTAATCTAAGCTATTTTGTTGAATAAATTAAACCACTATAACTTTTTCCTTGCACGCGATACATACTTAAATATGCCCATAATAACAAATGTAATACTCATGGAGACCTTTCATATGACATAGATTTCATTTGATATGATAAGGTTTACAACACAAAGTACGACACCGCCCATTATCCTTTAAAAAAATTCGTAAATTGACGCGCGACGCGTAGGCCATCTATGTAAGGTCGTAAGATTTAAGTAAAATTACATAAATTGCAAATATTTAAGATACGAGTTTTACATATGAATTTAATAAATTATTAAACCTCAAATTATATTCCCTTGCAACAAAGCTTCATCAAAAGTGATTTAGTAGCGTTTTGACTAAGAATTAATTCTCAATCAGTTCAAACGATGTTTGTAGCGACATCTATACGTGTAAATTCTACACTAATTATAAAATGTATGTGATTGACCAGACATGGTATTGGTTTTTGAACGCATCCCTTGAACCGTCCTCGAACGAACGGTGAAGTTTCGTACCTATATTATAATATGTATAGGTATTATGTATAGGTTTTATAACTATATCATACAAATTAAAACATGTTTGTTTGTAAAAAAAAAAACGTAAATTGTTTTTTTTTCGGATAGCATTATTAATTACTTTAAAAGTAAATATTAGGTCGGTCATAGTTAACGTTGGAATGTTTTTGGTATTCGTATATTGACATATTTTAACTTTCTCTTTGATATAATTTATGCAGCATAAACTAACGTAGGTAGATACATTCGATATATACCTATATTCAATAAACATAAAACCTATACGTGATAAAACTTATTGGTATTCATAAAATTCATGCAGGCAAAGCTGGGCGCAAAAGCTAATTTCAAATTCAACTTCAAAATTATTGAAATCATCTCTACGAAAGAAGCGCGCAACGATGATTGGCAACATCGCGTTTCCTTTACAACAAACTACCCTAGTCGGAACGGCAACGCCCCGTTTCGGCTATGCTAAGATTTGACCAATATTATTCAAAGCATAGATTTCTATAGAGTCAAATTACTGAAAGCGCCATCTATTTCACGACTTGTAGTTTTTAATTCGAACCCCGGCTCCTTTTTGACATCTTAGTTCTTAGTTACCTTGCTAATAACCATATTGCCTGCCTAGATTGCGCTACAAAATTTACTCACACGTATACAAAATTTGCAATTTTTTAAACCAGTTTTATTGTAATTCCGTTGGATATTTTTGTTTGAAATTAAAATTAGCCACACCGGTAACTAGTATGAAGTCGAAAGAATAGCTCAAATAAAAACAATACGATGTGTGTATTGAAATCTCAGCTAGTTAAATATGTATGGAAAGGGCAATCAGAGCAACCACCTTAAGTGAAAAAGCGTTCAAGAAAAATTTCAAGTGAATAGGTGTAGCAATGAATGTGTTATTGCAGAGCGCGAGTGTCGAGTGACTCGACGGCGGCGGCGGCCGCGGCGGCCGCGTTGGATCATCTGCGGATAAAGAGCGACGGGTGTCTTCTTTATTTGGAGAAGGTATGTATTATATTAATTTCACTGAGCCCTTAAATACCCTTGCATTGATCTGGAAATTGAAGAGAGGTAGAGCATAGCGTTTATACCTCGAAAGAGCAGCTCGACTAGGGAAGTACCTCCACCTTACACAATACCGCAGCAAATTTTTTATTTAGTTCTGCGTGTAAGGTTGCCAGAGCACATTGGGGAGGGGGAATGGGTCGGTAACGCGTGAGTGATGCCTCGTGTGTTGCAAGCGTCCATATGGCTACGGGAACCACTTACCATCAGGCGGGTTTTTTTAGTAACTTGTGTCAGCACACCATGAATGAAACTAAAGATAACCGTTTATCTATAATCTCATTATAGGTTAATTCATCACCTGCTCTCATCTTCTATTATTAACTTAACTATTATTTTTGAAATGACCCAGGATATTAATCAAGTATGTTTCTTCATTTCTTCCATCAGGTATTAGACGGAGTGGCAGACGGGTTCATAGCGCTGCGAGAAATCAAAGAGATACCCGGCACATTGAATGGACTGTACTTATGGTTGGCTCAGAGGCTGTTCCACGGCAGGCGGTTTACTAAAGTAATAACATCACAATCTAACTATTATATTTGGTCTAGTAAAACTCAGGTTTAAAATATATCCATTACTTTCTAACGTCATATAACAAAAAGAAACAGGGCTGGCTTAAAATCTGGGATTTCAAGACTTAAAACCATCTTATATTATAACAGGGAGAACATATGGAGACAAAGCCTAGAAAATGTTAAATATTTATCTACATTCTGTGCGAAATATCAAAATTCTGTATGTACTTCTTTTGTTTTAAGAGCTTGAGACCCGTTTCATAAGGAAGTAAAGACAACAAAGTGACGACAATTGGCCATATTTTGTTCTTTGGAATCTATAAAACTGATATCCGTTGGTATGTTTCGTCAGGTGCGTCTACTGCTAGACGTCCTGCTGGCGGCGCGGTGCGGCGTGACGGAGGACATGCTGTACAAGTGCCTCCTCACTAAGGAGTACAGCGTCACCCGGGAGGATTTCAACCGACGACTGCATCTCCTGAGACGGTATATACTTGGTTTAATTAATACTAGTGCTCCAAAAAGTAAATAAATAAATATCCCGGGACATTCCTCACACACGGTCATCTGATCCCAAACTAAGCAGAGCTTGTGCTATGGAAACCAGATAACTGATATAATACATATACTACTTTTTGTTTGTAAATACATACTTAATATACATAATTACACCCAGACTCAGGACATGCAGACATGTTCATGCACACAAATGCATGTCCTGTGTGGGAATCGAACCCACGACCTGCGGCGCGTAAGGTGAACCTTAACCAACTGCGCCAACTGGCCCGTCGCCAAGTGGTTGAACGGTGCAAATTTGAGATTTTGGAATCTTTTAATGTTTTCTATTTTCTTTTGGCAACTTAAATTTAACTTGCCAGACAGATTTGTCGTTCTCGATTAACAATCCGACATAGCTTTGAGAATAAGCAAGCTGAAGTGGCAGTGGGCAGGCCATATTTGTCGCAGAACGGATAACCGATGGGGTAAACGAGTTCTTGACTGGAGACCACGCACAGGCAAGCGAAGTGTGGGACGCCCCCCGGCTAGGTGGACCGATGACCTGTGAACCTTGGTGGG
Organism: Polyploca ridens; assembly: GCA_951394255.1. Lineage (NCBI taxonomy): Eukaryota > Metazoa > Arthropoda > Insecta > Lepidoptera > Drepanidae > Polyploca > Polyploca ridens. The sequence continues at coordinate 19,320,616 of OX596243.1, forward strand.
CGGTAGGTGGATGCGAAAAGTGGAGGACCGGGAGATGTGGCGACTACTGGGAAAGGCCTATGTCCAGCAATGGACGACCACAGGCTTTTTTTTTTTTTTTTTTAAATTAGATGGGCTTGCGTTTGGCCACTGACCCGCCCATAAGGGGCGATGACGAAGCCTAAGATGAAACACGCTTACCCAGAAGAAACCTATTCACTCTGGCCTTGAAAGTACCTAGATTGTAAGCGTCAGGAAACACAGACGCCGGAAGCAAGTTCCACTCCCTTGCTGTCCGCATTAAAAATGAGGATGCAAAACGCTGTGTCCGTATATTCGGTATGTCAACAACGTACGGGTGAAAATTTTCCCGGCGTCTTGTGGTTCGGTGTAAAAATGGGGATGGTGGAATAAGGTTGAACAATTCCTGCGCACACTCTCCAAAATATATCCTGTAGAAAACTGATAAGCAAGCAACCTTTCTTCGATGGTCAAGGCTCGTGAGTTTTGCCTTAATTAAAGACTCATCTCCAATTAGTCTCCTGGCTCGGCGATCTATTGAGTCGAGGGCCTCAAGCTGGTACTTAGCTGATCCATCCCAAAGATGGCAGCAGTACTCCATGCACGACCGGACTTGTGCTTTATAAAGTTGGAGCAATTGCCCAGGCGTGAAGTACCGCTTGACCTTAGAGAGGATACCCAGCTTTCTAGCGGCTGTTTCTGCCTTCGACTCAATAGAACAGCCAAAGTTTATTTTGGCTGTTAATGTTATACCTAGGAGATCAAGGCGATCGCATATTGGCAAGGATATATTTTGGAAAGTAGGAGCCTGGTTGTAAGGACTCCGTTTGGCGGTGAAAAGACACGCCTGTGGCTGATGATGATGATGACGATGATTAACAATCTATTCTTGAAACGATACGAGACAAATCATTTCAAGATTGAACGACGACGAGAATCGGTGTGATTACTCTTAAACAACCAAATTTCCCTCTGGCAAATTAATATTAAGCTGGATAACCACATACATGTAGTAGTTACCCGCGGTGCGCGGATTGGACGCGTGTCCTATTAAAAATAATAATGTGAGGAACTGTGCGTCAACTGATTACATAAATATCCGTATTTTTCTTGTATGATACGATATTTTGGCACATGTACATTGTATTGTGTTGTGTTGTAGTATCCTGGTGATGGACCGCGGCACCGGGTACCTGTCCCTGTTCCACCACTCGTTCGCGTCGTGGGTGGTGGACGTGAAGCACTGCACCAGCCGGTACCTCTGCAGCCCTCACGACGGACACGCCGCGCTCGCCATGTACTACACGCTCGACGCCAAGAGGTATGGTAACCTCCCATACCACTAGCTTCCCGTCCCGTCCCGTCCCAAGATCCCCTCTTTTACCCCATAGAATAAGAATTAATTTATTTCTGCAGGAAATGTGGTATAACAATATGGTCTTAATCTATTTGATGTGGTTCCCACCTTTCACTAGGAACTGAGGGCCTACTACGAAAAACGATACACGATAGTTCGATCATCGTTGTCAAATATTAACCAATAGCAATTGCAGCAAAACTGACGAGACGTAAATTTTGACCAATTCTATTGGCTAATTGATTGACAACGATGATCTGACTATCGTGTATCGTTTTTCGTAGTAGGCCCTCTGGCATTATTACAAATAACACTGTACTATAAAAAATATAAAACAAAACCTTGAATCATCCAAACACATAACCTGGGATGGTTCCCAATCATTAGTGGATGCCTACGATATTACATGGTGTTCTTTAACCGAGACTAATTTTTACATTGTAAATTTTTTTGGTCAGGCATGAGTTGTCCATAAAATTTCTTCATTTCTCATACTAAAAATATGGAGGTGCATATACCTGCCGAATACATTACGTCAGCGCGATGCAAGATGTTGTGACGCCATCTATCTTTGTGTGTGTGAACTATCTGAGTGTAACTGATAGATGGCTGATAGATGTCGCTACACTATTTTCTGGAATTGCTTCACTTTTAATAATCCTGGATGAAATTCCTGGACTGTTGGATTATTTTCACAAAATAAACAAGATCTACAAATAAATATACTTTTGTCCACAGATTAACTGCTTTGGAGATCCACAACTACGTTTTCCATATGACGTGCTTAGAAATGCATATGGCGTCACAGAAGAAAAACAAAAACAGGTGAAGTTACTTTATAGTTATTTATTTATATATTTATTTATCTATAGCTTTTTAGACCTAAACTAAACACAAAAAATTTTTCATGTGTAAATTATCATTCGAATTCTGTCACAGAAATGTGGACCTTTTTGTGTATCGGTATCTTAAAAAGTGCGCGCAGCGTCGCGTCTCGGTGACATAAGCCTAAGGGGGTAAAATAGGGGATCTGAAGCTAGTTATTTTATATTGATATGATTGTTTACTTTGTAGTGAAATCCCGCCAGGGCTGGATCTACACACACTGACGCTAGTGTGGGTGCTAGACTCCGGCGCCGATGTGGAGGCGGCTTTGCGACGCGAGACTGACAGGGACAAGTGCCAACACGACGATACTGATATTGTGAGTCATTTTAATAATTGTGTATTGGTAGATAATATCTAGAATAGAGTTCCATTTGAAAGCAACTTACAGGAAATTATTTTATAGGTATATAATTCAAAATTCCTTCTTTTATTATTAACTAGTTTTCACTCCGCGCTCCCGTCGGATCTAATGTTTTCCCAGGATAAGAAGAATCCTATATGTTATTCCAGGCTATGAGGTATCCAGGTACCAAAGCGGGGTGATACGTGGATTCTAATCACCCACGCCAACTGGTCCGCCAAGTGAAGAAGTAATTTATACACATGATGTGATTGTTATCAAAGGTAGCTTTATTTTAGCAGTGTCAACAGGTTTGATTCCTAATCTACAAAACATATTTCATTATGATAAAAAATACACATATATCTTCATTGCTCTATTGACCACTTTTGTATCTATCACAAAGTTTTGTGTATAACCTAAGACTGCCAGCTCAAAACTCAGCCTGTTCACAAAAGTAATCAATCTTGTTACAGAATAACGAAGAGAAACCCGAAGAAAAGGATGGGGAGCCGGAATCTGAAGACAAGGAGTCCTCTATAGGTAAATAAAATGCTGATTGTCTTACGATGAAAATTGTCACATTAATAGCTCAAGATATCCAGTGAATATATTGTATTCCTTTTTCAACACGAGTGGAACCACGCGAATAAAACAACCCCTAACTCTATAAAAATGACATTGATAAAAATATAATAAATCGATCTTTTAAACATATCGATGGTCCATGCGTACCAGCCCACCTCTATCAATCCGCAGAGGTCCGCGATGTGTAGTATCAGCCCATTCCCTTTCACGCTTTTTTGTAAGAGGCCTGAGCTCATTAGTTGGGGGCATTATGGGCTTATGATGATAATGGTCAATGCTCTGCAGGCTAGTTTGATAAAATAAACGACTTCCGATAAAATAACAATATTTTTGGTATTTTTATATTACTAAGTCGGTAAAAACCCGTAGGGCCCGCCTGATGGTAAGCAGTTACCGTAACTCACGCGTTAATGACTCTTAGTTTATTCAAAGTGCTCACGATACAATGTTAAGGCCAGGTCTAAGCTCAAATCTCAAAAATGGGTTTTTTTGAGAGTCGAGTATGACGTAACGCAATGAAATACCTAACACAAAAAAATACTGTGGATAGAAGAGGGTTTTGAGAAAAATGTTAACCAAATAGAATATAAAAAAGTGCTTTTATATTCCCAATAAAAAATTCGTAAGTTACGTCTAAAAAAATCTTTCGCGTCGAAATTCTCCGTATTTTCAGCGATGACAACAATTTTATTTTTAAGAATATATAAGATACAGAATTATATTAGAATGTTAACCGGACACTTATTCAATGTAATGTTTATATTCTGTATAATCTAAAGAAAACCCGTAAATAACAGTCCATTTCATAGAGAAAAAATCAAAAATGTGTCGAACATTTTTGATTTACCATTTTCAACCCTATTCCAGTGAAGAACGAGTGCTGTCAAAATCGTAGTCAGTCCGCGCCTTAATGTTAAAAGTATTGTTAATGTTAGAATATGTTGAATATTATTACCCGGTTTGTACGATAATAATGCACTGATGTTGCATGTGTTTAATTATTGTACAAGAGTCGATTCTAAGGTGTTCGGTTGCATCGCACCGAATACCTACAGTTAATATATAAATAAATCCCCTATGTACAATATTTTTCCTTATCCCGCATTCCATAACATTGTATCCGCGTTTCGTGGTACTTGTTCCTCATATAATGGTATTTCCTAATAAATATTTGTAGACGGGAATCTGTCATTCATAAATATAAGTAACTAGCTGTTAACCACGGTTTCACCCGCAATACAGACTACTTTGTAGTTTTGCCGCCTCGCCGGGGCACGCAATTGTTGTCAGTGCGATTAGAATGTAAATATTATGTAATGAATCTAAGCTTGTTTTGAAAAGAGTAATTGCTGAGTTTATTGCCGGCTCTTCTCAGCAAATGCAACATTCCGAACCGGTATTAGAGTATTAGAGTCAGACTTTTCATAAGTGCCTGCAAAGGTCTATTTGAATAAATGATTTTGAATTTGAATTTGAATTTGAATACCGTATTTCAGCCCCCCTAGGGATTGGGTTCAGTAATATATATACTTTTATAATTGGATATTCAGCATGCGTTTGGAAACTGGCACGCGCTTAAAGGACGAAGACGAATCCAGAAGAATATAGGGCACGTTTACGCAGAAGAATGGATATTTGCCTTCATCCAGATCTCATAAGTCATAACCTCGTGATCGAGTTACATTAATTTTGAAAACATCACCCTCCTTATTTTTAGTCGTATAATAACTAATAGTATTAATAAACAGTTAATTTCTGAGAATCATACGAGATTTCGGCACACACTAAGTAAATAGCATTTATGACTTTAACTGAATCATTAAGGTGAATAGAAATGACCAACATACGGTATCTAATCCTAGATAAGATAAGTAATTACATTTACTGTTTATGTACAGGTTGAACTTATTTTGTATACGAATTTTTTTGTCGAGGTCAAACAATTTTTATGATGTAAAATTAATATCCTTTGACAAATAATGGCCCTGATTCTGTTGTTCACAACTAAACTAATTTTAATCTCACTATGTCTCTTTCTAACAAAGAACATAAGAAAAGGATGTAAGACATTTAGTCTTGTCAAATTAGTCCAATGCTTGTTTTCCATATAAATTTAGTCGCCATCTATCGTGGTTACGCCTAAATACACGCAAAATAAGACAGCAAAGATTAATTTTACAACTTAAAATATGTTCTATCCTTTTTCAATAATGTTCGTAAGAAAGAGATGAGATGTGACTAAAATTAGTTTAGTGCGATTTACAACAGAATCGGCACCAATATGTAAGCTCTATCCCAGAACCTAAGATAGTAAATTGACAAATGGCATAAGCGATGGCTATGTGCGAGTAAGCATGATAAACAGCAGCACATCTCGCTTACACGCACACATCACCATTTGGAATCTGTAATTTAACTATCGGGGTTTCGGAGACAGTGTTTATCTATTTGACAATTTAATACATTTCATACCACTTCTGCCAAGAAGGCCATGCCTGTTTCCTTACCACAAGAGAGCCGGGGTTAAATTCAGCGTAGCTATGTTTTATCAGTCATGGTTTTCATATGCAATATACTTATACGTCAATCTAAGGGTGATAAAATATAAGCGAACGTTTCGTAAAACATGCTGCAATTTTTTTTTTCATAGAAACTGCAACACTTATCAACAATGTATGGTAATCATTTTTAGTGATGATCCTCCGCTGTACGTCCGTCCTTCTGTCTGTCAGTGGGCTTGTATCCCATTAACCGTAATAGATAGACAGTTTAAATTTACACGGAATGTGAATTTCTATTGCTGCTATAACAACAATAATAAAGATGAAATAAAATTAAAACCTAAAAAGGGCTCCATACAAGAACGTCTATACGGAACCTTCGCGTTCGAGTCCGACGCGCATTTGTCTAGTTTTTTACTATTTCCAGAGTTCCCTGAAGCCACTGTGAATTATAAAAATTGTAAAATTTCATATTTGTAGTCCCTAAACTATATGACACGTTTAAATGTACACCCCGTATAAACATTCACACTTATTTAAATATTATCTATCTCTTGTAAAACAAAAACAATTTCACATTAATTATGATTTAAAACAAATTAAATATAAAGTCATTATCACTTCCTGTCTCACTGGAAAACAATTGTAATGACCCTTATTATAATAACGTTTAGGTGTTAAATTGTACGCGTATTTAATAGTAGGAAAATGAATGCATATACCAAAGTCAGTTGGAATTTTATTTGCAATGAGTATAGACGTTTTAGTGTTAAATGTTATTTAAAGAATCTCTTTAAAAGTATTAAAATTTTAATATGAATTTTAAACAGTGAATCTCAGTGTGCTGCAAGAATTATATAAAGAAGTGACTGTGTAAGAGTTTGTGTGAATAGAGAGTGAAAACTTGTATAAAATGATAAATACAGTGCCAGTGAATTTCACAAAACCTAGAGTAGTGCATGTGATTCGGAAAAGTAAGGAGTATTTGCATACTAGCTTTTAATCCGTGGCCTTACCGATTCCGGAGATTACTTACCATGTCGAAACTTGCAAACTTTACCCCTTTTATACCGGGTGGAGATTTCGAGATGGCATATTTTCGAAACCTATATTGGGTTAGTCATTCTGAACAACTTTTATTACGGAACAACCACTGAAATCTCAAAAAAAAAATTTTTGATGATTATTCAACCTAGGTTTTAAAAATATGCCATCTCGAAATCTCCACCCAGTATAAGTGAGGATGAAAAAAAAATACTGGTTCGGTATTCCTTTTTTAAATGAATCAAGTACAAGTAAGCGTTACCTTTAAGTGGACTCTGCAATCAATTATGATTAATAATATGATCTAATATAAAACATGGACGTTTTAGAATGGATGTACTTATACAGGAACATGTATCTAATATATTTCTAGTATATAAATACTAGTGGACCCTCAGTGGTCTAAATTCGACCGTAAATTTACCATTCTGCACTCTTTCTTAATATAAACATTAATTATTGCAAATGTCACACACTCCATCCGTGCAATTAACTTAAAAAGGGGTACAAAGTTGACTTATTTATAGATATCCATATGAACTGTGTACCATAGAATGTATGTAGTAGTTTGAATTCCGAGTAATATTTTTATCTGGTGGCCTGTGTAATGCATGCAAAACGTCGGTACATAGGGTGCAATGACTTCAATTACTAACTAATGATTGCTCCATTAAATTGTGCTATTTTCCTTTTATATAGTATAGTAACTTCCCCTGCGGTTTCACCCGATAAAAATAATATATTATCATGAAAATTGTTTCAGGCATAATGAAGCTGAGTGACAGACATACACTTTTGCATTTTAATATTAATAGGATACGATATGATAGGATTTTATTACATGAAAATTTAAGCAAATGTATCTGAATCGTGTTTAACGGTCGGAAATAATAATAATAATAAATTATTTATTCACTCCCACATATAAACAAAAGAACAATTTTTTAAAATATAACAAGGTAAGTACATTTAACTGTGGGAGACAGGAGCTCAAACTAGGGGTACATTCCGAAATGGATAATATCGATCACAGCGATCACAGCAATAATTTGCGTACCGAATTAGATATCACGCTTATGACAGCTGAGAACTATCAACAATTCGGAACGCCCGTTATCACGCTCACAGTATTCAAAACAGAACATTTGAGAATTTAATTAAAATCTGAATTATCAATGGGTTAGGACTCCTTATATCTTTTATAAGTTGACTCGCAAAAAGGAATATCTGCTTTTTTTATTTTTTTTCTCTCATAAAATCATAAAAAGTATCTTTGCCAAATAGAAAACCAAGAATCTTATTAGATTTTTGCCGTCACTTTTGACAGCGCTCACGGTGATATCAGTTTAGGGCATGGTCGGTGTGAGCGCAAGATGGCGGATGTCATGACGTCATCTATGACGTTTCACGGGACGTCGTGAACTGTCATTATTCAATTCGGTACGGGTTTAAGCACGCTCAAATCGATTACAGCGATTACAGCGGTAATTCGGAATGCAGCCTAGGTTTCCCTGTGCTATGAGTCTCCTGGCTCCCCCTCTTGGTAGGTTCTAGTTAAGTTAGTTAAACATTTTATAATGAGAGGTACTAACAACTTCCTAAAATAAGACTTTTGTACATGTTTTATAAAAAAAAAAAAAAAAAAATGAAGTCGGTTTATACAAAAGAATATAAATAAGAAAAAGATAAATTAATGTGCGTGTGTGTGTGTGTGTGTGTGTGTGTGTGTGTGTGTGTGTGTGTGTGTGTGTGTGTGTATGTGGGTGTCTGTGTGTGTGTGTGTGTGTGGGTGTGTGTGTATGTAAATATCCTGCGTATATCAAATAGATAAATTAGGAGTCCCAGTATAATAATTTTTCTGTTTCTTGGTAGTCCAATTCCAAAAGCCAGTCTCTAATTTTATTTCTACATTCCATTTTATGTAGCTTAACTATAGAATGTAATTTGTTGGCTTTGTTATAAAGTAAATCTGCTCTGTAATTGTAAAACTTTTGAGCAAAAGATGTTCGTACTGCCAGAGTTTTGCACACCTCATGGTGTCTTCTAGTGACATCCTTATCCCTAATAGATGACAAACATATACTGCCGTGTTTTTTTAAGATGGTCATTAGTATGTAAAGTTGTCTAACTGTTAAAACCTTTGCTTCTTTATACAAACATGAAGTAGGGAATAGTCTAGGTTTAAAAAGGGCTACCTTCAGTATCATTCTTTGGGCTCTTTCTACCTCAAGCATATATGTTTTACTTGAGCCACCCCATACTGAAATGCAATACGATAACACGGATTGACAAAGGGATATGTATACTGTTTTAATCAATGTCCAATTTGTGATGTGATGAAATGATGTATACAAAAGTTATTTTGCACAGTAGTGCTGTGCAAAATAACTTTTGTAGTATGCGCCTTGTCGGATACCTCCATCTAGTTGCAAATTTGTCGCCAAGCAACTCCATCTTCTAACCAAAGTGAGATTGTCACAGATTTAAGCCCTGTATTATAAAAATCCAAACAAGTCTCAAGATTGTGTTAATTGAAAATAAATCGTATGTCATAGTGACCTAAGCTCCAAATTAAATTGTTTTAATCTTGACTCAAAACTTGAGTTGATTGACCTTCTAAAATACGGGCTTTAATGTAAATTAGGTACCACAAGCCATGCGTCCAAGCAAGTCTGAAAATTTCAAAGAGCTACCTATTATCGTTAAAAAAATACAGCTATGTGACTGACGGACAGATGGACCAACGGATAGGAGACGTAGCGTAGGCTTAGCAATAAGATCGCGGAAGGTACCCTGTGAGTAAGGAACCCTGAACCCTAAAAAGGGTCCACCGGTACCCGATTGTGTAACTCTTTCATTATTTAACCTTATTCCACAAACGACTTCAACTTCGATACCGTCAGCATTACCACTTATTAGTTGCCACTCTAAAGCCTTTCCCCCACACTAGTTACCCAGGTTTAAAAACACCAATGTCTTTTTCGCCCAGCAGATCCATCAACACTAGAGACAATAATGCCGGAACTAATATCAGGCACAGCGAGCACAAGATGGCCGCGCGACCGCCGCGTGCTCAGAGCCCTGCTCGAGCTGAGCAGAGCTGACTCCGTGCCAAACGAAGTTGCAGCCGAGGAGATACATGCTTTGGTGAGTTATACACTTTCTGCCTTTAGGTATAGCGACTTCTTCTAGCTACATGTTAACACTCCGATGGAAAAATGGCGCCGCAAAATCATGCATTGCGCTAACGCAGTTCATACAAACAATCTGACGATGACTAAGCCTGGCGGAAGATTTTCCCTTATAAACGGAGAAGTCATCCAATCTTGCTTCTCCCAGATTTCTTTCTAATTGAAGAAAATCTTCTAAGAAATAAATAATCAAGTTAAATAAAACTGTAAAATCTCTTCAATCTAGGCGATTGAATAGAGATGTTTTAACATCGTAGGTATCAAAAAAAGTGATGCTCGTTTTCATACTAACGCGCTTGATACCACAACACAGGGAATCCTAGTGTGGGGACTGGAGACCGCATATATTTGTAAAGTTATTTTGAAATACTAAACTAAGTAACTAATAAATATTTTTTTTTTTTTATTTTATTTATCCGCGGGAGGCGTGTAGGTGGTTCTATAGAACTACTGAACGTATACTGTTTGCGAGCTATTCATCGCGGATTTTCACAAATTTATTCATGATTGTTGTGAAATTTTGCCATACCTGATTAATTATGGCATATCCAAACACTGTTTTAGGCGAGTTTTGTCTCTGAAACGTATTTCCTCCTTTTTTCGTAACAAAACGGGATTGCGCAACATTGAGGCATAATCAATATTGTATCAATTATGTTGGCTCTGACGCGCTAAAAATAGTTTTTCAACGACAGCGAGAGGACCCACTGGCTTGTGGAAACTGGTGGCCGCAGAAACGATAGCCCTCATTTACAAGAGGTTTTTTAATCAGTGCTGTACGTATTATACCTATAAAATACATGGGAAATTATAGACCTTCTCGGGCAGGAAATATAAACTACTGAAATGAATATGTTTTGTCCACCAGTTAACAACAGACCAGCCAGAAGGTGAGGACACAAAAGAGGCGAGCACAGAAGAGCTGGAAGACCCGGAGTTGTTGGACCCTAACATTGTTCACGAGTTAGCTACCAAGGGCGATGATGAAGCTCTAGTTACTTTATTAAAGGTATGTTTGTATCATGTTTTTTTATATTACTAAGATAGCCAGTGAAGTATGAAGGAGATAGTTTTTGTTTTGCTCGTAAATATAGAGTGGTCTTTTTTGCATTCGTCCATTAGAATTGACTGACTAATTACAAGCAATAATGTAATAAAACATACTGTATCATGTTTGAGAGAGGTAGAGAGTAGAGTTTATTCGCTCAAAGAGCAGCTCGACTGCGAAAGTACGTCCACCTTACAGAATACCACAGCCAAATAACTTTATGTTGTGTAAAGTTGTGTTCCTGCGCGTGAGGAGAGTCGCCAGAGCTCATAGCGGAAGGAGGAAAGGTCGGTAACGCGTGAGCGATACTTCGTGTGTTGCAAGCGTCCATATGGCTGCGGTAACCGTTTGCCATCAGGCGGGCCGTATGCTTGTTTACCGACTTAGTCGTATAAAAAAAATTGCATATGTGTTAGTACCGTTAACGTGCCAACTTTCGTTAACCGACCAGTACCCCACAATAGGACAAAGTACATTTCGTTGCGTTTGCGCGAATAGAAAAGTTACAAAATGTATGAGATTGACATTTAGTTACGCTAGGACAGGGGTCGACAACCTGCGGCTGGCGAGTCGCATGCGGCTCTTTCGATGTAAAGTTGCGGCCCTTCAGTTCCATACGCAAAAAATAATAATTTTATTAAAACCCTTTTAAATCATGCAATCGATCCATTTGGAGTACATTCATAAGATGACGATCTTCGAGCTGAAATATTCGTGCGAGCAAGCGTTGTCTTGCATGAATAATTATCTATCTATACATATAAAATGCTTTGTCCTGAATGACTGACTGACAATCAACGCACAGCCTAAACCGCTGATCGTAGAGACCTGAAACTTGGAGGGTGTGTTCTTTGTATGACGTAGGCATCCGATAAGAAGGGATTTTCCGAAATTCTACCCCTAAGGGGGTGAAAAACGGGGGCAAAGTTTGTATGGGACAACGTGATTCCTTGGTCCGATCTACTTCAAATTTTGCATAAACATTCTTTAACAGAATTGATGGAAGACGTGCTTCATATTTTATTGAAACTCATCGACTAACGGGTTTAAAAAGGGATAGAAATTTATTTTAGGGGTGATTTGCATCGAAGTTGAAATCAATACTCCTTAGTGCTATATTCCAATTTTTTAAATTTGTATTGCATTGCACCGTAGACGGAGAATTACAGGTAAACGGTCAAGATACGTATATGTCAAAACGTATATGTGTGAGCAGGACTAAGCGTATTTTTGTCCCTATCTCGCGTATAGGTTTTATTGTTTGACCTCAGTGTCGTTGAGGTCAAAAAAGTTTATGTAGGTATATATGATATTTATTGATGAGAGCAGTGAAACTGTGTTTAGCCCAAAATTGAATATCCCGCGCGTGACAGGTTCAGTCTCGCTTTTCGAGGATTACTCGACGGTGAAATCATCGTTGGACGTAGAAGTGGAAAATTATAAAGACACCACTGCACAAAAATGGCACCAGCTTTCTCGTGACGCGTCTTAAACACCACAGTCACGCGCCAATGGGCGCTAAATGTCACTGTGATATACAAAAAACAAACTTCTAAGTCAACGCATTCAAAAGATACGGCCGTATACGTCGCATATTTGACTATAGGGTACTTCCCGTTGACCTAGAATCATACAATTTGGCAAGAAGCAGTTCCATGTAGCACAAGTAAAGGAAGAAGCGTTTTGCAGTTACGTCTCAAAAAGAAAAAAAAAATGCCATTTCATTACAACATAATCGAAAAAAAGGGGAAAATCTCCGAGAATCGATTCCCGTGATTATTGAACTATTAATATAGGTACCTAAAACTTTCTACGGAACTCGCGGTGCGTGAGTCCGACTCGCCAAGTGACCGGGATTTTTTTTAGTATCTCCCGCTTTCGACGATAGAATCCAGCTTATTTTTTTTACTCAAGCAGTTATAAAATACCGCTTAGACCGAAAAAAAACTGGCAACGCTGCTTTGTATATATTCTCAAAGATATTGCTTGGTGTGTAGTGATAGTGAATTGTTGTGTAATTGGCTGTAAAAGCCGTAGTGAACGAAATTAACCAAACATAACCTTTCATCGGTCAGTCGTTTTTTGTAACTGATACAGTAAGTAAATCAAAAGATACTCAAGTGTATTTTCTGTCAATATCATGCAAGTTTTATAATTTCTTCTAAATACGATAAAAATCCAAATATATATGTAATTATGTCGAACTATCGCTATCTTCTTCGTTATACGCTGACAGCCTATCTACCTACAATTCTCTATATCTCTACGCATTGTACCAAGCTTTTATGTCAGTTCAACTTTTTTTAATAAAATCGGATTGAGTTTTTAAGGGGCGGTCTAAGCTCATATGCACAAAAATGGGTTTCTCTGAGTGTCGAGTATGACGTAACGCAACGAAAATACCTAACACAAAAAAACTGTGGACAGAAGAGGGTTTTAAGAAAAATATTAAAAATTGCTTTGATATTCCCAATAAAAAATTCGTAAGTTACGTCTAAAATAAATCTTTCGCGTCGAAATTCTCCGTATTTTCAGCGATGACAACAATATTATTTTTAAGAATATATAAGATACAGAATTATATAAGAATGTTAACCTGACACTTATCCAATTTAATGTGTATATTCTGTATAATCTAAAGAAACCCTGTAAATAACAGTCCATTTCATGGAGTCGACACATTTATGATTTACCATTTTCAACCTTATTCC